>CAMZMU010000087.1:17351327-17720836 GCA_947311845.1 Poa pratensis
CAAGCGCAGCATATCAGGTATGTTCCAAAGATGCATCGCACTCGAAGATGGCCAAGCCATACTTCGAGACATTCATGCAGGTACCTGTGGGCATCACGCCAGCAGTCGATCACTCGTAGCCAAAGCCTTTCGCGCAGGGTTTTACTGGCCTACAGCACTCAAAGACGCGGAGGACATAGTCAAAAGGTGCGTCGGCTGCCAGAAATTCGCAACAAGGCCGCACGACCCGCATCGGCGTTGAAGACTATACCGCTGGCCTGGCCTTTCGCCCAATGGGGGCTCGATATGGTTGGGCCACTCAAAAAATCATCGCATGGCGGGCATACTCACCTACTGGTGGCAGTCGACAAGTTCACAAAGTGGATCGAGGCGGTCCCCATCACAAATTCGACTGCTACTACGGCAGTCAACTTCATAAAGAGCATCATCTATCGCTTCGGTGTCCCAAACAGTATCATCACTGATAACGGCACAAACTTCACGGCTGAGGAGTTCAAAACCTTTTGCAAAGAGCAGGACATTACGCTCAACTACGCATCCGTGGCGCATCCGCAATCCAATGGCCAGTCGAAAAGGCCAATGGGCTTGTGACGAGTGGGATCAAGAAGCGCCTCCTGGTGCCACTCAAAAGAGCTGCAGGTGCTTGGGTCGAAGAACTACCGTGTGCTATGGAGCCTACGCACAACTCCCAACACTTCTACGCAGTTCACCCCATTCTTCATGGTCTACGGTGCAGAGGCGATTCTGCCATCAGACGTAAGGTTCAACGCACACGAGTTGAAGCATACAATGAAGAAGACGCAGAAGAGGCACTCGAAGACGCAGTCGACTTGCTTGATGAGGCGCGCGACACGGCCTTAGCCCGCACAGCTGTTTACCAGCAGGACCTTCGCAACTACCACAGCCGTCGACTGCGCACCAGGTCCTTCGTCGTTGGCGACCTGGTTCTTCGACTGAAGCAAAAGAAGGTGCACAAGCTCGCTCCCCATGGGAGGGCCCCTTCATCATCACGGAGGTCCTTGGTGGAGGTGCATATCGACTGAAGCACGCGAAGACAGGCGAACCCTCTCACAATCCGTGGAACGTTGCGCATCTGCGCCGTTTCTACGCATAAAGTGCTCGCAGTCATACAATGTAATAGGCTATATGTCGGATGGCTGCAGGTTTCAGACGCGCTCTTTTCCTTACCAGGGTACCTAAGGGGACTGGAAGGTTTTTAATGAGGCGGCCTGCAGCCTAACATTCAAAAGAGGAATAAAATCAATGTTCCTTCGACTCCTTTGTGGCTACCACCTGCATAATTCATACCTTAACCGCACCCGAGACCCTCGGGGGCTGCGTACAAGGATCCGAACAAAGAACATAAAAACTTTGCAGCCGCACTCGAATACTCGGGGGCTGCACAGTCATCGGTTCATAACCAACACATATTTCACAAACCCCGCTCGATTGACTCGGGGGCTCGGCAAAAAATCAAAGTATACAAACTATACAATATACAAAGAGTCAAAAATTACACTCGGGGGCTGCCCCCTATACAAAAATTGCACTCGCAAACCATTCTAATCCTCAGGCTCGTCTTTTACGGGCAGCTCGGGGCCGCAAAGTTGTTCGCGAGTGCACTCGATCAGTGTCTCCGCAGCTTGGATCGTGTCATCCAAGTCTTTTTGTTCGAGAACCTCCGGCTGCAGGTGTCCGCAACACCAACCTTGGTTTTCGACTACGCATATACGCCATTGCAGCGTTGGCTCCAATTACAAGTCTTTGAGACAGCAACTCTCGAATGGGATTTGTTTGGCGGAAGATGTTCAACACAGCACGAATCCCTTGTGGTTGTGGCCCCGAAGGAAAAAGAGTCTCGTTCAGACGAATAAACGATGCCCGGCATAACTCCAGCAGCTCAGCACTTCGCCAGACTCGATCCTTCAGGGTGGCAAGTATGCGGGCATGGTACCTATCAAGCCAAAAGTGTTGACGCCCAGTTGTAGGGTCGTCAACCACGCTATCCAGGCGTCCTTCCACGCGAATCTGTTCAGCCTGGAAGTTGTCGACAAAGCCTACAAATACGGGCGCACCAGTTAGATCAAAAGGACAAAAGCTACACAAAAAGCTTGTAAAACAAAGCAAGATTCGAACTTACACTCGAGTTGCCTGTTCACAAGCTCCATCTCCCCGAGAACATAATCCTCGCGTTGGGTGGCCAACGCGGGTCTGGCCCTCAATCGACTCAGCTCAGCCTGGGCGTCCTTCAGATCTTGCTCCATTCTCACATATTTAGCCTTCATATACTCCATCACCTTGGCATCATTTGCCACCTGACCCTGGGATCGGGTGGTGGTTGGAGCCTGCGAGGAACTAGTCGCAGTAGCAGGTTCTCGTGACTGTTCAAAGAGCATAATCACAAACACAAAGTTTGTAAGACTCGCGTCATAAGCATACAACTCTCCAAATGAAAGACATTGGCAAAAGACAGTTTGCATAAACAAGGTAGCAAAAACAAAGCGCAGACTCGCGCAGTTCAGAAGGTATCATTACAAGGCATAAAAAAGCAAAAGGGTACAGCTACCCTAAGCCTAAGATTTCGATTTCCTAAGCAGACGATTGGCAGTCTCGAGTGCCCGGCGCTCCATGGTGTTCATGAAAACTTCAGCCAGTCGCGCGGCGCTCCGCTCACCCCCTTCAGCGAAATGGGCTTCCCGTCTGGCTTCTGAGGGAACGCAGACAGTGCTGCCTCATAGTCGCAATCTATCCCATGTCCCATAAGAAGCTTGATGGTGGACTCGGATCCGCGTACCGTGTTGGCGCGAGCAAAACCCGCCATGGTGGACGTCCCGGGGCCAAACACGTTGGCGAAGTCATCCACCGTCGACGGCACCACGCCAGTAGGGAACACCACTTGGTATACAGCACCAAGTGTGCTCGTTGATTTGGCGAGTGCTTCTTTCGCCTGGTTGCACAGAGCGCCTAAGCCGCCCACAGCCTGTTCCAGCGAAAGATCGTCACTCGCCACGTCTGCAGAGGCCGGTGCGCCAACAGCTTCTGCACAATTCAAAACAGGCATAAGTACGACACTCGACAAGTTATATCGTCATATCAAAAGGAAAAAAGATTACTCACCTCCCATGGCCTGCGCGAGTGCCGCGAGCTGGTCAGCATATTCTCGCTCGCGTGCAGCAGCTGAGTTGGTGGCGGCAGTCTCTTTCTTCGATTCTTCGCGCTGCGCGGCGAGTGCGTCTTCCAGCTCCTTCTTCTCGCCTGGCCCAGCAAAAATTACGTATTCAATACTCGACAAAATCAGGCATTGCGAAAAGAAGTTGGGCAAAACAAAAGCAAAAAGGAGAACTCACGACTGAGCCGCTCGAGCTCGGCGCGCATGGTGTCCCTCTCCTGCTCCACCTGGACATAAGCCTTGGCAGAATCTGCCAAGGTGTGGTAGAAGGGCTGCGAGCACACGGATTCAGCAAAAATCTAAAAATTCTCACAGACCTACAACTAAACGGGTCAAGCAAAAAAGTTACTCACGTGGTTCATCCACGGCTCGGGAGCCGCGACCGATGTCCCGACATCTGGAGTTGCCGCCTTGGCTGTTTCAACGACAGCGTCAGTGGCCATGGGCTGGGCAGCCTCGTTTCCAGTCGGTGCAGACTTCGAGTGCTCCACGGCTGGAACATTCTCGACTGGAGGAGTCCCAGCTGCTGGTTGTTTTCAGCACTGTGAGCAACACAACAAAACAAAGGATGGTCAGCACAAAAATATGACAGCACAAACATTTTCATATCATACTCAAAAACACACATACCTGTGCTCCTCATCTTCCTCGTCTTCGGAGTCGCCAAAAATTGGTCCTCCAAAGGCTGGGGTACCACTCGACTGAAGCGGAAGAGTCGAGCTTGTTGAGCACGCACGCAAAGGAGCGGCTTGGAAAACAGGTGGTGAATCTGATTCCTCGTCATCCTCCAAGCCTTGCTCCTTCGGGTGAACTGGCAGCAGAAGGCGCCTTCTTGGCCAGTCGACGCCGCTTCGGTTGCGCGGTATCGACTTCTTGGTCAGAAGGAGCCTTGTCTTCAGATTGGACTTCTTCTGCTGCTTCTTCCTCGACATCCTCCACACGTGAAGTGGTGGCGGAAGGGATGGGCGACTGATCCCCTTTCGGGTCCACCACCTGTGCCTGTGTTTCTTCAGTCTCGCCATTTTCAGGCAGAGGAGGAAGGGAGGCAGCAGTCGAGTGACCCTGCATAGCACACATCACAAATTGCAAAGTCAGAATCAAAAATCGCGTATCACAAACATGCGATGGCAAACTCTTCATTGCAAGCAGGCTATAACACATACATACCTCAAGCAAAGGGTTCTCCAACCCATATGGTGCAACAGGGCAGTCGACGTTGCAAGTGTCGCCTGTCGTCAATTGGTGATGTGACGCACATGCGTCAGCAGCTCACTCCTTGAAAGCTCCTCTGCGTTCATTCGGGTGATGTCACCCGCGCCTTCATACTCCCACATGGGGTGCGCTCGGGCACGGATGGGCCACACCCGCCTCTTCACAAAGGTGGCGATCAAATGAATGCCTGTGACCTTGTCCAGCAGTCCGTCGATTCGAGTCAGCAAAGGGCGTGCTTCCTCCATTTCTTCGGCTGAGAGCTGGTGATCCCACGCCTTGGTCCTGACGTAAGCTGCAGTCGAGAAGGTGGCGACTCCTTCTTGCTCGACACTCGCATAAAACCACCCTTTCCTCCAGCCTTGCGCGGAGTCGACGGTCTTCAGGCGGAAATAGCGGGTGTCGCTGCGCACCTGTATGCCGCAGCCGCCCACGGGGTAGGTGCGACCACCTCCTCTGTTGGGTCGCACCATGAATATGGTCTTCCATAGCGCCCAGCTGGGTGCGACGCCAAGGAAAGCACTCGCATAGCGTGATAAAGCACGCAATATGCATAACCGTTGGGGTGAGATGGATCTGCACCCCGTAGGCATAAAGGAGGCCACGAACAAAGTGGAGGGGAAGCGAGAAGCCCCTAGGATACAAACTCCGCAAAGCAAACGCGCTCGTTGGCGCGTGGTTCGGGGCATACCTCCTTAGGCGAGGGAGCGCGGACGGCGAGTTGCTCCGCGGGAGGCAGATATCCCTGCTCGCGGAGCTTGAGCAGATGGGCGTCCTTGACGGTGGACTTCGCCCAGTCCCCGCTGCCCTTCTTCAGCGCGGCGGATGCAGATGTACCCGCCGCGGCCTTCTTGCCCTTGGTCGCATCGGTCGCGGCGGCGGCAGCAGCACCACGCTTCGCACCTCCACCTTTCGCCATTGCTAAAGTGGAGGAGGTGTGGGGCAAAGAACTTGGGCGCAGAGCAATGGAGGGGCAGCGCGAGGAAGGAGACGAGGGGCGGCGCAGGGGGCAAATGGCAAGTAAAAAATTTGCCAGCGCCGTCCCCCCTATTTACCACAGAGCGCAAAAACGATCGTAGCCGTTAAAACAAATCCATACGCTCCGCGCGAAATCTGGCCATACACGTGGCGGCCACGGAGAGCAACCGTCGCCGGCCACTCCGCCCACTACGCACGAGAATCCAGGAAGCCATCATCACGCCCCGTGAAAATGGCCGAACGGTCAAATCAAGTCCACGCGGCGTCATCCCTGGTCAGCTCTGCAAAAACGGGCCCACAGAACAGGGTCACGTCTTATCAAAGCCTCTCCAGGCACGCCATCGTTTGTCAGAGATAGCAGTCGCAAAATGCGTCATTGCTGACGTTGTTCTCTTTTCACAACTGGCATAAAACGTCACTCGATGATATCTTCGGGTGGTCTCTCGCATAAGTTTCGGTTGGTTTTTTAGCAAAAGTCATAGAGGCCAGTCGAAATTCTTTCGACTGCAGCATCATACTCCCATCGGGAGCGTATCAAAAAATTTCTTTGACTAAAATGTGCAGGGTAAAAGAATTTGAGATTATCCTCCATTGCAAGCAATAAAGCACAATCTCGGGGGCTACTCCCATCGGGAGCGCTGTCGCGCACCCGATAGAATAATGGCAAAAGTACAGTCGACGGAACATTCGACTAAGTTCATAAGCAAAATCACACTCAAAATATTCCCGAGTTGATCCGACGATCCTTGGATGCTGCATGCATAAGTGCAAAGGTAAGACCCGCCGATCAGTCGAGCTGGGCTAAGGACCGCTCCAGCAGCGTTATCCTTAAATGTTCCGTGTCAGCAGACATGATGAAAATCCCCGACGGACGCGTTGGGTAGATTCAAAATTATACTGCAGTTCGATTCAGTAAGACCTCAACGGCCGTTTCGAGTCTGTCCAGTTTGTTCCAGATTCGAGTCCGGGGACTCGAGTTTGATTGAAAGCTAGTATGGTTTTGCCACAAATGGTAGTTAACCGGCCCCGATCCGTCGTGTGTGCCGGGCCTGCTAAGCTAATATCCCTTGATTATCATAAGCAAAAACTCATAGTCGATGAAAACACTCGGCATTGCTAACATGTGCTATTTCATAAGAATTCTAAATACAGATGTAAAAATATATATAACGTGCATGATGTATGAGTCCATGCCCGACTCTTCGAATCAGACAAGTACTCGGGGGCTACTGACATGGGTATGCCTATCGGGTACCCTACCATGAGGGTACCTGGTGCACGTATCGACTAGGCCCAACTATCAGAGCCTACATGAAGCCCATGAAGGGAGGCCCACGAAGATGAAGTATCCTTCAAGTTTGGCGAAGCAATAGTCGGTTTAGAGTTTCCTTACTTGTAAATCGAGTCGGTTACGAACACCCGGGACCCAGCCTATTATTTAAGGACTGGGAGGGCCATCGAACCAGACAACGAACCACCAGAGCCACAAACCCTAGCGAGATCGACATCTCGCCGGGATCCTTGTAACCATCATATTCACAAATCAATAACAGACAGGCAGGACGTAGGGGTGTTACCTCCACACGAGGGCCCTGAACCTGGGTAAAATCTTTGCCCTGCTTGTCAGCCGACGATACTTCCAGCTCTACCACGTTCTCTCCCCCATATTCATAACCTAGGGACCTTAACCATGGGTCTTGATGAGTCTACCCTCGTCAGTCACCATGTTTAAGCATGACCTAAGCTACGCATAGGGCACCACAGGCAATCACTAGAAAAAGGGTTTCCTCTGCAAGAGAACTCCACCATCGTTCTAATTGTGACAAGTGTCGGTTTCTCCTCACATGCTCTAATTTGGGTTGTCTGCATGTCTGACAAGTGTCACAATGAGATTGAAAGTGGGGGAGTATGAGAGAGAAAGGGAGGGGATGCACGTACGTGGGCATGCGGTTTTCCCTTTTTGCCTTTTATTTTTCAAATCCGAAATTTGAAAACGAAATATCTTGAGAACTGTCTATCCAAATTACGAACCGTTTTCACTTTTGAGATCCTCGCGTCGAGATCTTCAAAACTAGATCCCATGTTGATAGGGTTTGACGAACTTTTTTTTTGTACAACATATGTCTGTGTAGTTGTACAACCTGTGTCTATACAAACTATATCTGCGTAGTTGTACAACTTATGTCTGTACAGTTGTACAAACTGTGTCTTCTAGTTGTACAATATGTGTCTGTACAACATGTGTCTAGTTGTACAACATGTGTCTATGTAGTTGTACAACATGTGTCTGTACAACCTGTGTCTGTCTAGTTGTACAACATGTGTTTATATAGTTGTACAACATGTGTCTCTTTAGTCAACATGTTTCTCTTTAGTTGTACAACCTGTTAGTTGTATAACTTGTATATGTTTAGTTGTACAACCTGTGTATGTATAGTTATACAACATGTGTTTGCTAATCAATACACCATTTTGCTATTCAGTTTGTACTCCTATATTGTGTATTTTGTACACAGCGTGCTCTTTGTACATTTTTTAGGCTTTTTCTTTCACGTGCAAGCAGACGGACCGTGAAACCAGCCGAGAGACCCTGTCGTACGCACGCGCGTGGCTTCCTGGGACGTACACGCACGCGCTTCACAGACATACGCAAGCAGGCTCGCGGGGAGCTTCGTTCCTGGGAGCGCACAGCGGGGGGCTTCGTTTCCTGGGAAACGTACGCACCTGCCTAGTACGCGCGCGATGTACAGACGCCGCGCGGGGCTTCCTTGCTCGTACGCCCGCCGTCGATCGGAAAGCGACGTAACAAATTTCGCCTCGTCCGCTTATAATTTGGAGGGCCACGTGGCATCACCAGAGTCGCGCGCGGTGCACGGATGGACCTTCCCGAAGGGAACCCTCCAGGTAACGATACCCGGCACCACACCGCAAGTAGAGTTTGATGCCCGACGCCGCTGTCAGCCTCGCCTCGCCTCGCCTCGGGGCACTCACCGTGCATGAGCCAAGACTGCTGTTTTTTTCATGACTAGCATAAAGATCCCGAGGCTAAAACCTCGTGACCATAAAGCTGTGTTTGGCAGCTCTGATTTTCTAAAACCATAATATTCCAAAACCAAAGTATTTTAATGCCAGAAGAGAGAATACTTCAGTTCAGAAGAAGTCAAGGGTGAAGTTTTCAATACCGCAAAAGAACTACTCAGTACCTTTTTTGAGGATACCACAGTATCTTAAACTGCAGTATTCAGTGCCTCCATACAGTCGAGGCAAAAACTCTTCCCCTCGCGTCGCTCCTCACGCGACGCCAGGGGAAACCTAGCGCCGCCAGGCTCGTTTCCCCTTCGATCCGCTCTCGTCCGCCGCCGCTGCCGCCGGCCTCGCCGCGGTGGCGGCGGGCCCCGCTGCCGAAGGTGGTGGGGGTGCTCTCTCTCCGGGCGGCGCTGGTGACGGGCTCTGCTGTGTGGGGCGGCGGTGGTCGGCCGACCGGCGCGAGGAGGCCGGGGCAGCGGCCCCAGGACGAGCTCGCCGTCACGCAACTCGGTGCTGGAGTTCGGGTGGTGGCCGCGGTTGCTTCGGCCATGGGGATGGCGCAGCAGCGCGTGGCGGCTTGGGCCCGATCTGGGCCTGGGCGGGCCACGACCTTGGGCGCGTGGCTGGTCGTCATGGCGGCGCTGGCTTGCTCCTGGTGGTGGTGGTCGGCGATGGCGCTGGGCGTCGTCTTCCTGCTCGCGGTGGGCGGCTGGTCGTGCCCGTTCTTCTCGCCGTTGCATCGGGGAGCTTAGGCGCGACGGCGTGCTGAGGGCTTGGCTCGCCTGCTTGGCTCCGACGGTTTCGACGGAGGGCGTCACGGCGAGCAGCGGTCGACGGGCGAACCACGGCGCCGCCAGGAGTTGGGCCCGTGCGGGCCGGACGCCGGGTGAGGTTGCAGCGGCAGGGAGCAGCGGACGGCAGAATCGGCGAGTTTGGGACGGCGTAGCTGCCCTTTGCTGCGGCAGGGGCGAGGTCGGGAGGAGGAAAGCCGGGGCGGCGGCCCCGGAGCTGCGGCTACGGGTCGGCCGTGGTCGGCATGCCGCCTGCCACGGCATGAGGTGTCGCGGTGGTTGTGGCACGCGAAGAAGGTGGTCTGGTCGGTCCCCGATGGGCGGCTGTTGGGGTTTGCGGTACATCGCCGGGCGAAAGCCTAGCCCGGGTTGTCGACCGGGGCCGACGACGGCATCGCCCTCGGGCGTCGCATACTTCTTGAAGGCGTCGTCGAGGTGGTGTTCTATGCTTCTCCACGTCAGGTTCTCCGGGGGAAACCCTAGATCCCTCGCGGGATCGGGCGAGGGCGGCGCTCCTGCGTCGCTTGCCTCTTGGGGCCTCGCCTTGGACGTTCCACCGACCAGCGGGGACCTGTGGAGTGTTGATGACTGGCGGCGGCGAGTCTTCGTCTTCGGCTTGGGGGTGCGCGGCCCTGGGGCCGGCGTGGATGTCGGAGCGGCGGCTCCGGGTTTTCACCTCCACCGTGCTGCGTTGAGGTGGTGTGGCGTCGACTTTGGGCGTTTGGGCGCCTTGGTCGTCAGCTTGTTTGGGGCGCAGCTTTGGGGCTGGCGGGGATGTCGGAGCGGCGGCTCCGGATGCTTCGCCTCCGCTGTGAGGCGTCGAGGCCTTTGGTGTCGGCTTTGGTCGCTTGGGCGTCTTGGTCGTTGACCGTCGGGAGCGCGGCTTTGGGGCCGGCGTGGCCTCCGCCATGTTGCGTTGAGGGGTTTTGGTGGCGGTCTTGGTTGCTTGGGAAACTTGGTCGTTGACCCGTGTGGGGCGCGGCCTCGGGGCCGGCGTGGATCGAGTTGTAACTTTTTTTTCTTTTTAGTCCTTGTACTTCATGTTTGCTTCTACTTTATCAATATAAAAGGCAAAGCTTTTGCCTTGTTTCAAAAAAAAAACAGTGCCTCCAAACACTTCCAAAGTATTTGCACTACAGTATTTTTTAAAACAGTAGTATCCTCCAAATACTTTGAAAAAATTGAGCTCCCAAACGGGGCCTAAATGTTAGATCTACTACACTTTGAGTAAACAAGCTAGCATTGATTTCTCTCCCTATTACAGCATTCCCAAAAGTACAACCAAACAGCAGTGTGTCAGTAATAAGAAACAATCAGCACACCACACCAGATTACGATTTCACCAAACACAAACCTTAGCAAAATATTTGGGCACAAGGAACTCAAGTGCACAGCAAGCCAATTGAATCACTTAAAAACACGTAGTCCATTTTCAGTCATGAGCAAGTCAGTTAAACAAGTCTCTCGAAGGGATGACCATCGGCATTACGCATCCATGCCGTAAGTAAATAAACAGATGAATAGAACTATAGAAGTATACCAACTGGAGGTATAAACAATGCTTGTTGAAAACAATTTGTATGTGCTACATTTTCCTGACAAAAACTTAAGGTGAATAGTAAGCCCAGTGCTGAAGAAATGAAACTGAGCTTGCAATCTCAAGGTAATGTGCCATTGAGAAACTAACAATTGGGAACAGCACTAGATACAAACTTTGCAAAATATTCTTCCTCATGGATCTAGATTAAATATTACTTGCGAAAATGCGGTACTATCAGAACATCATTACACGAACCTAACAGTTTTTCAGATAGGATTGTAAAAGGCTTGAAGAACCTAACAGCAATATATATTGTGGTCTTCTCATCGCCACCACAGAAACGCACACCTTACTTAGCGCCAAACTGCATTTGATCGGACAGTGAAGACTCAATGGACGAAATCTTTGAGCACCGGGGGCCAAGCCACCATCTCGTACGGATACACCTCACTAAGCCCTCCAAGCTGCCGTGGCTCGTCGGTATCACAACACCAAAGCCTTTCCATCTCCAACGTCTCAATGTCGAAAGAAACTACCCAATCATACATGACAAAGAACAGCATCCTGCTGCCCTCGCAGAACCCAGCGAAGCTCACACGCTTGACGAAAGCAGACATTTCACCAAATTTCGTTGTGAGGTTCACACCGTGGAGGTCCCGGGGCAGCCTCAATGGCTGCTGCCGAGTCCACTTGCTATCCGCTCCAAGAGCCCACCTCTCCACAAGAAGCTGATTGTAGTCATCAAAGGCGAAGAAGCACAGACGGCCGTCCTCCGTCTTGCCGATCCAGTGGTTGCCGTCATACAGCCAGTCAGGACGGGCCACCGGCTCCCGCAACACAGACATTGTCATCTTGGTAGTGTCCACAAGCATGATGTGCTCGTCCTGAAGGCTGTACACGACGTCGCCGACAATAACGGACGGGCCTTCGTGGCAATTGTAGTGCCGTTCCCCATCTTGCCGTGAGCCGGTGGTCACCTTCCAGGCTGGGCGAGCGCTAGCGGAGTCGTAGACCAGAACAGCGTAGCGGCGCCACAAGTCCATAGCGCTGCCAAAGAGCACGACGGCGACGCGGAACCCGGCGCCCTGCGGAGGAACGAAAGCGGCGCATGCCATGTGGTACCCAGCGATATTCACCGGCGGCAACCGCCGGTATGACCTCTCCAGCGGGCTGCACAGGGTGAGACTGAGCTCCCAGAAGTCTTTGGTGCGCTCGCGCAGGACGAGTAGGCCGTCGCGGCTGTCGACGATCTCGGCGCCGCGCTTCGACACCACACGGGGGAGGAAGCCGCCCACGTCGAGATTGACGCCAGCCTTGGTGGCGACGAACGGGGGCAGCTGGGACGGGCGGTAATTGCGGAAGAAGCCGAAGTGGCGGGGCGGGATCGGGAGGCAGCCCGCGCGTGCGCCGGAGGAGATCACGCGGCGCCAGCGCCGGCACACCGCGGCGCAGCGGATGGTGTCCATGGGGGGCGGCAGCCGCTTGAAGACCTCGACGAGCACGTCGTCCGGCAGCGCCGTCGCGGGGTCCTCCGGCGGCGCCTTCCGCAGGCGTTTGCGTCGCGCGGAGTCGGAGGCCGGTGGGGAACGGGATCGAACGCGCGCGCGTGCGCGGCGGAGGAGAAGGGTGGTGGGTGGCATGGCTCAATGTTTTGGCGGCGAGATGGGGATTGGGGAATTGGTGTTTTGGGGGTAAATAGAGGCGAGGCGGCGGCGCGAATGGGCTTGAGATTGAAAACGGCGGGCGGGAAACCGTTTCGGCTTGAGAAATATTTTCCACGACGGCGGTGAGCGGAGCTGGCCAGCGACGGCGGGGATCTTGGCCACGGCCCAGATCTGGCCCATCTGGGCCTGATTTGGGTGCGGTGGGACCTACTGTACTCGCATGGTTTCAGGGCCTTCTGGTGAGCCCGAGAGCCCATCCCGCGGCCATGGAGTGGCTGAGGTGCCGGATCCGGGCCAGGTGGGTTCAGATCTGGTAGCAGCTTGGCATCCCCGTTTCGGGTGTTGTGGACTCGACCTGTGGGTGTGTGCTGCTCGTTGAATTTCGATGTACGACAGCTGGTTGGCCGGCCCAATCTCTTTGGTCCGCTCAAGTGAACTTGTCGTGGCGGTGTCTGCTAAGTAGCGGTTGCGAGATCTTGAATGTCGGGGCAGTGGCCCCGGATGGAGAGGTTGCGCGTTTGGCTCAGCGGCGGACAGAATTGCAGCGATGGTGGCGCCTCCCCTAGGCTACTTGGGCAGCGGGGAGGGGCGGCGGAAGATCATGGTGTTGTCGTCTTCGTGGTGGCGGTCACCTAGCTAGACGTGAAGACCTTGAGTTGGTGGCGACGATCCTCCCGTCGGGTGGCACGAGCGAGGGTCCGAGCGAAAGCTCCGTGCTATGGTGTCGGCGGAGACGACGCCTACAGTTGTCATTTTTCCTCCTTGGGGGTGTCGTTGTGGATTCCCCGCTTGTGCCGGGGTTCCTGGTGAAAACCCTAGTTCGTCTTTGGATTCGATAGTGGCGGCGTGACACGTCGTTACCCTATTGTAAGGATTCAAGTGGGATGGGAACGGGATGACCGCCTCCTGTGAGATCTTGTCCGTCAGGACTTATCGGGAGAGTCGGGATTTCAGGAATTGGGATATCGGGTCCCATCGGGTCCCATGGGACTCATCAATTCTTCTACGCATGTAAGCCTGTGCGACCGGCCCTGGCCCGTGACCGCAGTAGGCGTCGGCGGCCGAGACGACGCCGAGGTCGCCCGGCGAGGAACGACGGCGTGGCGGCGACAGTGGCGTGTGATGCCGTTGCAGCGCACGGTGGCGGCCGAGACGACGCCGAGATCGGCAGGACGCACAAGCAGCAGGCGACCTCGACGAAGCGGCGCATGCACACCAGGATGGCCGCACCTGGGTTGTTGACGCCGGTGTCGTCGCCGGTGGCCTTCCCGAGCACCCATCTGAATCGATCCCGCTGTTCCAGCCGCGGCCGCGGCAGCCATCGGAGAATCCCACAGATCTCGGGCACCGAGGTCGTCGTCGCCGCAGGTAGAGCAGCGGAGAGGCAAGCGGAGGGGATGCGCTAGGAAGTAGGGAGGCCGGCCGGCGGCGCTAGGGAGCTGCCGTGGTGCCTCACGATCTGAGATCGTGGAGGAGCTAGCTCAGACACCGTAAAGTGGGTTGTTCATGGGTTAACTGGGCTCCTCCCATCTAGTCCGTACGGGATTAGTGGGTGTTCTTAACGGGATAACTGGGATATTTATGGTGGGACGGGACGCAGGATTTGTGGGAAGTCCCATCCCACTTACAATCTTACCCTATTGGGGGCGTTGTCTTGGGTCAGGTACTGTTGGTTGTAAACTCGAGTGTTTCTTGTCTGGCGTGAAGCTTCTTTGGCTCATTCGGTTCTCTAGGCTGCTTTGTGCTACGTGTAGACTCTTAGTTTTTTTCTTGCTTGGCTTAGTTGGTAGCTTGTTAACCTCTCTTTGGTCGTTTTGGTTGGTTGACTTTGTAAGAGGGTTTTCTCTCCACCTTGTATCGGTTTGGCCGTTTGTGATTTTATTTAAAAAGCGGGACGAAATCTTGTTTTGATAGAAAAAGTTGTGGACGCCTATGCTTCTACTTCGTTGGCGAGATGCGGTGAAGAGGAAAACCGCGACTGCTTTTTGTAATTCTCTCCGAGCTCTTGTTTGTAAAGTGTAGGGACCAGTTTGTATTTTCCCCTACATTTAGGGTCCTTCTCGTGACATTCTTCTGAAGTAATACAAACAGCTGCGCGTTAAGATAGCGTCACATGGTCAAAAGAAACGGCCGTTCATTATCCCTTAATTAATCAGAAAACCAAAACCAAATCGAGGAAAAAAACTCAATTAGCACCGTCTCGGCGTCGTCGTCGTCGTCCGGCCCACGCGCTCCGACCAAGCCCTAGCCCTGCCAGTTGATGGTGGGCGGGCTGCAAGATCTGTAGGGCTCGTGGGCTTCGCCGGCGAGACGAGATGGACGCCCAGAACGACGGCACGGCGACGCCGGTGTTGCTCAACGTGTACGACCTCACGCCCGTCAACGATTACCTCTACTGGCTCGGTTTCGGCGTCTTCCACTCCGGAATCGAAGGTATCGGTTCGTGTTTTGCCCTTCCCCGTTGTTCTTTCGGCGGATTCTTCCATGCCCGTGATTCTGCCCCTGTTTAGTATGGGTACGATGGTGAATTTAATTGAGATCAGAGCTGTTTCACCCCTCCCCCCCCCCCCACTCCCCTAAAATTTTCTTGGTTATGCGGATTTTCTATAGTTTTGTTATTACCGTTGCTGTTTTAGGATTGATTTTTATTAGGTCTTTTGCTTACTTCAATCCTAGGATAATGAGTTTAGTTAGATGATTTCCAAAAATATATTGCGATGTCTGGTCAATGCTCGAGGAAATAATGGGGAAGGGAAAACAAATATAGAAGAAAAGAAACAATGTATTTCCTTGGGAAGAATTTCAAGGAAACTTACGCATGACTTCCGTCTTGGTACATTCTATTCCGCATGAAACATGATGGCTTCTGATTTTCAAGATTCAAGAGTTTACAATGTTATTGTTCACACTCTATATTATTTGGACATCCAGGTGAAAAAACTTCCATAAGTGTAGTTTGCCGTAAACTAAAATTCAAGAACTGAAACTGGCTGTAGGTTTATTTCATTGTATATGCATTGCGGAAATCAGGCTGAATCACACAATGATACGTGGAGCATTTCACTTATTTTTGCTATGGACTATGGTTATATTTTCCGCTTCTCCATGTGCATGTCGAAAGCTTGAACTCATGTTTCTTACCCATCTCCCTGCCTAAATGAGCAGTTCATGGCATGGAATATGGATTTGGGGCCCACGATTTCTCATCCAGTGGTGTATTTGAGGTGGAATCGAAATGTTGCCCTGGCTTTGTCTATAGAAATACGGTATGGCTAGGCACAACTGACATGTCTCGGGAAGAGTTCCGCTCGTTCATTGAAAAACTTGCAGCGAAGTATCATGGCAACACATATCATTTGATTTCAAAGAACTGCAATCATTTCACCGATGATGTCTGTAAGAACTTGACTGGAAATCCCATCCCTGGCTGGGTGAATCGGCTGGCCAGAGTAGGTTGGTATCACTATCATATGTTTTTACTTCCTGGATTGGTGAAAATCATAGCTAACTGGTTGCATGTTCTCTCTTAAAACTCTAGGTTCGGTTTTTGACTGTCTACTACCAGAAAGTGTCCAGGTTTCTCCTGTTGGACGTGTCCCAACTCTTCGTCCAATTATTGGTAGGTATCTTCTTAATTTATCTTCCATTTCCTTTCAAATGACACTTCTCTGTAGTTTCTTTTTTTAGTGTCTTTCTTGTGAAATATCATGAAGCAAAGAATGAAATGTTGCTGTATAGTTTGCTTTCCATTAAAAAAAAGGCTCCACCATTTTAATCGATTAAGGTTTGGTCCTTTTCCTTGTCACTCCTTGGAGGTTAGAAATTTTACTGTCTTACGTGGTAGTCAAAATTCTTCATAACTTCATGCCTATATCCTCTGTTCAGTCTGAACAATTATTGCCGTTAATCTTTAGAATGTTGTACACTGGTAACTTGGACATGGTTAAGCTATTAATCAATTGTGTTACATTAAGAATCAGATCCTGCTATCATTCAAGACATCGTCTTGAATAACGCTCATAACAAATTCATTATTATATCTTAATTGACTTATCTTATGAAAATGCTTTGCAACACATGGAAACACATATGGCGTTTCATATTACTCACGCAGCATTTAATATCTTCCAAGTTTTGTTTAGCTATAGCCTATAGGTGAATCAATCAAGTTCCCTTGAAAGCAAACAAGTTTTCTTGTTTTCGTGCTCAATGAGCAAAGCAAAAAAGTCAAAGATGTTCTAGTAGTTTTCGTCGCACCAATCATCTATTCCCGACACGATATATCTGCATGGGGCTGTCCAGAACGGTGGCTGTAGGCTTGGATAAAAAATCTAGTGGTGGAGGAAGCGTGGAAAATCTATCGGATGTCAGTACTATAACATTGTCTAGAAAAAAATAGGTAATTTAAAACTATAGTATTGCATGAATTAAGAGCTCTTTTACTGGCTACTCTTCTTTCTTCGGGTATATTCAATTGCAGTGGAAAATTTGCTCATTTAAGTCACCCTTGAACACAACCACATTTTGGAAGACCCGTAAACAGTGGGGTTGTTTAAATAACTAAATACTATGTACTTTGTATGATATTTTTTTTTTTTTGAAACCGAGGCAAAAGCTTTGCCTCACCGTTTTATTAAGCAGAAGGTGCCCGGTTTATTATGGAAGAAACCGGGCGAAAACCATACAACAACGCAACACAACCCACGGGGCGAAGCCCCACAACCTCGAGAAACCCACGACGCCGCACGACGCGGCCACCCACAGCCCAAGCTGCACCAGGTAAGCCGCTCGCAGACCACGACCGCCGAAACCAACATCCGGGGCCGCCGCCCCGGCCTAAAAGACAACCGCTGCTGCCGCTGCCCAAGCAGCCCCGACAGCCTCGCCGCCAGCACCCCTCCCGGGACCGCCGTCCCGACATAGCACCGCTCGCAACCGTATGATAACTCTGTGCGGCGTTGTTGTCATCTTGATTGTTTCCTCTTAAATATTATGCAGATGATGATTTGGATTCAGTATCTTCTTCGAACAGCGATGAGGGTGATGAGGACAAGCACCTGTTGCCAGCACCATCCAGTGAATTGAATCCTGTAGATGTGCCATTAAAGCTAGCGAAAGATCTTCTTTGACATGTTCCATGCTTCTTTTTTGCAAAACTGGCTTATTATAATTGCAACTACTGGAATTAAGGGCGATGAAGCGATGTTTCTACGTGGTTTGACAGGGCAGAACCGTGGAGCTTGCCACTGGTACAGCTGATTTCTTTTCGCAGAGTTTCACTGTTCTAGCAGGTGTACATATAGGAATTGACCATCTTCTCCAAAAGACAGGTCTAGTTACTTGGTGTTTTCCAGTTTGTGCAGCGACTCTGTTGTATCGTCCTCACAAAATTGTTGCCATCCTCTGGTAGCGGTGCATGGTGGTAGTATGTATTTCTTAAGCTAGCTAGAATAGGCACCATAAAAAATGTTTGCCTTGGCAATGCTTGGCTCAGCCCGGTAATGAAAATCCATGTTGTACCGTGCTACCATACATCCATATCAACTTACGTGGTTGCCTACAACGATACCTATAATGGTTGATTATTTAGGTAGTTCAATGGTGCACCCGGGAGCAATGTTTTTCAAATGTCAAATCCGATAGGCTGCAAATTTTGATGATAATAAAATATTGTTTTTTGTGTCTTGTGTAAAAACGCAAGTTTTAATGCTTAATTTTTCTTTCTTTTGCGGAGCACTGAATTTGCGTGTACGATATGAAAGTGAACAAGCATGCACTAGGTATTTCAGCACTTGTTGGCATTTTTGGAGCGCAGCTTCCTCTTGTGATGCTGCCAGCGCCAGTGATGACAACATGGTATTTTCTGAACCAAACTAGTGTTAACTCATCCCTAGTTGTCCAATCCCAGTGCTGCGTTCCTGCTGACTGAGGCTTGCGCGACCAAATTACATCCTAACACTCAACAGCTGTTAGGAGCACACTTGAATTTTGAAATTACCAAATCGATGTTTTTCCCTTAAAAGCGTGCACCAACACATCAACATTAATAAAACAATGGTGAACAGTTACAAGGACAGGCTCATATTACGGTTCCACCGCACATGATATGCATAATCCACAAATGATTAGTGAACAACGGGGCACGGCCTCTATATATATTTACTTGATCTATACAACACTTTCACCTTCTTGAATGTCTTGGAGTATCAGACAATTGATTCCTGGGATTGCCATAAACGTGCTCACCAGGCTTGGCGACTCATCAGTTAGTGAACTTGCATCTGCTGGCTGGCACAAGCTTTGTTTCCAGAGACGTTCACTAGATAATGAAATGGTCGATTATATGTTTTATGACATCGGCACCTTCACTATGCATGACGGGGTCCTTTACCTGTTCCAGTTCCAGTTATGGGAGCACAAAAGTTCAACCTCAGCATTATGTTCCCAAACATTAGCAAGGTGGAGCATGGGAATTGCGATCGAAAGATATACCTGAATTACACTGTGTGCAGCAGATCTTACTTTGCTATTGTGGAAGCTGACATCCACCTTCTCCCACGACACGCGCTTAAGCCCTCTCAGAAGCAGTTCTACAAATTTAAGTACAAGTTAGCCCATCATGTTCGCCTATGCTTTACGGATAGACCATCTGATATCAGGAACTAAGAATCAATTTCTGATCGCTTGGATAGCATAGTACATTTTAGACGATTTATAGAAACTCGTGCTGAAAGAATCGTAGAAAAAAATGACCATCCAACCACAAGTTCAACACGAAACATGACAACGCATGTCAGTGAACCATAAGGTAGGACATAGGAGTAATGGTTTATCTGAATTATTGAGATAACTGTCCTTGGACGTGGTCTGAGTTGTAAACATATCTGCGGATTCCATGTTATATCTGAACATTGTAGAATCATAAGCATCCAAGGAAACATGAGGTGTATCCACGCAAAGAAAAGGAAACATAATGTGTACCCCATCAGTAAGGCACAGCGCGTTAAACAACCGCAACATGACATTGACACCATATTCAGATGTTCCCATACCCTCACCATTCCACTGAGTTTGACCACAATGAGAAGCAATATGCTTAAATTTTCTAGATATAACAAAGAAAGTCTAAAAATGAAGGCAACATACCATCGCTCCCTTAGGGATAACTGTACAACCGGCTTCAATTGGGGCACCAAATCAACATGAAAATGTTTGTGTTTTTAAAGTGTATGCAATATTGTAACACCTTAAGATTCACATTTCAACTCAAATTATGCTAGAAGAAACAAAAATGAGGATAAGTGTGCTCTCAGCATGTTTGTCCTTTCATTCTACTCCTTTTGATTTATTGTGCGTCAGATTTCATTTTTTTCTATATCCATAAAGAACGAATTTGAACTTGAAAATTTAACTAAGAATATTGAATATTTCATCCATTTTCATGTTGATTTGGTGCCTCATCCAACAGGATTGGACGATTACACCATATGGATCATCTAAACTTTATTTTGCTTATAAATATGAGCATTTGTTGTCTTCAAACCAACATGAACTGGGAAGTTCATTTCCAACATAGCATATCAACATGCATAAAAGTCAGCATCACCCAAAACTCCCATCTAGTAATACATAAATAAACAAAACAATAGTTTAAATACCACAGATACGAAAGTTAAAACCACAACTATACTTTGCATAATATACAAGCATTTAATACTATTTTCTCCAAGAATGCTATTGCCTATTAAAGACTAGTCACACCCATAGTGAAATACAATAGGATGCTAGTTTAGAAAAGATTATAATGCAAACCTTCTAGAGTGGAGTTGTCCTTGTCCACATCAGCAACATCAGCACACTGATCAAGAGTTTCTGCTTTTGATAGTTCCTCATATACAATATGTGGGTAGATCTTGCTTGTTGAATCAACCCACTGCAAAATACAATCAAATCATGTTACAAAGGCAAACTATGTGAAAGGATTATATATAGGTTCACAACTACAGACCAAAAGAAAAATTTACACACAGAAGTTCATTACCAGTACCTTGGGTAGCTCGGAGCTCCCTCTGATGGATGATGTCCTCCAGCCAACAATATCTTAATCAATATTAGTTACGGAAAAACCTCAAAAGAAGTGCTTATTTTTACAAGCCTATTTAAGGAGTAAAGTAAGGATACGATCATAACCAACATTGGAGTATGCAACTCTTCGCTTAAATGCTTGCAAAGCAGATCTACAATAAGGAATCAGTAAGCATGAAAAGTCCAAGAATATTCACAACCCAAGCACATAGAAGCAGTTGGTGATGACAAACGTACATGAACTGAAGGTCCCCACAATCATCCACCATACGTTGCAACAACGGAAGCTGTCCATCATCATTATCAGTCAAAAATAGGTGCTTGCCAGTTCTTCTGAATATGAGGTGAATGACGCAGCATGCAATTCTTTCTATAGCAGTAACTCCAAAAAGGAAAGGAACCTGCATATTGGTTAAGAAATATGACATAAGAGATAAGACTATTGCATGATTTCTCCAGTCCGGAATACAACAATGTAAGGTAAAATTAATGCAACTATTACCTGATTATTTCCTCTAGAACCAAGATGTGGTGATGCAACGGTTATGAAGTTGACCGCCTCAAGCCCATATATATTACCTATGCTGTTCTCACTCAAACTTTGAGGAGCATTTTCCAGTGCTTGTCTCGGTAGTCTATATAGTTTCCCAATAGCATACCTTGCAACCAATCCCCCAACAGAGTGCGCAACAAAAGATATCTTTTTGATATGTGGTCTTTTGTTAATTTCTTCAATAATCTGACTTGCCAAGACTTTTGTCATTAAATAGGGGGGATGAAGACATAAAGCACAGAAAGGACATACATACTCAGCAAAAAGAGCTAGATGCACAACGAAAAACAAACCTCTTGTGCCAACCGTTCGCCCATCACATCAATGCCATCTAAAGTTAGCCTGTGCATGTTGCGGTTACTACCTACAGAATCAAAATATCATTGAACTGACTGCAAGAAAATGTCCATAACCTAGCAGAACATCTATACTATAAAATAAATATGTTCTGTATGATTTCGAAGCGATGCAGCATGTACAAGGAGAGTGGAAATCTTATGTTGTCTGCTACAATAGTTTTTCTCATTTCACTGTGACAATTGGTGCTGCACATATATTGGACAGAACTACAGAAGCACGATCATCTGCAATGATGCTCCATTTTTCATCATGCCAATTTCTACAAGGAGAGAATACTGTGATTTTCCAACAAAACATGACAATGAAGAAGATTATGTTGTCCTTGTTTCTCTAATCACTGTACCAACAGCATGGAGTCACGGAAAAAATGCAAAATAAAAGGTGGTGGTAGCAATAAAGAGAGCATTTTAGAACAGTGACGTTGCTTGAACTTAACATCTCAATGATAAAGGTTGGTACACTGAACATCCAAACCCATCAACAGTAGGTAATAAGAACTGGTACTTGTGGTGTGCTAAGATGGCAATATTATCATTATGTTAAAATTGGTGAATGTACAATGTACTCGAGGCGTGCTAATGCAATAGCTCACTAAACTAAACACCAATAAGATAGGAAAGGAACACACGCCAATGAGTAGACCTTACAATGAACTATGACTTTGTCTTGTAGCAATATATCAAATTGCTCCGCTCCAAATTTCCAGTCTGCCGTGCTGTACAAATGACAAGAGAAAGATCAATACAATGCCAAAGTAGTAACTGCTCGCTTATTCTGGCTGCACCATACATAACTGGATGCATTGGAAAAAAAAGAAGCTTGTTAAGCTCTGCTAGTTAGTACTATTGAGTACATTAGTATTTGGACCTAATTTTGCCTACTTAGCTTGAACGGCCAAAGCTGCCAAGTCTTGGAGTGCCAGATAGCGTTCAGAGATACTCCATCCCAATCCAGTTTGCGACCGCGATATTCTAGTCACCAAATTTTCCATTTTTATTGTCAATACGTATTACAAGAACTTGTAGCTCCGATACTACTATACTTTTGCTTCCCCATTTTTCCCAAAAGTAGAAAATCAAGATAACTATCGCGCCAATCGCGAATCAGCAGAGTTACAGAAACGGCCGACAAGCCCCCACGCACAAAAAGGAAAGCTGTACGTGTTACCACGGAGGCTGAGCAGTTTAGGAAGCCAGATCAGGCGACCAAAGTGAACACCAAAATCGATACTAAGATCGCCGCAAGCTTGGTGGCCGTACCTCCCGACGATCCCGTGGACCATGACGACCAGGTGGTCGGCCCCGCCTCCGTCCGGCGCTGGCGCTGCCGGCGCCGGCGCCGCCTCCCGCTCCCCGCCTCCAAGGTCGGCCATTTAACTATCCCGCTCGCGCAGAGGCACGCGCGCGCGAAGGGGGGCGGAAAGGGGGGAACGGATGGAGGCGCTGCTCGGGGAGAAGGGAGCACTTCTTTAAATTAAGGGCGGTCGTCTTCTCTTCTCGAGGTCGCGACTCCGCGAACGCGAAGGAAACGAACAAATGGGAACGGCGGCCACACGGGGGAAAATTGGATTGGTATGGCCATGGCCGTCTCTCTTCCTGTGATTGGAGGGAGACAACTGACGAGTGGGGTAGGACGATGACGGGGACGGCCTGTCGTGGAGCATCCACAGCGGGACGCTTAAACAGGGGCGCTAGGATTAAAATCGCACTCCATCGCAGACTAAGGCATGGCCTAGTGGTGGGAGGGGTTGATGCCTTCCCACCCACCCGAGTTCAAGTCCTCATGCTTATAATTTCGGTGATGTTGCACCCTCCTCTATCAAAAAATCACGTGGTTCTCCCACGTTGAAATCAAAATCGCACTCCATCGGCGGTTAGAGTGTTCAATCCCTGGCGCTCGATGCCAAAGTTATCGTCAGACGCTAATTGATTTTTTCGGCTCTCCGCGTTGAAACGGAGGCTGGTTGGAGTTAAACTAGGGCCTCAAATAAGCGACCAGCGTTGCCTGCGATGAACGCTTGCTTCAGATTTTATTCCGTGCTATTCTTTTTTATCACATAAGCGCCTTGGTAAGCGCCATGCACTGTGGATGCTCATCCGAAGAACATAACTGACCGGCGGTGAGTAACCGAGGAAGCGACTCAAGCAATATGTGCGTAGCCCTTTAATTTGAACTTTCAAAAAACTTACTTCAAAGTTCCAAATATATATATACTTTAAGTGTGCAAAGTTTCAATCGGAAATACTTTGTAGTATTTTACTCTACATAAAAAGACAAATTTGTGACAAGTTTGGAGTTGTACTGTTCACTCTCTAGCGGAGACGGAGTCAGGAACGCTGGACAAGGTGGGCCAATTGTACACTCCATAGCTTAGAGATAGGTAAATTTTCGCAAATTTGGAGGCAAAATCCATAAGTTTTAAGGGGGATTTGAGGGGAAAAAATCACCATGAGGAGGGTCATTGCCCAGGCGTGCCCCTCGCTCCGTCCCTGCTCTCTAGATATATTTTTTTTTTCTTTTTGGTAGCTCAGAATACATCGTATTTCGGATTGAGGCTTCGCACATCTATAATGCATATCATTTCCTATATGTACATATCTTTTCAGAATTTTTTAACTTTGAAAAACCATTTTGAATTTCCAAAATTAAGGGCTACATGTAGCCCAAGCTACAATTGCCTTTTCGCTCAAGCAAGTGCAACCACCGGTTGACCGGCAGAAGGCCAAGAGAAGAGCGTGCTAGGCCGTCAGAGGGGATTGGCCGGCTACCCACCGGCCCGATCTCTTAACTTAAATATATACAAAATGAAGACACTCCCTCCCTTTGTTATAAATTAGTAAATTAGGGAATGTTATAGGTTTGTCGTAAGTCAAACTAATTTAAGTTTGATCAGGTTTATAGAAAAAATATAAAATTCTACAACATTTTTGTAATCTTGCTAGACTCAACATATTTTTTTTTACATTGTATTCACTACTACAGAACGACACATCGGATACCCCTTTATGGAAACGGCACGAGTTAGGCGACAGAGAATCGCGATTTTAGCGTTGCAGACGAGGCCTGGCAGAACTGGGCCGCGGCTGGTCCATCAACATTGGTTACGGAGAATTTTCGATCTCCGTTATCAATATTATTGGCAACGGTCATAAATTCACCTCCATTTCCAATACCTATCTCTATGACAACGGTTGTTTATGGTTATCCGTTTGCGATGTGCTTGGAAAATTGCAGTTGCAAACTGGAAGCGTGATACGTCTCAAACGTATCTATAATTTCTGATGTTCCATGTTGATATTATACCAATTGTTACATGTTTTATATACACTTCATAGCATTTTTTATGCATTTTCTGGGACTAACCTATTAAGAAGATGCCACAGTGCCAGTTCCTATTTTCTGCTGTTTTGTATTCCAGAAAAGCTAATCTGGAAATATTCTTGGAATTGGATGAAACTTGGACAAAACCTCCTATTTTTCCAACACGAAGACGGAGTCCAGAGGAGACACGGAGGGGAGCCACGTGGCGCCCACACCATGGGGCCGCGCGGGCCCCCCGCCGCGCCGTGGGGTGGTGTGGGGCCCTCGTGGCTCCGCAGCCGCCGCCCTTTCGCCTATTTATTCCTCCCGACGTGAAAACCCTAGAGACCCGAGCCATTATCCACGAAAAGTTCCAGAGACGCCGCCGCCGTCAACCCTAGCTCGGGAGGGTTTAAAAGCTCTTCCCGACACCCTGCCGGAGAGGGGAATCATCACCGGAGGGCTCTACATCACCATGCCTGCCTCCGGAGTGATGCGTGAGTAGTTCATCCTTGGACTACGGGTCCATGGCAGTAGCTAGATGGTTGTCTCTCCACTTTATGCTATCAAGTTTAGATCTTGTGAGCTGCCTATCATGATCAAGATCATCTTATTGTAATGTTACATGTTGTGTTTGCTGGGATCCGATGAATATTGAATACTATGTCAAGTTGATTATCAATATATCTTATATGTTATTTATGATCTTGCATGCTTTCCGTTACTAGTAGATGCTTTGGGCAAGTAGATGCTTGTAACTCCAAGAGTGAGTATTTATGCTAGATAGTGGGTTCATGCCTCCGGTAATCTGGGAGAGTGACAATAACTTCTAAGATTGTGGATGTGCTGTTGCCACTAGGGATAAAATAACCGATGCTTAGCTTAAGGGTACGCCGTTAGGTCTAATGCATTTGTTTACTTTACGCACATTACTTAATGCAATTATCCGTTGCTTGCAACTTAATACCAACGGGGAACTCGGTATGACAACCAGGCGGTGGATTATTAGTCATAGACTTTGTTGGATAACGGTCTATGTATTTTGTCGTAATGCCCACATGAATATCATAGTAATCATCATGTCATATATATGCATTGTTATGCGCTCAATATTTTGTCAATTGTCCAGCTGTAATTTGTTCACCCAGCATGTTAGTTATCTGTTATGGAGAGACACCACTAGTGAACTGTGGATACCGGTCCATTCTTTTACACTGATAATACAACCAACTGCAAACACTGTTCCTTTTCATTCTCTGCAATTTACTACTGTTTTCCACACCATACGTTTAATCCTTTGTTTTCAGCAAGCCGGTGAGATTGACAAACTCACTGTTTCGTTGGGGCAAAGTAGTTTGATTGTGTTGTGTGCAGATTCCACGTTGGCGCCGGATTCCCTGGTGCTGCGCCGTGCCATATTCCGCCACCAACAACCTTCCGAAGCGATTTCTTGCTCCTACTGGTTCGATTAAACCTTGGTTTCATACTGAGAGAAAACTGCTTCTATACTGCATCATACCTTCCTCTTGGGGTCTCCCAGCGAACGTGTGATCCACGCAATCAAGCATATTTTCTGGCGTCGTTGCCGGGGAGCAGAAGCACTTCGGTTCAGCAATCTCCTTGCCTTCCTTCCACACGCCATATTTTCGGACGCCATATTGGGAAGCAAGAAGATTTCTGCAAGGGGAGTTTCACGCTTCCAATCTCTTTACTTTGTTATTGTCTTGCTTAGTTTATTTTTATTTAGTCTTGTTTGATTTATTTATCAAAAACACAAAAAAATTAGTTACTTTTATTTTCAAGTTGTTATCTTTCTGTTTTGTTTTAATTTTGCTAAAATGAGTACCCCTGAAATTGAAGTTCGGTCCTTTAAGCAACAAGGTGGAGAAAGTTTAAAAGATGCTTGGTATAGGATCAGTGATGCTCACCGTAGATGTGCTAAAAAATATTATACCATGATCCTTCTTAGAAATTTTTATGTTGGTATCACTAGTTGGTATCGGTATGTTCTAGATACTCTGACAGGGGCAACTTTTTGGGGACTCCTGCTTTGGAAGCACGCAATATAATCGAAAGTTTGGTAGGAACACCACTTATTAATGATCTTAAAATGGAGACTACTTTGGATTTGCTTGGTAGTTCTAGCAAAGTTAATGAATCACTTGGAGATCTTAATAAAAGAATTGCTATTTTAGAAGCTAGCACTGGCCATGATAACCAAAACTTCAGGATAGGTGAATTAGAGGATACTCTAAGTTCAACTTTCTCCTCTATCAAGTTTAAAAAGCAGAAAGCTTTTGTGGGAAAAGAGCAAAAATTTATGTATGTTCGAAAAGTGCCTCAACTAAAACCCCCTAATGTGCTTAAAATTGATAAAATTGAGGGTGAATCACATAATGAATTATTTAAATTATTTAAATTTGCTTCCCAAGAATTAGCTGAACCAAAAATGCCTATTGTTACAAGCTGTGTTTTTGAGGAAGTTTTTGATGATGTTGATGCCTCATCGCTTGGAAACACTTGATTCTTACTTTCTGCGCCTAGCTGAAAGACGTTAAAGAAAAGCGCTTATGGGAGACAACCCATTATTTTATTTCTACAATTTTTTCTTTTTTTTTGAGTCAAGGAGTTGTTTACTTCTATAACAATTTTTTTGTATCTTTATTTTATCGCATTGTTGTGCCAAGTATTGCCTCTAATAGGAAGATGATGCTAGATTTGGATTTCTGCGCAGGAACAGATTTCTGCTGTTCACCGTTTTAATTCTGTAAAATCACAGAAAAATTATTTAAATCTGAAATTTTTTGTGCGTGATCCTCAGATATGTACGCATCTTTCGTTAGTTTAAAGTTTTTCGATCTGAGCAACGTAAGTGCCTTGAAACTATTCGTCTTTGCGGACTGTTCTGTTTAGACAGATTCTGTCTTTTATTTTTCGCATTTTCTCTTTTGCTAGTGTTGAGTGGAATTCTTTTTTAGGGTGTGATGGCCCTTCACGTAGTTCCCCCACAATGGCGCCAGAAAACAGTTGCTAGCCCCTTCGTGTGGTACCTGCGTGAAAAGTAAATGGGTTAGGTTGAGACTCCAAGTGCAGAGTGTATGTAGTAGTGGAAGACAGTTTTCCCCACGAGGGGTGACTCGAGGGTTTAATATCGAACTCTCGGGGAACCAGTATTTCAGGTGTTATCTCCTTATCCTTCTCTTGAGAACCTGCAACAAAATAAATTGTTTTGTGCCCTCAACCTCACCAAGTGGTTGTCAAGCACAAGGTGTGAGAATGATAATAAAATAATATGCAATGCAACCAATAAGTAAATATGCAATGATGGTAAAATAAATATGCAAGGATGATGGTAGTAATGATAAATGATTTTTTTGGGTTTTTTTTATGATGAATGCAAGATGTAAAAGTGTTTTTATATTTTCGGATTTAATAATGGCAGCAAACAAAAGTGATGATAAAAGTGTTGGAAAGGTGTTTCTTATGATTAAAAATGGACCGGGATTCATGGTTTCATAAATGCACTCTCTCTTGATAATGTGGTAGACAATGGAACACTAAAATTAACATGAAAGATGGCAAGACATGGTTTGACAAGTTATTAATAATATGGGCATCACGTCCTAACATAGAGATCTCAAGTATAAGTTGTTCTCTCTTATGCTCCACCAAGATGCGAACTAAATCATAACACCTTAGTAATTAAGATAAACCAGAGCATAGCAATAAGTTCAATGACATGAAGTTAAAATAAGAACATGCTAGATCTAGTCATGGAGATAGTGGCCAAGGTCACATCCACTCTCCGGTAGCATGATATTTTTGTTTATCCCTAGTGAGGCAACAAAGTAAGGTAGAAAACCCAAGTGGATCGCAGAACTATCTGTCACGTTCACTGCACTAGCCACCCCCCATTACTCCAACTAATGCACACGTTCCCCCTCACACGCTCTCATAAACATGCTTGATCATGACAAGTAAATAAGAACGGGGTACATAATATGCATCTACTTTCATAACTGAAACAAAACCATTGCAATCTCAAACATGTATTAACTCATAATAAAGATCCACCACAAAGGAATTACATAGATGACCGTAATCATATTCAGCAGCTCATACAGTACTAATTAGTGAAGCTCATAGAGAGGAGAGATACATAAGTTACTTCCACAAACCCATAGTCCAGGGGTGGACTACTCCCTCTTCATCATGGTGTCGGTGGAGATGTTGTTGGAGGGGAAGGAGACCACACCACGTCTAGTATTTGTTTCTGTTTGTAGTACTCGGGGTGAATTAATTTCAACTCTTGTAAAGTCTAGTTTTCTAGTCTAGCATAGAAAACTTGTCTAGTATAAGAACTTGTCTAGTATATAGAAAACTCGTCTAGTATCTTGCATTTTATTGTTTCTGTCTAGTTTTCTAGTCTAGCATAGAAAACTTGTCTAGTATATAGAAAACTTGTCTAGTATCTTGCACTATTTTAAAGTCTAGTAGGGTGAATTAATTTCAACTATTTGTAGTACTACCGATGATGAATAGATCCAGTCACAACTTTTTGTCAATGTGCTAATCCTCGTTATTGTTTTGTGTAGCTAGTGTATGAAGTAATAGTATTTCGGCGACACTGCATAAAAAATGGTGAGGCTCTTGAAGGAAACATCACCTTCAAGTTATGCCTCCAAATCGTTTGATCGGACTGCAAGTACACGGATATAGGCGCTTAAAGGTGTAAACTGTTTTCACATTAAATTATATCTATGTCATGTAGCATCATATTTTGGATCTTCTCTAACTATCAATCCATGTATTTTTATCCAGAAACACAAAGCTGATCCGAACAAACTTTAAATGTGCTACTTATAAAGTGGGATCATATCCGTGAACCGTCGCTGTTGTGACGTTTCGCTGCACTGTTCAAAACACTTTTTTAATTAAGAGTGTCTTGGACAGTGTGGCCGAAATGTCACAGCGGTGACGTTATTATATTTCGTCGACACCGTCCAAGATGGAGCAAGCCTCAGTACGAAGAATTTGGCAATTTGGCTTGGTGTAGTTTTTGTTTTTTCAGTTTCTCCGGCTATTTTGTGGATGTGTGTTTAGGGAGCAAGCCTTACCTGCAGTTTAGGGAGGCATGCGAATGATAGGATTAGCGAAGCATGTGTAACTCATCTTTTGATGCTATGTAATGGTGACAATTGTTATATACGTTATGAACGGTTTTGCTAGCAACTTTGTGCTTCTGCTGTGATATTTTGAATGTCAATTGGCAACTGTATTGCTGCTGTACGCTTATGAAAAAACCTCAATGTAAACGAGTAAAACAGAATCTCCGTTTCTGATGTCCCGATACATCGGCAACGGAGATTGGATGGCCACCGTAGCCAAAATCATGCCTCATCGGTGACGGTTTTTCTGGTCCGTTGCCGATGAGAGCCTTCACATCAGTGACAGGGTCGGGGACACGGACCCTTTTTCCGTTTCCGATGGGGTTTTTGGTCCGTTTCCAATGTGTCGTTCTGTACTAGTGATTGATCTTTCATGGTAGATAGCTGAGTCAAACTTAGATAAGTTTAACTTTATACGAATCTAGAACTTCAAGTAATTTGGATGTAGGAAGTGGATTGTTACACCATGAAATTGTGCATACAAATTTGTACAAGCCTATGCATCATCATCGTACTATTTTCCACGATTTATATAAAAACATGCAAAATCATTGCAACATTTTGATATGCAACAATTTCTCCATTCACAATAACCTACGATCAATATCAGGAAAATAGATATCAAGTTCATTAACCTCTCGACATGAACATTGCACACCAACACTCATTTCCATGAAACCATCTCGCGGGAGCCCTGTCATAGACGAATCGGGCTACAACCCCAAACCCTAAACCCCCCGCCCACCATCTTCTCGAGCTCGGCACTGTGAAGAACCTCCCTTTTGAGCTCTGACTATTACTGATCTTCACACCATGGCAACAAGCTTCATGGACTCCTCTAGAGCGGAGGAGGAGGAACATTGGATGAGAAAGAGTGGAGGAGGAGGGACGACGGAAGAGGAGAAAGAGCTCCACCAAAAGGCCACGACTACGGCAAGCTCCAAGATCTCCATCCATGCTGGGATGAAGAAAGAGAAGTAGAGGAGGAGGAGAAGGAAGAGCTTCCTATGGAGGAGGATAATAATAAGTAGCGTAAGAGGAGAGGGTAGACACTACTCCCAAAGAGAATAATGTGAGGGATATGTTGCTCAAAAGAAGAAGATCCAAGTACCTAACCAATTGACCGGTAGAGAGATATGTATCGTTTACCAAATCAATAAAGGACCAATTTATTCAATAAATTACATAAACTATCACACAAATAAAATACTCAATGACCGAGATCGACATACCCTACGAAAAAATAGTTAGGGGATACCACATCTCAAGCCACTTATCGTGCCCCGATGTACAGTACTCCTGGCCCTACGTTCAAAATTTTGTCTCGGATTTAGTACAACTTTGCACAACAATCGTTTCAGTTTTAGTAGTAATCCTTTTGTTATGGGTTTAGTTAAAGTTAAACTTCATCAAGTTTGACTAAATATATATGAGAAAATATCAACATGAAAATATAAAATTAGAAAAATCGTCAAGTGTAGAGTGGAGTAGAAAAATGGAGTATATGGTCTAAATTTAACCGGTCACCTAGTTGAAGTAAAATCTGTTATATTTATGACGCATGAGTTTGATTTTCACCCATCGCAAGGGGAGACATATTCACAACTATTTCCAGCAATGATCTTTCCGAAATCTCATCACGCCACATGTGGATTTATTACGACATGTGGATTATGCTTCGCTGGCCAACACTTTTGCCTTGTTAAGTTCGTCATGCTTTGTTCGGCATATACGTGTTTCATCGGTGTAGAGTGGAGTAGAAACTACTTATTGAAAGTAGGTTATTATAGTTAAACCATGCAGTGCACGGATGCACCTTTCTGGTAGAGGAAGATGCGACCTCTCCTACGTCTCGCGACCTTCAGGTCCAACAATGATTTGATTGCTGCAAACGTGAAGCATTTATGTCCCGTGTCCCGCGAGCCAATTAATCAGCTTGCTTGATTACATGGCCCAAACACATGCAAATGGCAAAAAGTGGGGCCGACTTTTGCTTCCGTGGTTTCCCTGAAGCAATACGTGGACGTTTGTTTTGGTGCATATCATTGAATGATTGTTTGGAGTATCAGTTTCAGTCTTTCACAGTATTACGATACTATCCAAATTTGTGACGTTCCGTAACCAGAAACTCGCGATTGAGTGAGAGGCAACACAGAGCTGTCGTTTGGCACCACGCATTCGCCGTGACGCAAACTCGCAAATTGCAATCATGTTCATTGCATGCAAAAATGGTATGGGACCAAGAGATAGCTGTGAATGTGATCCAGTGACCTATCACATATGCATGTGCACACAAGTCCTCCAATGCACCCAAGGATGGAAACGGGATCCGATAGTGATCCTTTCACATCCGTTTTCATATTTTCAAAACAAATATAAGTATAGAAGTTATCAAATATGGGTTCGGGTCGGATGTTATTTGAATACGGATGCAAATCAGATATTTTCTCAATTCAGAATGAAAACAAATATAACGAAATAATCGACTCGTATCTATATGACTCAACTATATAGTGGTACACAGATAAATAAGGTTATAATCCACACTAGTTTCAAGTCCAGTCATAAAAAATACATTTAACCATTTTGTTAGTTTTATTAGGTTGGGTAATATCATATCTGGTTAGAATTACTAAAACTGGCTAACATAATTTATTCAGATACATATATCTATTTTATATCCATATTTGTTTCAAATTCCCTACGTATTTGTATTTGTAAAACGAGTCCAAACATTTACCACATCTATTTATATTTTCTTCCGGATTTGGATATTACCACATCCATTTCGATTTCTCAAATATGAATGTCGGATAATTCGGATCATCCACTGCCAGTTTCACCCTTAAATGCACCCACCTATCTAAGAGCTTGCTGATATTTGTGACTGTTTAACGCAAACGACCATTTCAAAGACTTTTATATATGCACGTTTCGGCATGGGTACTTTTTTCAGGCAGATTTTTTTAGCTATTTAATGCGACAAAAACATCAGCCGATAGAATAGATTTTGAAAGACTCATTCGTGAGCCATGAACTGATCCATAGAGTAAAATGTCTCGGCTAAATCCTAGCGCCGGGGCATGTGAGCAACATGGATATACTCCACTTTTGAGTAATGGAGTTGGAGCACAACTACAATAAGTATGCAGTTGCTCGTTAACCTTGGCTCACTTCAGTTTCTATCTTTCCCAATCGAACTCAAACGACGGTTAGGCTAGGCAATCCTACCTTCTTCGCTTCGCAGAATGTTAGTTGCACAAGACTAATGTGGCACTGGCGATATGGCAACTGTGTAAATCCTTGTCATGATTCTGGCAAGAAATATCTTGGAAATATGCATAATGTTGTCATCCATTTCTAGATCATTTTTCTCTTATAAACAAATCATATAAATAATAACTTACTTGTTTTGGCTGTATCAGTAATCAAGCCGATTCAATGAAAAGTTGGGGCCGGGGCGAACAAAAATAAATACAATTTGTACTAAACTTTCATACTTCTCAAAATATTATTTTTAGCATGCTATACTATTACAATCATAATTTTATGTTTGTTCATATAGTTTAACCATATAACTGTCAAAATTATGTAATATTAGTAGGTGCTTCTTGTTTAACCATATAACTGCCAAAATTATGAAATATATTAAACTGTATAAAACTCTATTGAGAACTATTTTCTCTACATGCACAACCTATACATATTTATGGTAAATATTTGCAAATAGTACACTATAACAAATATCTCGACAACTGTTTCTGTGTATGACTAATTAGCATATTTATAGAAAATTGTAGAGGATTAACTGATCCAATGATACTACTTTGCAGCGGTGGTCTCGACATTGGTGCGGTGACATAGAGTAACTTCGTTCTTGGTGGTGCTCAGAGCGCCACGTTCCAGTTTTGGGGTGATTTTTTTTTGTCTAACCTGTACTGGTTATACTTGAAAATGATGGCTCTTTGGCCGTTTTGTTGTTGAAGTCATCTTCTAGAGATTATTCGGACCTTTTCAGGGATGAAAACTCTTGATCTCAGTATGGTGGTTACACTAGTCAAAAATACCCTAGTAAAGGTGTGCCCATTCTCCTACCCGGTGGCATGTCTTGGGCACGCTTTCGTAATGTTATTATTGGTGTGCAACGGACACACCAAACTACTAACAGAAATACCGGTGGCATGCCTCGGACACGCCACTAGTAGCAGAAATACTAGTGGCATGTAAATAGTGGAGCACGCCACTATCGTAACTTTGGAAAAAAAAGAGTTGCCGCTAGTATTGATTTTAACAGCAATATCATATAATAAAATCTCAGCCGAAATGCATTATTGATAGCAGATAACAGTTCAACGAAGTAATACTTTAACTTAGCAGTTCGATAAGAAATAGAGTACCATATAACACTAGTAACAGAACCAACTCTTCAAGAAGCACAAAGAACTATGGTCCACAATTGTAACACACTGTTAACTTATTACCAGGTGTGTTAAGATAAGCCAAATCATCTCCCTATGACCACCTTGAAACCCTTCTGATTCGGTCATTTCTCTGTAACGAGGGTTCTCGAAAATTGTTTGATATGCTTCGTTTTTTACAAGAATGGTGTAGGCCGCAGTTGTGGTCTCATCATCGATGTCAATGTTGAGAAGCACTTCACTCCTTGCTAGGCAGGGATGCATTGAAAAATTATAAAAAAAGAATAATGACCCAGCCACATGTTGAATTTGATATAGGCCGTATTAGATTGAAAATTCTGTGGAAGCTCAATATAGTATCCCCTGGAGCGGCTAATTTGGACACGTGAATTGAGGGTATTGAACCACCTGTGAGCATGGACTTAGTCTCTTGTCGCGACGCTTGGCGCATACACTGTCCATTTGCTCTATTCTCGTAGTAAATTGCATTTAGACACTAGTATTACAGGCTGCATATTTTGTAGTACCGAGCAATACTAAAGACACACTCTATGGAAGTGGCAGAGACAGAGCCCACGGTTAAAAGAATTTACGCATGGAAATGAGGCATGCCTGGCGAGGTGACACACGACCAAACATTCATCGGCAATAGACGTATTTGCGAAACCGTTGCCAATACATGGCAAACGGAGATATATGCATCTCCGTTTCCCATATCCACCTCTATGCAAACGGAGTTTTTGCTGGCACGTTTTTAGTGGTCCATGGCTTTTATAAATAGTCGTGTAACTGTCAGTGAAACCCTATCCCACTTTCTCCCCGTCTGTATGAGGTGTGGCATCGGATGTGAATAATTTTTCTATGTTAGAGGAGGTAAATGCAGATATGCCTCAAATTTCTGCTGAGGAAAATACTATACTCACTTCGGACTTCACGGAAAAGGAGGTGTTTGAGGCTATAAAACAAATGGAACATAATAAATCTTCGGGCCAGATGGGTTCCCGGCGGAGTTTTATCAAAGATTTTGGGTGTCATTAAAAGCGATTTGATGGCTATGTTTGCGTAGTTGCGATCACGGGATTTACCTTTATATAAGTTGTACTTTGGTGTGATTACCTTACTGCCCAAAAAGAAAGATGCTAGTAGAATTGAACAGTACCGGCCTATTTGCCTTCTGAATGTGAGTTTTAAAATATTCACGAAGGTTGGAACTTTACGTGTGACAAATATTGCGAGTAAAGTTGTCAGACCAACTCAAACAACCTTTATTCCGGGTAGGAACATTCTGAAAGGTGTGGTTGTACTTCATGAAACAATCCATGAGTTGCATCGCAAAAAATTAGATGGGGTTATTTTTAAAATAGATTTTGAGAAAGCCTATGATAAGGTTAAATGGTCTTTTCTTCAACAAGTTTTATGCATGAAAGGATTTGCACCACAGTGGTGTGAGTGGATTGCTAGATTTGTTCAAGGAGGGAGCGTAGGAATTCGAGTTAATGATGATATCGGTCATTACTTCCAAACTTTAAAAGGGCTACGTCAGGGAGACCCGCTATCTCCTCTTTTGTTTAACTTAGTTGCCGACATGTTGGCCATCCTTATTGCACGGCAAAAGAGGACGGTCAGGTGTGGGGGGGGGGGGGGGGGGGGGGGGGGGGGGGCTGGTGCCACACTTGGTGGAGGGTGGGGTATCAATTCTTCAATACGCCGATGATACTATTCTATTTCTAGAGCACGATATTGCGAAAGCCGTGAACATGAAACTTATACTATCCTTGTTTGAACAATTGTCGGGACTCAAGATACACTTTCATAAGAGTGAGATTTTTTGTTTTGGCAAAGCGAAGGATGTTCAAGATGAGTACCGCCATATTTTCGGATGTGAGGCGGGTACACTACCTTTTAGATATCTTGGCATCCCGATCCATTATAGGAAGTTGCTAAATAAAGAGTGGAAGCCTGTTTAGGATGTTTTGAGTCCAAGTTGGGTTCTTGGATAGCAAGATGTCTTGTCTTAATCAACTCGGTGCTTACTAGCCTACCAATGTTTCTTTTGTCTTTCTTTGTTATACCCAAGGGGGTTAGGAAAAGATTAGACTTTTATAGATCTCGATTTTTTTTGGCAAAGTGACAGTCAGAAGAAGAAGTATAGGCTGACTAAGTGGAATATAGTGTGTAGACCAAAAGATCAGGGAGATCTTGGTATTGAGGTTTTGGATGTTAAAAACAAATGTCTCTTGAGTAAATGGTTGTTCAAATTGATGAATGAGGACGGGGTATGGCAGGAGATTCTTGTAAATAAGTATCTTGGAAATAATACATTATCCCAGGTACAAGCAAAACCTACTGATTCTCCGTTTTGGAAGGGCCTGATGGAGGTCAAACAAGAATTTTTTTCGCGAGGTACTTTTGTTGTAAGAAATGGGCACAACACAAACTTTTGGGAAGATACTTGGCTAGGGAATAACGCTCTGGCAATTGAATATCCCTCATTATATAGTATAGCGGAAAATAAGAAAGCTACTGTAGCTGATGTGTTGGGTTCGGTACCTATAAATCTTCCTTTTCGACGAAATGTTTTGGGTGCTAGGCGAACGCATGGCTGCAACTAGTTGAGAGATTGATGCGGGTTCATCTCACTGAGGAACAAGATACATTTAAATGGAACTTGACCTCGAATGGTCTATTCTTTGTTAAATCTATGTATGCTGATTTGATAAATGGCCACACTAGATTCTTGCGGAAATACTTGTGGAGGCTAAAAATTCCGTTAAAGATCAAAAATTTCTTATGGTTCATGCAGCGAAAAGAATTATTAACAAAAGACAATCTGAAAAAAGAAGGTGGAATGGATGTACTAAATGCGTTTTTTGTCATTTGGATGAATCGGTACACCATTTATTCATTTCTTGTTCGTTTGCTCAGAATATTTGGCGGCTATTTCATTTTACCTTTAATATCTATCCCCCAACTAGCATTGCTAATTTGTTTGGGAACTGGTTGAATGGGGTAGATAAGACAACAAAAGGACGGATCCGAATAGGTGTTGCGGCTTTCCTATGGGCAATATGGAATTGTCAAAATGACTTTATCTTTAACAAAACAAACTCTGTTCATTACCTGCAGTGGTCAACAAGGCGGTCTACTGGATCAATACGTGGTCCCTACTACTCCCTGTCGACCAACGTGGACTTATGGCTTCCGGATGTACCCGCATGCTGGCGGTCGTACGGGCTATCTTGTCCTGGGCTGGGTGGCTTCACACTAGAAGAATCGATGTTTAGCGTTCTGTTCTTCGAGTGGTTAATCTTTGTATCCACTTTGAGTGATCCTTGAGTTGTAAACTTTAAACGATGACGATTTGATAACTCTCAATAAAGCGCGGTGGCTGTGTGCATCATTCTGATGCAGAGGCCGGGACCCACACCCTTATTTCAAAAAAAAAAAGGCGTGGCATCGGAGCCTGCAGTGAACTAGTTCGCTCACGGTTACCTAACTCACTCGCACGTCCTTGTTCAGGGCCTTTCTGATTCAAAGGAAATGAAAATCAAAGAAATAGGAAAGAGATAGGAATAGGAAAGGGTGGCTGGTGTAAAACTCTCCTCGTTCCTTGTGCACAGGATTCAAAGAACGAGGTATGAGTGCATTTTTCAATTCCTCTAAGTTTTGCCTTGAAAGCGAGATAAGAAGGAAAAATTGCTCTACTTTTCCCTAGCACCATTCCTACGAATCAAACAAGTGAATAGTAGTAACTCTTGAAAATTTCCTAACCCTGTAAGTTTCCTTCATGTTTACTCCAAATCAAAGAGGCCCTCACAGACCGCTACTGAACTCATGTATCTGTCCTGGTTACACAGCCGTATGCAATGACCAAGCGCTGTACGTTGTTTCAATAGATCATTCCAAGGACGGATTTAAGACATCCCCGTCTATCTATATACTGTATCTCTTGTGGTTTGATCCAGTGTTCTAAGTTCTAACGTGCACTTAATAATTCTTAAAATCTAAGGTTTGGTACACTAAATGCTTATCTTCCACGTCAGACACATGCCCATGTTGTTCGGAGCAAAGCAATCATGGTCCAGAACTAGTTATCTTGCCAAAATAATAATATTGGATCCAATTATCATCTAGGCTCCGTTTCTGATTTATTTTCTCGGGCGAGGTCGACGTGGTGTTGTTCTCTCCGGTTAGGCGGCTACAGACTATTCACTATTGTGATCATGATTGGTCGGCATGCATCTGAAAAATCAGACCTTGTCAACTGTCGTCCGCCAAAGGCGCAAAATGGTTCCTGTTGTTTAGTTACAACAGCAGCAACACCCCAGTGGCAAATTTGGATAAAATTGGTCAGGGTGCCAAGGTTAAAAACTTCCTAATTATATTTAGCATTTAGTAACAATTAGTCCAAATACTAGTAGCATTTAGCAAATTTAGTCCAAATATTAGTAGCTAAATGAATTTCTATATATTTTAGGGGGTGCCACGTGGATACGCCCTGGCTCGACTCTGGCTAGTAACTTGCACAAACCGCAACTATTGCTAAGTTTGTAACACAAACTACCAGTAACTTTTTATTTGCATAAACCACCCACTTTTTCGTGTAAATTGCTGCACATAGGTCTAAACCATAGGTTAACCCGACTAATCGCAATTTGAGCTTGTGAGTCTGTGTTTACGTGTCAAATACTTGTCCATCGTATCATCCACTCCGAAAGTTTTAGTCACTTTGATTTTCGATTCGGCCACTTATTTTAGCCAAGTCTAGCAAAATATGAGCTGGATAACACGTTAGACATCCAACTTGCCACATAACCACTGATGCGCGTCGCCGGAATTGTTTTTAATCGATTTAATTTGTAATTTAGACACATCTGTAAAGGTTGGTGAATTCTGTCAAAAAATATATAGAGAGAAGTCTTACTGGGCGAACTGCAGAACTCAAGTGAGCTTTCAGATACTGTTTGGGCCCTGCAACGGAAAGCTTCAATGTATTCTTGTCTCTTATAGATAATGGGCCGTATTAGAGCCTACGAGCCCAAAATCAACCGATCCCAAGCCCAAATGAGAGTCGCCTCCACGAGACCACGACACCGGATCCCGACCAACCCCCGGCGCTCCATGACGCAAGGGCCGACGTCACTCCTCCCGGTCTGGGCGCGGACGACTGCGCGAACCAGACACCACTCGCTCCACGTCGTCACCACCACCGCCGCAGACGCCATGGAAGGCGAAGAAGACTTGCATCACAGGCCCTCCTCCTCCTCGTCGTCCGGTCGCCCCTTCCTCTCCGGCCTCTGCGCCGCCGCGCTCCGCCGCAAGCCGCTCTCCTCGCGCGCCTCCACCGCCGCCTCCGGCGAGGGCCTCGTGCGCCAGCTCGGCGTCCTCGACCTCGTCCTCATCGGGATCGGCGCCTCCATCGGCGCCGGGATCTTCGTCATCACCGGAACTGTCGCCCGCGACGCCGGCCCAGGTTAATCAAGCACCTTCACGCCTCTATCTACTATTTCTCGCTCCAGTCAATCGTAGGCTTTGCACTAGCACTCGGTCAACGGAGCTACTGGTTATGCTGCAGTTTGCAACAGTAGCAGCAGCTTGTTCGTACGACTCGCGATGGCACGAACGATTTAGTGAGACAGTTCACGAGGCTAGTGCGCCATTGGGGCCGGAGTTGCTCGATTCCATGCATTCTGATCCACGCTATCCAATAATAAATCTGCACACCTAGCTCGTATATCATTCAGTAGCTTGCTGTTGCCTTGCCCAGCGTCGTGTAGTTACGGTTAATTCGTTTTCAGTTTCGTCTGCAAAGTTTGTTTCCATGTTCATTTTCTGCTGAAAATAACACGGTTGCCCCCGAAACAGGTGTTACGATCAGTTTCGCCCTAGCTGGAGCTGCGTGCGTGCTCAATGCCTTGTGCTACGCCGAATTGGCGTCTCGTTTCCCGGCTGTGGTCGGGGGAGCATACCTGTACACGTATGCCGCGTTTAATGAGCTCACGGCCTTCCTGGTTTTCACTCAGTTGATGGTTGATTACCATATTGGGGCAGCAAGTATTGCTCGTAGCTTAGCGAGCTATTTTATCCAGTTCTTGGAGCTGATTCCGGCGGTGAAGGGCAATGTTCCAAGCTGGATTGGGCACGGAGAAGAGTTTTTTGGTGGCGTTGTTTCGGTTAACTTATTGGCTCCAGTTCTTCTCGCCATCTTAACTATGATCCTCTGCCATGGTGTCAAAGAATCATCGGCAGTCAACACCTTTATGACTACATTAAAGGTGAGATTGTCTGTAAGATAATACTAGTATGTGTTTTCTCTTCAACCACAAGCAGTAACTTGTTGAAAGTTGAAGTGGCTAGGTCAAAACTAGAGTAGTAGCACAAATTTTCCATGTTCTGTGATGGAGCAATTTGTGCTTGCACTAGGCAATATTTTTCATAACTTACAACACAATACGAGTTTCGATGAGAAACTTTTCATGATTTGCTCAAATGGCTATATTACTATGTGTGTGGCTTTGTTTGCTTTGTTGAACTTGATGTAGTGATGCAGTTGCTTACGTGATGCAGATAATCATCGTCATAGTCGTTGTATTTGCTGGTGTCTTTGAGGTGGATGTATCAAACTGGTCACCATTTATGCCGAATGGTTTCAAAGCTGTTGTAACCGGATCCACGGTAGTCTTCTTTGCTTATGTTGGATTTGATGCAGTTGCTAATTCTGCCGAGGAAGCTAAAAGACCACAGGTAATTTCAATATTTTCTCATACTATCACCTTTAAGTCTTTTTTTGTCATCATAATTCATTTGCTTCTTAGAATTTCGAAATGTTTCTGCAATTTCAATAGATGTTCTCTTTTGTCACCATAATTCAGTTGCTTCTTAGAATTTGGAAATGTTTAGCAATTTTTATTTTATATTCTCCCTTTTGTCATCATATTTCATTTGCTTCTTAGAATTTAGAAATGTTATCCAAGTTTCATTAAATGCTCTCCCTTTGGTCATCATAATCAGTTCTACATTTTCTTCTGACTCTCATGCAATGTTTTTTTAACTGATAATGGAAACAAAATTGTCCAGAGGGACTTGCCTATTGGCATCCTAGGGAGCCTTCTGGTATGTGTCATACTATACATTGCTGTGTGCTTGGTGATTACTGGAATGGTGCCATATACATTACTTGGTGAAGATGCTCCCTTGGCTGAGGCTTTTGCTGCTAAGGGGTTGAAGTTTGTTACCGTGTTGATCAGTATTGGAGCTGTTGCTGGTCTTACTACAACACTTCTTGTTGGTCTGTATGTTCAGGTAACCTTCTAATGTAATTATCTATCACTAATAGTTTCTTCTGAGTCATATTATTCCACTTTACCAACATCACCTCCTTTGATCCACAAACAGTCACGTCTGTATCTTGGGCTTGGAAGGGATGGCCTACTACCTTCAATATTTGCTAAAATTCACCCGACGCTGCATACTCCTCTGCACTCTCAGATCTGGGTTGGTTGTGTTGCAGCGGTATTAGCTGGCCTCTTTAATGTGCAAGCACTCTCTCATATTCTCTCAGTTGGCACACTGGTATGGAAGCTTCGCACTACTATTTGCACCTGTAACACAAGATCAAGTCATTAGTCACATCTAACTGTTCGTTTACCTTTTCATCTGGGAGCAGACAGGCTACTCAGTTGTATCAGCTTGTGTGATCACACTTCGATGGAGCGACAAAGCAACTAATTCTCGCTCCCTTGGAAGCATGTCAATCTGGCAGGAGGGTGTTTTGTGCCTTGTCATAGTGGCTCTCTCCGGTTTTGTAGCAGGAATATCCTACCGGTTTAGCTACGCTATTGCCTTCATCATAGTAGCTTTTCTGATAGCTATTGTTGCCAGTTTTGCTCTACAGTTTCGACAGGTAAGTGCATCTTCTTTCAATTTGTATTATCAGAAAAGCATCGTTATATCGTCTCTAAAATCGCAGATGAACCAAATAGTCCATTGTTTCACCATCATTTGCATCTTCCTTAGCTATTACATGAATCAGTCTCATGCTTTGCAGTTTGCAACCATCCAATGTCATTTAACAAAAAAGGTCATGCATGGATGTCTGTTCCCATCTATTAATACAGCGGCCATTCTAACCTTGTATCGCATGCATACTCAGGTCTATGTTCCTGTGGAGGCACCTCACTTTTCTTGTCCTGGAGTTCCTATCATCCCGGTGGTCTCTGTTTTCTTCAATATGTTTTTGTTTGCTCAGGTAGGCAGGATTTTACTTCCAGCTGTATTTAGCAGAGTTCTTGGTTGATGATTTCATTACGAAAATTAGTATTTTCCCCTGTGGTAGTACGTCGCATTCATAGCCCTTTTTTAGTGACAATCATTATAGAAGGGGAAAAGCACCCAAAAGTATAGGTTAGAAGGCAAAGCCAAAATTAGAGAAAGAAAAAATATACAGATTATTGACCATAGGCCGTTCTGAGCTGAAACAGCTCCTCTCTTGTTTTACCAGCAACCTCTGTGAGGAACATTTTTCTATTTCGCTCGTTCCAGATGTTCCAGATCACATAAGCTGCCACGATAGACTCTCTTTATTGGCTTGACCCCTGCAGCTTGATTGAATGTGATACCAGTGACAGTCATTGTGACTAATGGCAATTGGTAATGACTCTTTGTTTGCAGCTACACGAAGAAGCTTGGTATAGATTTGTCATCCTTAGTCTCATCGCGGTGGGGGTCTATGCTGGATATGGTCAGTACAACAGCGTTCCTTCCACTTCAGACCGCTCCGCTGTATATTACCATGGAGTTCCTTCTGAAGCTCCATGATCAACTGCAAGCTCCAAGTTGAGTCAAAAGCGTTTGTACCACATGATCGTGAGGGAAGCCGTGACAGTAATTTCTGTTACTTGCATTGGTCGGACCTGGGAGCCCTGTGTGTAGCGCGTTCTCCTCAGCTCCATATCTACATCTGTAAACTTCAGCGATAGGAATGTTTTGTTGAGCAGGGGGATAACCACCCATACGAAAGATACACTTGGAAAGATTCTCGGAATCACGAACACGATATAGTTTAGTGTGCTTGTACCGTTACAATTCATAACTTCACATGCACGTCGAATAAAATTCATCTGAGATAGTCGTAGTTCAAGTGTTCCAGTGGTTTCGGAGGTGTCGTCGTTACTTCCATAGAGCTTCCGAAGCATCTTTGCACAAATGTAGGGCGTCTGCTCACCAACTACGTGTTGGGCTGTTCCGTGTTATCAGGCTGAACCAACTGCGGCTGTGTGTTTTCAGGCTGAGCGCCGAGCGGGAAGATGGCTCCAAGTGCCACCGACCCAGCCACCTCGCGGTAGCCTCTGCAGCCATCGCCCCGGCGGAGTGATTCACAGCGGCAGCCGTCCAGGCTCCAGAAAACCTTGCAGCGGCCGCAAGCCGCACGGAAGAGCGATCATTGCAGCGTCGCCAGTACTTCATAAATAATCTCCGGTACTTGCTGCTTCACTTGATTTAACTTATCTCCGGTACTTGCTACCATTGAATGACAAGCATCAACGCTAGTAATAATTAACACGACAGCGCAGCAAATCGCGAGAGGTCGTACCGGTAATCAATCAACTCGAATAGGCCAGTGCCCACAGCACTCACACTCCCTACCACATGGTGCCCACATGCGTACGCACCCTGCGCCCGTGGCCGTGCACACCCATCCCATTCCAAATTTGCCAACCCGTTAGCACTCCAACTCTTAGAGCATCTCAAACAGATCCCGGGCAAACTTGCCCGGCAAACCCAGTTTCAGGTGGCTCTGAAATTGAGTTTCCGGTATTGACGAGGGATCGGACAGAACAGATCCCGAAAACGAGGTCGCGCGAGATTTCAACCATTGTAACTTTGTAAGTTTATCGAGCTATTTTATATAGATAGAACTAATAATGTAGATCCCGGTGGTTTTGTCCTTCACTAGACTGCTCACTCGAAACCGAGGTACTGTATGGTAGTCAAGCTGTGTATTGCCCACACGAGCTTGTGCTCCGCCTCTGCGGTTTCGAGGCGGGCCGGAGCACCGGAATCGCCGTTCGCCACACAGCTTTCATAGCGGCAGCGAGTTCGTCATCGGCGCAGTCGGTCCGCTGGAAGCACAACAAGATGTGCTCGAAGAGCACACCGAAGGTGCATGACCCGGTTCGCCTGTCGCCCACGGAGATCACCACCTCGTCTTCCGGCACGTCAATCGGCACTGCAGGGGAGCTACTCGCCTCGGCATCATGCGAGGGGGGGGGGCGCTCATCCTGCTCATTGGTCCTGGAGGTAGCAGCCCCGCCCACCTACGCCCTCGAAGATGCTCGCGCTTGCTCGCCCAGCCGAGGTGGCGGCGCTCCTACTCCTGGCCCGGAGGTCCACGGCCTCCGTCGCGCCTGCTACGTCAACCACTGCCACGCATGGACGAGCCTACCATCGATCTACCGGAGAAGTTGGCGAAGTTGGCTAAAAGTCGTGAGTAATTGCTCGCCGGAGCGTTGCAACCCTAACGGCGGAGGAAAATAAATCGCGGCGGAGCGATTCGGGGTGGTAACCCTAAATGCACCCCCAGCATTGTTGATATAGCGCCGGAGCCGATGTTTATCCAGATCACCGGAGAAACTTTTTCAGACCAGACCGATATACAGTGTCTGTTCGGACAGTAAAAACGGACCAACCATGTCGGCTAGAATTTCATGCCGAGTGCTTGTCCCGGATTGCTAGAGATGCTCTTACCGCTGCTCCAAAACACGCGCGCCCACTACCACTTTGTATTATCCCTGCGCTGCGATCCAGCCAACACCGTGGCGGCACGTACGTACGAACATTAGGTACGTATATGGTACATGGCGACGCGCGCGTCGGTACGTACGTAAGTTAGCTGTAGCGATCGTCGCAATCAGCCAAGTGTGACCCGCGTGCAGTGCAGTACAGCCTAGCAACCGACCGATCTATGCATATGTATATGTATATTCCTCAAGACACACACGACGGGGAGAGAAAGTGCAGTGGCCACTGGCCAGTGGGGGACCGAGGCGCATGGCACGGGCCTGAAAACCACAAATTTTTTCTTTTCCAAATGGAGACTGAAACTCTCGGCCTAGCATTAAAATGGTGCACAACATTTTTATTACATTACTTATAAAGAAATATAATATATCGACCAAGATGTAGCCATCTTCTTAGCGACAACAGTCGCAACACCTACAAACTTGGTGAATGTGGTGGGCATGATCGGGGCCGTATGTTGACACTTAAACACATCATCTGAATTCGGAGGCCTCAGCGAGACACCAACAACGAGTCAGAAGCACAAACCGGTCTAGCAGACCCACAACGCGCGCTTTAGAAGCCACCGCCACTTTCTTCTGTCAATCCATCACTAGGAGGGATTAACACATTGACCATTTCAGGCCAACCATCGATGCCGCCACAACGCCAACAGAGCCATCGCTCTACGCGTGTCCATCGTGATGTGTCCCCGCTGAGACCCACGTCGTCACCTCCATGAGCAGGACACGGGGCCGCATTCCACCCCCTTTGGATGTGCTGGAACCGAAAGCACCAGGCGTCGCGGCTTACCGTCGGGGCTGGCCAAGAAGCTGCGCGGGAGGAAATTGGGTGTGGTGAGCAGCCGGCGTATCGCAACGCGACAGAACCAAACAGTCGGAGGAGCGCCGTCTTCCGCGGCACAGGGCGGGAGCCGAACACGCAAGGAGGAACGGTCACTACCGTCGGGGGTATTGCCCGACGGCGACGAGATCACGTGGCACGATGGAGGGAACCGACGGGCGCGTTTGGTTACTGAAGACCCCAAGTTTAGTAGTACTAGAAACTGCGTGAGCTAGGCACAATGGCACATCGTGAGATTGGTAGTAATTCGAACCAGAGTGAGGAGACGTGCAGGAGTTCTAGTATCGATCTGTTTTGCTTCGCACGGCGTGTGCCGGTGTGCGTGCACCGGACTGGCCGGCCGGCCCGCCGGGGGGAGGGCACCCGTGTACGTGCCGACAAGATCTACCATCAGAGGGGCCGGGGCGCTGGCGGTCCCTGTTTGGAAGCTAGTTCACCAAGTTTTCGGTGCGTTGCTCGCTCGGACAGATCGATAGCTCTCCCTCCCCCACGTGCTCTTTCTTTTGCGCCTACTCCATGTCTAGATCGGCATCGGGCTTGGCCCCGACCTGTGACTTGTGACTGAGAGAGACGCCCTGGCTACCTGATGACCTGGTGAAAGAAACGAAATCAAACTTGATAATCACTCCACCAGCGGAGATTATCACCCATGGCTTTCATCTCGATCGTCACCACGATCGATGATTTCTTTCGGACAAGAGGCTGAAGATTTTTTGGTGGAGTAGCACATCACACACAGAGACACAGATGAATGATCGTCTGTTGTTGACGCGGGATTGTGGAGAGGTGGTTCCTTTGGACATTACGAAACAAATTCAGCACACGTACGTAACGCTTTTGGTGTCGGCGAAAGAGAGAGGGTGGATGGTGACCGATCGATTCGAGGCCAACATACGGCTGAACCAACAGTCGGGTGAGCGATCTACAACCAAATGGTCCGAATCTTAATCTTATTTACAAGACAACCAAAACTAAGCTAAGCTAAACTAAACTAAACTAATGTTGCTGCTAATAAGGACAAATCCTCACCTGTTTGTGCAGAGAACAGCACCAGGCGAGATTGGTTGGGCATATTATTCCTTTCAAAACAATCACTCTCTGTCCCTGTCAGTACGTAGAACTACACTGCACATGAACCGAGAGCATCACAAGCTCTACAGCAATACTTCTACCATCCACAAGGTTACGTCGACATGGACATTCTGATGCATCATGACAATTTGTACATTATCCATTTCCACTGAAGCACAAGAAATTACAAACGAGTAATCCCACTCTAACACTCTACGAATCCAAGACTATACATATACATGTTGCAGGTTATGGCGCACATGCACATCCATTCTCCAGCGGAAATTCAGCTGTTCATCCAGGCATGACGCATCACTCACTCTCATCAACATCTAGAGGAGCACTGCCACAATGCGAGCGAACGAACGAGCCTACCCACACTGATTCATTTCGCCATCTCCTCGAGCCTTCTGAGTATATCCTTGGTGCTGGGTCTCAGCGACGGCGAAGGGCTACAGCAGGCCGTGGCCAGCTCGAAGAACGCATTCAGGCTCTTCTCGTTCCCGGCCTTCCTGCTCTGCCTCACGAGGTCCGAGCTGAACGCGTCGGAGATCTTCCTCTCGAGAACAAGGTTCTTAAACGAGACGGGCAGGAAGATGTTGCGGGAGCTCGGCGCGCCATCGCCGCTGTTCGCCGTCCCCGCCGGCTCCTTCTGCGGCGCGAGCATCTCGAGCAGGACCACCCCGAAGCTGTACACGTCGCTCTCCCTGGTGGCGTCCCTCATCTTGATCAGCTCGGGCGCCTTGTACCCCAGCGCCGCGGACGTCTCGAGCATCTCGTGGGCGCCGCCGACGTTCAGCAGGAGGTAGAGGCCGTAGTCCGAAATCCTGCACTCGTATCCGCCGTCGAGCAGGATGTTGCTTGTCTTGAGGTTGCCGTGGATGACCGGTTTCTCCATCCCTGTGTGCAGGTGATCCAGCCCCTTGGCGACGCAGATGGAGAGCTTGCAGATTATGTTCCACCTCTGCGAGTCGGCGATTCCCTCTGCATGTGCATGATGCCAACAGACAAGCAGTGTATGATTAGCTAACATCTCATAACAAATGCTACCAAGATTACTACTTAATTGATCATTTATATTGTGCGAACCGCCGATTAATTTTGCGAGTCTTAATCCGTAGGCCCGATCTGTGCACTAAGGACGCAAATGATTCAAAGTACAAATTCTGGATTGAAACGACTGCACATATGTGCATTACTGCATTTGCCGTCGATTAAGACGCAGCAATAATTACGTGCCTATGTTTGCTACTAGCCTTTCTACAGAAGTCCAGTTCGACAGATGACTGTACAGCACTAACCACACTGTTTTTTAATTTTAAAACACACATAACTGACTGTATAATAATAATCACGATTGTGAAGGGTGATCTAATAGCCTTAACGAACATTAGGAGTCAGGACTATCGCTTCAGGACAGTGCGTCATGCGAGTGTCTCAAGCTAACAACCAAGCAGAGATACGGTCTTGACAAAAGTCGAGAATTGGTGGACGAGGGTGGTCCCCCAGCGGCCCTAGGGGAAACATATCGCGCCGCCGGGGACCGCTCCCAGTCCGGCGCCCCTCCGCCGCTGCCGTCGCCGGCTTCGGCCGCGGCGGCTCTCCCCGCTGCCAAAAATTGGTGGATGGGGGTGGTCTTCGCATTGAGGTGGACGGCCGGCCCGTGGGGGCGGCGGCGGCCGGGGCTGGGATGCCGAGCCGGCGGGCTCGGGAGATGAAGATGGCCGGCGGGGCTTCTGGCGGAGGTGAGGCGTGGTGGGCGCCATCGAAGCCGAGGAGCTCGCCTGGGCGGCGCTCGCGCTCGAGGCCCGGGCCTCGCTGGGCTCGATCTGGGCCTGGCGGGCTCGGCGGGTGGCGAGCAGACTGTGGCGTTGGGGTCTTCTGCGGAGCGGTTGGGTGCAGTGGAGCAGCTCAGCGCGCGGCGGCGGCAACTCTGCCGTGGGGAGGTCAGGATGTGCTGCGTGTGGTGGAGCTGCGGGGAGGAGGAGATGAGTTGCAGGCTGTTTGTCGGGGAGGTCGGGGCGCTTGTCGTCCTGCCTCATTCGGCCGTGGTGTGCTCCCGGGGAAGAGGAAGCCGGGGCGGCGGCCCCGGACAGTGGCTACTCCGGCGGAGCGGCTGAAGCGGGCATGACCATGGCAGCGGCCGTGGAAGGTGGTGCCGCGGCTGCTGCGGCATGCGGTGGAGCTCGGTGGTTGACGGCATGGCCGGGATGCCATCCTGCTGCTCCCGAAGCTTTGCGGTCGGGTTGAACTCCGGGCGAAATCTCGCATGGACCTCGGTCTGTGCCGACGACGGCGGCGCCCTCGGGCGTCGTTCCGTTTCTTGTTTGCGTCGTCGTGGAGCTTTTCGACCTCGTCTAACGCGTGGTGGTTCCAAGTTTTCCGGGTGAAAACCTTAGCTCCTTCGTGAGCGGACGGCGGTGACGGTCTCGTCACTACCTTGTTGGAGGCGCCGCTTTGGAGCCCTTGGCCAGCGCGGTGCAACGGTTTCGCGACGGATGTGCAGAGTGGCGTGTGGTCGTGGGCGGTGGATGTCGGGGCGGGTCGAGGCGACGGCCTCGATCTCCCACGCTACGACAGTTCTATGAGGCAGAACCGTTGTTTAGTGTGGGTTTGGGTGGCGACCTGCATGAATACTGCTTGGGCAGAGGGTTCGTCGACCCGACTGGATCGTCTTCGGGCAATGCGAAGCTCGATTTGGTTGCTACACCGGGGCGGCGGCCCCGGAACAGGTGGTTTTGATGGCAACCTGGATGAATACTGCGTGTGTAGAGGGTTCGTCGACCATGACTGGATCACCTTCGGGCAATGCGAAAGTCGATCTGGTTGTTACGCCGGGGCGGCGGCCCCGGAACAGGTGGTTTTGGTGGCAACCTGGATGAATACTGCGTGTGTAGAGGGTTCGTCGACCATGACTGGATCACCTTCGGGCAATGCGAAAGTCGATCTGGTTGTTACGCCGGGGCGGCGGCCCCGGAGCAGGTGGTGTGTGTTGTGGCGTTTGTCGACTTGGATCATGTGGGCCTGCGGGTCGCTTCGTTTGTGTCATTCTTTTGTATAGATTGTATGGTTTTTGGACCCAGTTTTTCTTATAAATTGGGACAACTCTTTCTATCTATTCGGGCAGTGGATACGACCACTTTATAGCTATAAAAAAACATTAGAGCGGCGCTGGCCACCGGTTCAGTCCGGCCCCAACGAGGAAAACAAGCCGGACGGACGGAAGAGCGATCTCATTGCAGCGGCGCCAGTGCTCCATAAATAATCTCCGGTAGTAGTTGCTGCTTCACTTGATTTAACTTATCTCCGGTACTTGCTACTCTTTTTTTTTTTTTTTGAACAGGGAATGGCCCCGAAGGGCCTGGAGTTTTCATTTATCCATTGCGGCAAAGTTACATTTTACATTACGGGACGCAAAGAAAACTGAAATTACAAACAAGTCCCCACTTTTTGCACATAGGACCTCAAGATGAAGATAAGAATTACAAACAAGGCCTGCTCCTTCTCTGCCGCAGATTGACGCCGCCGTGCAGTCACCTTCATCGCCACCGGGGACAATACCACTTGGGGCGGTGGAGGGGGAGCACACTGCACTGCTAGCAGGGGCCTCCGCATCGGCACAAGGCCTGGAGGTTGATGAAGATCCTTGCATCGCCGGCCGGAACACCGTCGCCGACGAGAAAGGTGGGAGTAGTCGCCATTCGACTATCTTGAACGACGACGAGAAGAACGCCGCCGTGATAAATCTCCCAGGAGAAGAAGAACTCCTCCCCTGATGCGAATCCAGTAGCAAAGCAGCAAAGACTTGGAGTCCATCTCCGCTCACGCCACCACGACGAGCAACAGAGGCAACAACAAGAACCATGCTACCACCACCAGAGCCGCGATTTACGAACCTTTTTATTGGAGAGGCTACAGAAATGACGATGCAGCTCGCTTCTTCCGTCCTCTGGAACTTAGGAAGCTGCTTCATCTTCTCCGTCGTGTAGCAGAAGAGGCTCCAGAACTTCTGCAACACAAAGCCCGAACCAGCACCTCCAAATCTGAGTATGAAGCGATGAAACCAATTCCTCTCCTCGCCTCCACGGCAGGCCAGAGGAAAATCCACATCGCCACACCTCAAGATGGAGATCTCTTCGAGCTTATTCAAGCACGCGCCTTCAGATTCGCTCCCCCACCACGCCCACCACCATGGAAGGTCGCCAGAAAGGAGCTTTTCCAGGCCGTGGTCGCCGCTCGGAGACGACCCGACCAGACGCCAAGAAGAAGAAGACGGCATACGCCAAGACGCCACAAAGGGCAAAGCTACAACCCTAGATCTACTATATACAGATGAGCCACGAGCACCTCGCCCATCTCTACTCCGGCCGGCGGCGCCGCTGGAGCAGATCCGGGGACGGCCCGGGCGGCGGAAGACACGAGAGACTCTCAAGGGCTGTGTCGGGAGAGCGAGAGGGGAAAAAAGAAGTCCGTGAATATCTTCTGCACCAGCTGCCGGTACTTGCTACTCCATTCAATGACAAGCAGCAACAGCGCAGCGATCGAATCGCTAGCGGTAGTACACTACCGGTAATCAATCAAACAAACAAATCGAATCGGCCAGTACCCACAGCACTCGACACTCCCTACCACATGTTGATCACTTATTTATTTCCTGCCCTTTGGCAAAATTAGTTTGGCATGTTGTTTTCTGTACCTACAATATCCCTCCTCCCACCAATGTCACTAATATATTTGGGAATTGGTTGAACGGGATGGATAAAAAGACGAAAGCTAGGATTCGTATTGGAGTTCAGCTATCGTGTGGTCGATTTGGAATTGTAGGAACAATATTGTTTTTAACAGGAAAGAAACTTTTCATGTTTTACAGTTTATTCATACGGCGGTGCACTGGATCCAACTATGGGCCTTCTTGCTACCTTCGGACCAGCGGGAGCTTATGGTGGCTGGATGCACGCGACTCCTGTTGGTGGCACAGGATTTTTTCTCCCGGCATACGTGGCAGCATATTAGACGACTGTCGTAGTTTGCTCCTGTCTGGTTGAGGCTTGTCTCAATTTATTTGTGATCTCTTGAGCTGTAATAAGTTACTTGGAACAAATTTGTTAATAAAACGCAGTGTGCATCACTCGATCGAGAGGCCGGGACAACCCCATTTCTATAAAAAAAAAATCCAAATGAAATTTGCCAACCCGTTTGGCACCTGCAGCTTGCCCACTTGTATCGGCCGGCCATCCAACACCGTGGCTGCACGTACTAACATATACCGTATACAAGGCGCCACGCGCGTCGGTACGTACGTAAGTTAGCTGTAGCGATCGTCGTCGTGCAGTATATTCCATCCATCCATCGACCGACCGAACGATCTACGCTGCTGTATATTCCATCAAGACACACCAAATACGTGAGGGAGTACGTACAAATGCAGGGGGACCGCGGCGCATGCAACGAGCCGGCCAGAAGCCCACAAGGTCACGACTCACGAGTATAGTACGGATTTGTTGATGCATGTTCTCGATCGCCATATGCATCTTCAAATTCTAACACACGACCAACTACAAAATGATTTTGTCGTGCTCTTGTGGACGACTAGAACACACCAGTAATCTACTGTCTCATTGTGAGTATGAACATATTAACCAAAAAAATGATAGGAAGGGTGTCGCTGTGGGCATTGGACATGTGTCCGACACTGCAAACCCGACATATTTTGAAGAGTGCCGGATAAATTCCGGGGTACCCGATGGAGATACTCTAAGCTAGGCATACCGTGAGATTAGTAACTCTAACCAGGAGACGTACATGAGACGCAAGGCCGAACAGAACCTCGACACTACTGGTACGGTTAATAATTCAAAGTCTTTCCTTGCATTTTCAGATTCTAGCATTTCAGCTAAGTTGAATAGTGTAGGAGTTTCGTTGGGTAATAGTAGTGGTAAGGTTACGGTCTCGACTAATGCCTTGAGACATTTGGAATATGACCGGTTAACGGTTACTCCAAAAAGATCGGCAAAGTCGCTTACTCCCAGGAGGATGAGGAAGAACTAAATGACACAATTGATGTCCAGCTTCTTTCACACCTTGTGGGTGATGTATCTGAGGGTGGTTTAGAGGAGGCGATGCTTAGTTCATTATATGATCTCAAAGCATCCGACCGGAAATCTAAATCAGCCTCAAATAAGAAAAAGAAAAACAAAACGCCACGGAAAAAAGCGAAGGTTTCCACATCTCCAATTGTTTCCCAATGAATGGCATGTTCGAGAATAGCAGAGCTCTTCGTGACTTGGCTAAACATGCACGTATTGCTGATTCTATTCGGGATCATCGCTTGGACTTTGTGGGCATCTCCGAAACCGGGAAACGGGATTTCTTTGGGAGTTTACTTAACCGACTATCAGGCGGTGTAGATAAATTCCGGGGTACCCGATGGAGATACTCTAAGCTAGGCATAATGACACACCGTGAGATTAGTAACTCTAACCAGGAGACGTACATGAGATCTATCTATCTCTTTTTTTTAGCACGCCGTGTGACGGTGTGCGTGCACCGGCCGGCCGGCCGACCGGAGGGAGGGCACGCGTGTACGCGCGTACGTGCCGACAAGATCTACAATGAGAGCTGGCGGTCCCGATTTGGAAGCTAGTTGAGCAAGTTTTGGGTGCGTTGTTGGTTGGACAGATAGGTCTCCCTCACGTGCTCCCGCTAGCTCTCTTTCCTTTGCGCCGAGATGGATCGGCATCCATCGTCTTGGCCCCGATCGACCTGTGAGTGTGAGAGAGACGCCCCGGCTACCTGGCTGGTGAAAGGAATTCAAAGCCTAATTAAACACCAACCCACACCCACCCTGATAGTTACCCCAACAGCAGAGATCGATTATCACGCAGGCCAGCTTTCATCTCCATCGATCGTCAGGAGGGATTGAATCAGATGACACGCACGCAATGCGTTTTTCTTTGCAACATCATGTTTGTTGGCAACATGCATGAATGAAGCTGAAGATTTTTTTTGGTCAAGTGGCACATCACACACACAGATGATCGTCTGTTGACGTGGGATTGTGGAGAGGTGGTTCCTTCCTTTGGACATTAGGATGCTACACCTTTCGGTGTCGGCGAAAGAGAGAGGGCGGATGGTGACCGATTTGAGGCCAAGATACGGCTCAACAGTCGGGTGAGCGATCTGTATATCTTGCTACTACAGTCTACAACCAAATGGTCCGAATCTTAATTCTTATTTACAAGGGAACAACAACGTAAACTAAGCTAATGTTGGTGCTAATAAGGACAAATCTTGCCCTGTGCAGAGAGCAGCACCAGGCAGGACTGATTGGGCATATTCCTTCCAGAGAATCACTCTCTGTCCTTGTCAGTACGTACAACACCAATGAACACTGCTCCCGGGAACATCACAAGCTCTACAGCAATACTTGTACCATGGTGGGTGGCAACTAGCTTGGACAGGATCTGGTAACTTTGTATTTCACTACACTCGGAGAAGGTTACCTTGACATGGACATTCTGATGCATGGCAATTTGTACATTGTCGATTTCAACTAAAGCACAAGAAATTACAAACGAGTAATCCCACTGAAGCTGGAGGACCCCTCTCCCGGCACATGTTGTGATGAATGATCTCCTCTGCTTTTACAGTACTCTAATAATACTCTATGAAGACTATACATATACATGTTCCAAGTTATGACCTTGCAGAAATCCAGCTGTTCATTTAGCCTTGTCAAGTGTAACGGTTGGACGCATCACTCCCGTCAACGTCTAGAGCACTGCCATAATGCGATGCTGATCTGGCGATCGAACGAACATCGATTCATTTCGCTATCTCCTCAAGCCTTCTGAGTATATCCTTGGTGTTGGGTCTCAGCGACGGCGAAGGGCTACAGCAGGCCGTCGCCAGCTCGAAGAACGCATTCAGGCTCTTCTCGTTCCCGGCCTTCCTGCTCTGCCTGAAGAGGTCGGAGTTGAACGCGTCGGAGATCTTCCTCTCGAGAACGAGATTCTTGAAGGAGACGGGCAGGAAGATGTCGCGAGAGTTGGGCGTGCTATCGCCGTTGTTCGCCGTCGCCGGCTCCTTCTGCGCGAGCATCTCGAGCAGAACCACCCCGAAGCTGTACACGTCGCTCTCCCTGGTGGCGTCCCTCATCTTGATCAGCTCCGGCGCCTTGTACCCCAGCGCCGCGGACGTCTCGAGCATCTCATGGGCGCCGCCGACGTTCAGCAGGAGGTAGAGGCCGTAGTCCGAAATCATGCACTCGTAACCGCCGTCGAGCAGGATGTTGCTTGTCTTGAGGTTGCCGTGGATGACCGGCTTCTCCATCCCTGTGTGCAGGTGATCCAGCCCCTTGGCGATGCAGATGGAGAGCTTGCAGATTATGTTCCACCTCTGCGAGTCGGCGATTCCCTCTGCAGGTGATGGCAACAGACAAGCAGTGTATGATTAGCTAGCATCACAACAAATGCTAACAAGGTACTAAACTCATCATTTATATTGTGCGAACCACCGATTAATTGCGCGAGCCTTAATCGATAGGCCCGATCTGTGCACTAACAACGCAAATGGTTCGAAAGTACAAATGCTGGTTTTGGATTGAAACGACTGCACATATGTGCATTGCAGCATTTGCCCTCGATTAAGACACATCAATAATTACATGCCTGAGTAGTGTTTCTACAGGATGTCAGGCTTTGGACGCACCGCTGCCGCGACCTCAAGTTGAAAGATTTTCTTTTATATTGGTGTAATTTATTTGATCCCCCTTGAACATCGATCATTTGTTGTGTTCTTTCCTTTACTTCTCAACCCCTCACCCTTTGTAACCTAGCATGTAACTTCTCGGCTAGTCATTTATAATAAAGTTCAGGCTGGCCCCGGCCCGTTTCAGTCAAAAAAAAAAGTAGTGTTTCTACAGAAGTCCAGCTTGACAGATGACTATACAGCGCTAACCACTGTTCTAGTTTAAAAACACACAGAACTGATTGTATCATAATAATCACGATTGTGAAGGGTGATCTAATAACCTAACCAAACATTAGGAGTCAGGACCATCGCTTCAGGACAATGCATCATGTCAGTGTTCAAGCTAACAACCAAGCAGAGATATACGGTCTTGACAAAAGCTGATGGAATGTTTCCTGCTGCAGTGAGCAATAATTGGAAGAAATGCAGCAGCGAAGAAAGACTAGAAGTAAGAACTGAACTCTGAATAACATAGCCGACTAGAAGTAAGAACTGCACTCTGCAACATTATTGTCTGTGTAAGTGTAAAGCATTCCATATTGCGTCTAAAGTTCAAACTGATGGCCGTGATGACATTTTTGTTTATGGAAAGCTACTAGTCTGACTTTTGTCTTCCAACTCGCTTAGCAACTACGCCATGCTTTTCCTTTCTGACACAATGTGAAATTGATATGCTATAATAAAGTTTTATCTGTGTTCTTTACGCAGGAAAAAACGTGTTCCGTTTCTTGTTTTCTTGTGTATTCAGGTCACATGTGCATTTTTAACATAGCTAAAATGTGGATCTTGACAAATCAGATTAAACATGTCGGCCAATTTTCAGGAGCAGTTTCAACATTTCTTACTAGGAAAAGCCTAAAGCAAACAGTGATGCACACACGAACCTTGCAAGAAGCGGTGGAGCGAGCCGGCGGCGTAGAAGGGGTGCACGAGCAGCTTCTCCCCCCTGGGCCCGACGTAGACCGCGCGGAGCGGCACGAGGTTCGGGTGGCTCACGGCGCCGATCCGCCGCGCCGCGGCGGTAGCCTCCTCCGGCCCAACGGCGCACGCGGGCCGCACGAACCGGAGCAGCACCGCCGCTTCCCCGGAGCGCATCGCCGCGCGGTACAGCGTGCTGTGCGCCGACTTGGCCACCACCTCCCGGGCGCCTCGAGGATGGCGGCCACCGACAGCGCCTCGCCGCCGGGGAACTTGACGAGCGCGTCCGCGCCACCGGCAATGCCGTGCGGGACGGGGACGACCCCGAGCCGCTCGGCGATGGGGCCGAGGTACGGCTGCAGCGCGCCGAGCCGGTCGGCGATCGGCGCGAAGTAGGGCAGCAAGGTGCTTCCTCTGGTGGTGCCATCGCTGCTGCGGCGGAGGCAGGGCGGGAGGCGGAACGGGAGGCGGTCGAGGCGGAGGCCGCGGAGGCGCGGGCGGAGGTAGCGGTAGAGCAGGTAGGCGAAGAGGACGCCGAGGATGGGGAGCAGGATGGTGTTGGTCCGGCCCTTGTGCACTGGCTCGTCCGAGCCTCCATCTGCCGTCGCCGGCGCCATGTACGTGGTGTCTGCGCCTGCTGTGCCCGGTGCTCAGAACAAACGGAAAGGGTAAAGCAATGGTGGTGGGGTAAGCCCAGGAATCGAGGCAAAGCTCCTTGCTTTGACGTGCTTTGCTCAGTTGCCTGCTCCCTTTGGGTGGTGGAGCCGTGGAGGAAACTGGGAGCGCCGGAAGGAAGGAGGAGGAGGAGGCTTGGTGAGCTAGGGAGGGTGGCTTGAGATTCTTATCGTGTCGAGGTTTTTATCACCAGTCACCGTGGGGGAGTGTGATGACTGATGAGTGCGGGTGGCTTCCAGTCCAGCTTCGTTTGCCTTTTTCTTTTGGGAGGTTAGCTCAATGAGTTGGTAGGTACATTGCGGTGTGCATGGCCATTTTCTCCGTTGAGATTCGGTGAGCGGGAGCTGGCGTAGGCAGCATAGTGGCCAGCAGCGGCAGTTAGGGGTAGGGAATTGCCGGGACCGGAGTGGAAGGTGCCCTATTACTATCGCAGCGTTGGCCGGGAACGAAGGTGGACTTGTGGTGCAGTCCCGGCGTACACATGGGCGGCGAGGGCCCTCCAGCGACTGGGAGTGACCGGCCCCGGATAGAATCATAGAAGTGGTTACTACTGTCTGTGGTGAGCAGTTGTATTCATTGGCAGGTGAATTTCACTTTGGCCGTTGAGCTTTGAAAACAAGTACTACATCCGATCCATATTAGTGGGCACAACTTTGTCTAGATACACATGTATCTAGTCTAAATACTTAACTAGATACATATGAATTTAGATAAAGCTATGCCTACTAATATGGATCGGAGGGAGTACTATAATAGAGTGATGCATGAGGACTTGGAGGCGAAAATATGAGAAAGAAGAAAAAATGGGCTGCAAAACTTAGGCCTATGCTAATGCATCATCTCTTAGCACGATATCATAGGAGTAATAAATCTTTAAGATACAACTAGTACAATGCATTGTATCTTATATATTGTATCTACATTTAATGATTTGGAGCTCATGCATAGATATGATTGGATTAAAATCATTTTTTGCCTATGACCATGTGCAAAGGTTGTATCTTAGCTAAGCTACAGCCTCATCCTCTCTCTTCATTAACTAGTATGTTAGGTACTCCCTCCATCACGGTTTACTCGGCGCGCATGCACAATCTAACCAAGGCAATCTCTAATTGGTGTAGAAATCGTTTGCACGCCAGGCAATGCACGCAATGAATCTCGGTAATTAATTGCTAGTTACTCCCCTGGGCCAATAATCGCTTTCCAGCAAAAAAATTAGGAGGGAGAGAAGTATGCAGGCTGCTTTGCCGTTTCGCACCCTAAATTATGTGAGCAGTTAATGCATTTGCGCCTTAATCCTTCTCCAATTTGGAAATGCATGATTTTAGAAGTGCGCCGTGTAAACCGTGATGGAGGGAGTTGTTAGATTGATCTCCTCCCGTGTGGGGCCAACGGCCCACCGGGCCCTTTGACCTGCGCCCTGATCGGGGGCGCCCAACCCACTATGGTTGACGAGCCCCTGTCACCTGCGCTATATAGAGAGGTGGGGGCCGGCGGCACGCAACACGAGGTTCGTCGCGAGCCGCATACCACACCGACATACCCTACGGATCTAGGGCAAGCGCAGTGCTGACGGGAAGCGTCGCCACCACTTCGCCCACTCCCTGCCATTGCCGTCCACCCTCCACCATGGCCGACTCGTCGGGCTCATCGAGCCAAGGTGAAGGTACACCTCTTCCCTCTCATCGCTCTCTGTTCTCTCTCTCAAATGTCAAGACATAATCGATAGACAGTTGATGCTACCGATTAGATCTAGCCTAGATGATCCTAGAGGTTTTAACATTGGTATCAGAGCATGCTAGGTTTTAGATCCTACTCGGGTAGACAGAAAAGAAAGGCAAATCGAGATCTAATATTATTTTTTAAGATCGATTAAAGTAAAAGAAATAACAGAAATATTCACTACCGTAGCAGAAAGATCCACTACCGTAGTACCCCTAATCCTAAAGGGAAAAGAATGACTCACCGAAGAAGGCCCTCGAGCTCGCCGGAAAAGGAGAAGAGGGCACCGCGGCCAAACCACTCGACGGCGGCGCGCTCACCGCAAGGGGAACGCGCGACCGGCGAAGGGGATGGCAACGGCGCCACTCAGGGTGCGGCGTGCGCCACTTGGGCGTGCGGAAGGACGCGCCTCACGCGGAATGGACGTAGACGTCGTCGGCCGCCCGCCGGTTGTCGGCGTCGTCGCCAGAAATGGCCGCCGGCTTGCCGGCGCGCACCACCGCCACGGATGGCGGCGCACACGCCACGCTCGACGGAGCAGCGTGCTGGACCAAGTCTGCAGCACGCTCCTCCGACGAGCGGAGCGCAGCGCCACCGTGTGCGGGTCGCCGGTCGCCGGGAAAGGACGAGCTCCGGCCGGTACAGCGCGGTCGCTTCGGCGCCGTCTTCTCTCGGGTGCGAAGAACGTGGGAGAGGGAACGAACAGAATGAGGTTAGGGTTAGGGGTTTGACCGGCTGCTGGTTTTGTTCCGCCACAAAGAAAGGATAGCCGTCCGATCTGATCCGACGGTCCAGTGAGCTCCGGGCATGTTAACGGGCCTCAGCCACTTGTTGGGCCCAATCTGAGGCTGGGTTGTGGCCCAAGTTGGGCCAGACCAGTAGAAATACTGGGCTGCTGAAAGTCTCAGTTTTTTTTCAGAAGCGTGTTTTTGTTTTTTTTGTCCATTTCTTGGGCAAATTTCATTCAGTTTTTCTATTCAAAATTATCCAACGAAATTTTTTGTTTAGAAAACAGAAAAGTGACAGAAATGCTTCTGTGAAGTACAAAGTTCATGAATTTTTTTTATTCATGTTTTTTCGCTGCAAATAAATAAAAGTGCTCTTAAAGTGTAAATAGAAATAAAGCAAAAGAAAGAGCATGTTAAAGTGATTAAAAATTATGATTCTGTTATTTTATGACCAACGTTGTTAGTAACATAATCATGATTTATTGTTATTATATGTGCATTTATTTCTATTTTCTGCCCAACGGTGATATAGTTTTAATTGCACAAACGGTTGTATGTTTTAATTTTGACCAACGTTGGATTAATACATGCAATTGTTGTTATGATCTCACTTTATTGTGGTTTTCAGGAGGGTACTACTTGATGAGCTGCATCAAGGATGTTCCAACCCTCAGAGGTGATAACTACACTGAATGGAGAAAGAAGGTCGACTTGGTTTTCGTTTGTGCTGAGGTTGACTGGGTTTTGGACACTCCACAGCCAGTCAAACCTACAGAGCCAGTCAGAGATGCAAAAGATGATGATGATGCTTGGGAGAAAAAGAAGAGGGATTATGCTCCATCGGAGATGTCATACACCCTCGATAACAAAAAGTGGCTCACCGCCAACAAAAAGTGCATGGCTTTCAAAAAGAACACAATTGAGCACACTATTGTGGGCTCAATTGCAGAGTGTTCTTCCGTAAGGGAGTTTCTTGAAAAGATAAAGAACCAGTTCACTGGTTCTTCAAAGATATATGCTACCCAGCTGCTAAAGCAGCTGGGTGATAGAAAAGTACACGGGAGGTGGACATGGCATAAGAGAGCACATCCTTAGGATGAGCAACATGGCAGCTAAGTTTAATCCCATGGACGATGATTTGGAGCTCAAGCCTGCACTCCTTGTTCACCTGGTTATGGCTTCACTGCCAAAAGAGTTTGACACTTTTGTTGTCAACTATAACATGTCGCCTGAAAAATGGGACATTGAAAAGACAATAGCCATGTGTGTGCAAGAAGAGGAAAGACTTAAAACCTCACATTGTGGTTCTCTGAACTATGTGAAGGATAATAAGAAAAGGAACTACAATCAAAGTAGCAATGGTTCCCCTTCAAAGCCACATGGAAAAGCTCCCACGCAATATCAGCATCAGCAGAAGTCTCTTCCAGTGGATAAAGATACATGTCTCCACTGTAAGAAGACTGGGCATTACAAGAAAGATTGCCCTGTTTGGCTAAAGTCCATAATGGCAAAGAGAGGGATTCCATTCGATGCGGACTACGCAAGGAGGCCAAAGATGCATTGAAGTTGCAAATGGAGTTCAAGCAGACGTTGAAGCTGTCGGCGACATCTCCCTGGAGTTAGCTGATGGATTCACGATCCTGCTTAGAGATGTTTTATATGTTCCTTCATTACACAGAAACTTGATTAGTGTTTCACGTTTGGACAAAGATCATTATGAATGTTATTTTGGACATGGCAAGTGTGCTATATGGTTTAATAATGCTTGTGTGGGTGTTGCTTTACTTCACAATGAGCTTTATTTATTATCCCTACGTGAAAAAGTGTATTCTGTGTGTAATGTGAACGAGCATGTTTCTGCGTCGGATAAAGAACAAAAGAAAAGAAAGAGAACTCATGACTCATTGAAATTATGGCACTGTCGCTTGGGCCATATTTCGAGGGGGAATAAAAAGTCTAGTTAAAATGAAATTCTTCCTCCATTAGAGTTCTCAGACTTAGAACAATGCATAGATTGCATTAAAGGAAAGTATGTAAAACAAATCAAAAATGGTGCAAACCGAAGTACAGGAACACTAGAAATCATTCACACTGACATTTGTGGACCATTTCCTGCGAAAAGTGTGGATGGCTATGACTCGTTCATAACATTCACAGGTGATTACTCCCGATATGGTTATATCTATCCAATCAAAGAAAGATCTGAAGCGTCGGATAAATTTAAGATATTCAAAGATGAAGTAGAAAATCACCATGATAAAAGAATAAATATAGTGAGATCTGACCGTGGGGGGGAGTACAACGGTCGGCACACTCCATATGGGCAAGTCCCTGGACCTTTTGCAAGGTTCTTACAGGAGAATGGCATAGTGGCCCAGTATTCAATGTCGGGCGAGCCTCAGCAAAATGGAGTAGCTGAAAGGCGTAACCGTACACTTATGGATATGGTGCGCAACATGATGAGTTACTCCACCTTGCCATTGGGATTATGGATGGAGGCGCTTAAAACCGCCATTCACATTCTCAATAGAGTACCAAGCAAGTTGGTGCCCAAAACACCGTACGAGTTGTGGACAGGAAGAGTACCCTCTCTACCCAACTAGCTGTTTTAAGCCTATTGTTTTATTTAGCCATAATACCCAATTTGGAGATTTTTGTGTTTGATCTTGTCCTTTGGTGTGTGGACTACCAATCCATGCCCTTATATTAAATTTTGGAGTTTTGGAAACAATAGATGCATGCTTGTTTTTGTGGCAAGAAAATAAGACAGAAAAACAGAGAGTTTTGAAAACAGAGAGATACCATATGTTTAGCATGTTTTCCTAGCCTTGCACATTTTATAAAAAATGACAAAAATATATTTCTGGATATTTACAACATGCTTAACAACGGCCAATTGGAATTTCCACATTTGGACTCCATTTGCTTTGTTATCTATGCTTGAACTTTTCGCAACTTTTAACAGTTTTCAACACTTAGCATTTTTCACCAAGTCATAGGGTAGCGCCTTGTGATCAGGCGCTATCCTGTGTAGTGTGAAGCCTGATCATGAGGCGCTATGCCCCCAGACTGGGCCCCGGCTCGCCACGCTGGCAACATGTGTGACGCCTGATCACGAGGCGCTATCCTGTGTAGTGTAGCGCCTGATCGTGAGGCGCTACTCAAAAGGGTCAATGCCGTGAAATAGTTTCGGCCGAGGTTCATTTTGTGCTAAAGTTTCACCCAGAGGTCTACAGTGTCAAAATTGCCGCGGCCCTCAAACAGCGTACACCGCACACCGCAGCCCTACCTCTCCGCCGCCGCCCTCTATGCCGGTGTCGCCGCAGCCCTCTCCGCCGCCGCCCTCGCCCCGTTCAACCCCGCATCCCCGCGCCACCTCCCGGACCGGTGCCCGCCGCTCCTCCCCGGACCAGCGAGCCATCCTACAGCCCGCCACCGTAAAATTGTTTCGGTCCGTGGGGGTCGGCGAAGCCACCATCGCCTGCGCAAACGCCCAGACCCACCCTCTCCACAACGCAAAGCGGGATCTGCCATGGACTGAGATAGGCCTCCTCTTGCCACCGCGTCTCCACTCCGGCACCGGTTCCGGCCTGGCCATGGTGTCTGGGAGTAAAGGCGGCGGAGATACCCTTCTCCACCTCCAGCACACGGAACGGAAGCGGTCCGCGCTGCCGGTGGCTCCATCGATTTCTGGTGCGTAGTCCGCGTCCGTGGCGATCCAGTTCCAGCACTCAATGAGGTTGAGACCAGCTCCGTACTTCAAAACCCAAACACGGCTGACATCAGGGACCACATCTCTGCACGCCGCTGCGCACCAATGCTCCTCACGCCGCGGCTCCACTGCTCACTCGGAGGGGATCGGGAGAGATTGAGAGGAGAATGGCGAAGTGAATCAGGAGCGGTACGGTCGGGGATAGGAAGGAATCAGGGAGCGGATCGAGTGGGGCGGAGGGAGAAAGATGCGGTGCGTTGCGTGGGATTGGTCGGGTGTGGGCAATTTTCAGGTAATGGATCTGCTTGTTTGTTCATCTGCTTATTTTTGACCTGTTTGATATTTTTGACACGGATAATTCAGGTAATGGATCTGCTTGTTCGCCCATCTTATTTCCGCCATGATATTGCTTCATTGAGCTGATAACTGTAGTAACGTGCTGCACATTATTAAATAAGAGTGTTATCCAATTACGGTTCACATGCAGTTTGAGTAAGATAACTAAATGTTTTTCAGATTTAACTGACGAAAGGATTATGACTATATAGCTGCAATGATGTTTTCAAATTGAACTCAGCTTAGTTGTTTGAGGAAAGAATTCTGATCATGTAGTTGAATGATGCCTTAATTTATCCCTTAGTATGCCACCACTTCCTAACAGAAGCCAATGATCCACATATGTATCTTCAGTTTCAGTCTACCATGTATTTCTCCCTTCCTATTACCTAACTTTTTGCAAGGAAAGGTTTTGAGAAAGGATCAATCTGAAGTTCTGAACTAAATTCTCGCTGACGTATTGGATGTGGTGTGCTTCTGTTTACTAGATTTATAACTTGATCTGACATAGCATCAACTAATGATATCCTCAGTCAAGTTTATTTTTGAGTGAATTTTGTTATATCTGTAGATTTAAAAAAATAGAAGTCTTGAATATGTCCAGGATATCTTTTCTAAAAGCTTTAGAGAAATTGAGTTTTATTCTAAAATGAAAAATCTCATATGAATTTTATTCTAAAATGATCTTGACACAATTTGACAGGACTGGGCAAGCAGTTCCACTAAAGGAAAGAGGGAGTTCATTGAGGCGAAGCAGAGCGGACAGATTGGAAGCTGCTCAGGTGTAACTGAGAAGTGCATCACGACAGTCGACAGATAATCTCACCTCGCAGTTTTTCTACTAATACTGTTAGAGGTCTTCTACTTCTTCTCCTGGTAATTTTAATGCACTTTCTACTGATATATATCAGTGCACTTATCTGAACTCCTGGCTTGTTGATTAGACTCATGTATTTGGTCTAAATGTAAGGAAATCCAAAAATTGTCGTTTAGTTCCCTTCCACTTCAGCATCATAGAATTATCATATCATCCTACTATTCTATTCCATTTGAATTTCTCTTCAGCAGTTGCAATGTATGTAGGCAAACAAAAATATGTTCTGTTTTAGGCAAATAATAATAAGTTCATATTCCTATATCCACACAATTAATTTTGACTTTTTGTGAATGCCATTCAGGGACAATGAATACTAGCAGAAGTAGCAACGAAAAGAAGGTTGTGGTTCCATTTTCATCCGATGTGCTTTATCCATGGAACATTTGCATGACATCACTTCTGTGCAATGAGTTACATATGCCTACGGTCTCGATGCTAAATAATGGTCTCTTTTATCAAGGTAGTGCTCTTTCATTTTTTTTATACTAGACTATCCCCTGAAGTTTTGAGCATCTGTCGACGCCCCCGAGTATTCTCCTGCCATCGGCGCCGCCCTCCTCCGTGGCTCCCGACATCCACTCATCACCGCCGCAGCCCGTTGTTCCAGCCGTCCTGCACTCCCCGTCGTGGCTGCAGCGGTTGCCGCCGGCGTCTTTCTCTCCCAATTTTTGAGGTCATCAGGACAGACGCCACCATCATGCCGCCTTCCTCTCTAACGACGTTTTCCTCTGCATAGTTCGCGCACCGCGTGCTTTTGTCTCCAGTTGCAGCTGAACCAGCCACCCCCGTCCTCCAGTGTCTCTTTGTTGCTTCGATGAAAAAGCATCACAAGACAATGTTGTCTAGAAGATAATTCAGTTCTGCACACTTTCAGTATATGTCAAATTGTAACAGTGGATATCTAATGTTTAGTTCAATTATGCGCCCTAGCATGTTTCACCTTTTCATTTCGAGTTATTGATTGCTTGTGCTAGATCAGGAACTATAATGAATATACAAATTATTTGGGCCTCCTCTGCAGATTTCTGTAAAAAATGGTCTTGCGACGGGCTGTGGTATTTATGCTATTGTGTCACAATCATTAGGTCTGAATACCTACAATTTTCTTAAGTGGAGGCTTACTGGAGTTACCTGGCATTAGTACATTTGCCCTCTTGAATCTTTATAGGTAAAGCATAGAATAGTTCGAAAACAAGATACGAAAGAACATCTAAAGTATAGGGACAAAGTATTCCAGCGACTGCAAGGTACTCAAATATCTAATGTCGTTGCAGTTATAGTGGGGCTGCTCTCATTCCAGGATCACCATCGTAGCAGCAAGGATGTGCCATTGACTAAGGGTAACATCATTTGTAAATACTACTCTGTTTGAGTAAAATGGTGAATACGTAGTTTCTAATTCATTTTTTGTGTTTGTATACATCCAGCTAAATTTTATAGTATTAATAATACGTGCACGTGCAACCTTACTAGTGGTCCAAAGTTCCAGAGAAGTCTCCATCATAGTTAATTAGGTGGGTATATGAGATGCGTGAATGCGTCCATCAAATTTGGTGGCATGCGCATGCAAATTTCCTCCAAATATTCAGTCCGTTCATCGAAAACCTCTTTTAGAGCCCGAGCTACATGGAGCTCGTTTTAAAATAAAATTGAAATCGACATTTTTAAGTTTCCATAAATCGTGAATAAAATTCCGGATGTAGATAATATGCAGATCTACAATCGTACCAAGTTTCCAATCCAAATTCGAATTATTCTGGGCTAGATCTAAAAGACAAATTTCTGGATCTAAATACCCAGATTCAAAATTTTGAAATCTGTCAGAATTTTTCTTTTTTGCACAGCCCAAAATACAACGAACTTGAAGTCAAAGAAATTCACGCTTGTGTGTCTCGTGACTATCTACACCTGTGATTTTTTGCGCGATTTTTGGAAACTCAAAAATATGAATTGCTATAAGAGATACTCAAAATATGAATTGCTATAAGAGATACTCAAAATATAAGAGATACTCAAAATATGAATTGCTATAAGAGATACTCAAAATATGAAACCCAAAAGTCAACTCTTGTCCGTTCATGTCCTATCTAGCAATAAGAGATACTCCGTATGTTAAGAGGTGCGACGCATGGTACCTGCGTATCGGGCTGAATTGCGAATATTGGGACGATATGCGGTTGATGGGTACTCAAACTTCTCGGACTGGCTCAATTTTTTTATTCGAAACGGTGCGCATTTTGCGGCACCTTGCAACCTCATTTCTTTCTTCTCCGCCTCTTATTCTCCCCTCCTCCGTCCGCGAGGAGTAGTCCAACGCGGAGGAGACCGGCGATCCGGAGCTGGCAGATGCCATATGTCGCTCCAAGAGCTCTTTTGCAGACAAGGAGCGCGTGCACACGAAGCTCTCCGGCCACTATGATGTCGTCCCAGAGCAAGCCCTGGCCTACGCGAGCCGGGAGTTGCTGCAGACCGCGGACGTGGAGGAGCGTCGGTAGTGTCGGATCCACGTAATAGCTGTGGGGTCAGCTGACCCCACGAGTTTTTAGGAAAATCTTCGTATTCATGTGTATTTTCGTAGAAATTTTCCAGAAGTTAGGCAAAATCTATGAGCGCCGCCGCCTCCTAAATGGCAGTTCTCGGTGGCCTCCTTTTGTTTAAATTTAGCACCCCACACTATGTATGAATATAACAAGACATGCAATAAACAACGATAAAGAAGAAGATCAACACAGCGGACACGATATGTTAACGTGAAAAAACTCTTCAATGAGAAGAGGAAAAACCACATGTCCCAACCAGAGAAATTTCACTATAATTGGGAAATGTTACAAACACTGTGGATTTACAACAGTAAACTTATCCCAAGCTTACTGGCGATGGCTTCTGGCCCGCTTCGATAGAAGTTGGCATTTTATCTGCAGAGCCTATAAATTTGGATCACAACTTAACAACGGATCTCTTTTTTTAAATTTCTGCATGAAGCGTATGAACTATTGAGTATGACTAATCTTCTTTTATGTTGGAAATCATTGGGGAAAAAATTGTTAGTACAAATTTACGCAATCTACTGTCATATTTGCAGGATCTGCTAGAGTTTTTTTTTTTGAGATGGAATTCTCAATTCCATTAACCAAACTGCTCAGCAAGATTGCTGGCAGCAAGAACATGGGCGAAGGTAGGAACTTGACCCGGCCATACGGCTGGCCTAAGGTAGCGTAGTCTGTCCAAACTAAATGATTAAGCTTGTTAACGCAGATATAATTGCGAAACCACGAAACAGAATGCAACGAATGAAGACTGGTTTCCATTCGTGAGTTTTACATATTTTTTCCAGCCTCCAATAACGGCATCGAACAAGGCACCAAAAGAGAGAAGAAAATGATACAAGAAGACATGACGTCACAGATGAAATAAATAATCAGAAGTTCACGAATCAAATCGGCGTCATCCTCTCCATTCGCAATGGCACGAAGCCTGTGCGTACCATGCATGCAGTGCATGCCTATGCCATGCATGGTCGGCTCCTCTGCAACCTGATCTGCTCCCTGAACTTGGCGATGAACTCGTCGGCCTTCCTGTCCACCTCGTCCCCGCCCTCCGGCCTCGCCTTGCTCGCCAGCTCGTGAAGCTCTTCGTCAACAGACTCGCCACCCCCGTCGGCGCCGTTGTAGCCACGATTGCGGCAGGCAACGAAGTCGCCGGGGAACGACCTTTCGGACGACGCGGCGGTCATCTCTTCTGACTCATCAGCATCCTCGTCCCAGTCGGTGTCCTCCTCCTCGTCCTCCTCGTCTTCGTTACACGACGACTGGTCACGAGGTGACGGAGAATCGAGACCCGGGAACCCCTTCGACACGGTGGTCGGCAGCGTGGCAGCACTGAATTCCCGGGAGTCGAAGGCGTCGAGAACAGAGGGGGGTGAAGGGGCAATGGTCGCGCCGGCCCATAATCCTGCCGTGGACGCGGAGCTGTCCGTCTCTTCGCCAATTCCGCCGTCGCTGGCGCAGCCGGCCTCGGACTCTTCGACCACCGGCTTCAGCCTCCGCACCGGCAAGGAGAACGGCCTCACGCTCCCGCCGCCCTCGCCGTCGTCGTGGTCGGGCGCCACCACGACCAACGGGTCGTCGGGGTGGTACCGGGAGTTCCACGCCCGGGCGCCGTCGTCCTTGGCGGCGTCGCCGTTGTTCTTGTGCTGGGCGAAGACGCCGTAGGAGATGACGAGGCCGAGGAGGAGGAGGTGGGGCAGTTCCCACACCGCCTGGGCCACGGAGGGCAGCAGGGAGAGGACGGCAACGACGACGGCGACCAGCACCGCCGCGGGCACGAGCGCGGCCGGGATTGGCGCCCTCGTTCGGCTGGCTTGCGTGGGAGCTCGGTCGGCGCCGGCCATTGTCCGGATATCAGGTAGCTAGGTCTAATCGTGCGTCCGATCCTTGGCTGAGATCGCCGTGGTTTTGCTCTAGTGTAACGTTGGTGGTTGCGCACTTGGGATTACTTGCTTTGCACCGAGGAGAAGCTGCATGCATGCACGCGGCTAAGCCTTGGCTGCAAAGTAAGACTAAGAGTGGATCGGACGCCTGGACGGGGAAGATTATGAGGATGACGCTCTGTGTTGAAAGGCTGCTCGCGTGGTCGCTTTGGCATAATCACGCCCACACGCCACGGCCGGTAATCTTCTACAAGAACCGAATGATTCTCTGTCTAATTTACAAGTGTAATTTGTCTCTCTTTTTTTCGAGGAGGAACCGTAGTGCATTTTGACCGAAGATCATTTTTTGCTTTGGAGATGCTGAGCTATCACGCCAAAGCAGAAAAAGATTTCTCGAGAGAAGCGAAAAGAGAAAGATGTAGCGCGCGGCACAAACGCGACGGCATATGGGACCACCGCCTCGCCGATTCGTCGACGGCGTAGAGAAACGCTTGCCTCGCCACAAAGGCACCGACACCCCTGGTCTGGAGCCTGGACTCTGAACGCCGCGCCGGTCGCTTTGTCTTGCTCCACACCGGCCGACACCCTCCACCAGTGCAGGTGAGGTGATCATTTCCCTCGCGCGGCCCTACAAACAATTCTTTCTACTGCACCATTCTCTGCCACTCGACAGTCCACCGTTGCACGCACACGATTTCAGCATGACGAGTTCGAATGTCATGCACACCAGTATTCTAGTCTAGAAAACAAAACAAAAAATGGCATGCACACAATATATATAGCCTGCTCCTAAGAACATCTCCATCCGGCGCTCCAATATCGTTATTGGGCTCACCTGCATGAAAAATCCACCCAGTTGGCGGCCACAATGGTGGAAAAAGTTGTCGGACGTGCCCAATAACGCGTCCGGCAACCACATTTTGCGCCTGGTGCATAGGGGGAAGTGGAAGTGCCGGCACCCGCGGCAACCACGCCATGCCATATACCGATAGGCGGGCCCGGCGTGTCATTGACTCAAACGCGGTCAACGCGATTTATTGCAGGAGGCGATGTCAGATTCTTCCTAATTAAAGACGTGTACCAGCCGGCTGGCACGCTAAGACGTGTCGCGCTTCGCCTTCCTGATGCGTGGCCTCGGTGTAATGGCGGTTTCCAGCCGTTGCGCTCCCACGCTTATGTCTGCCATATAAGAACCAACCACCCACCATACCTCCTCATCTCTTCGCCACAGCCACCGTCTCCCTCTCTCCCATTGCTTACCGGGATTACACGTCAAAACTATGTGTGTGACGTCAGTGAGCCTGGTGATCGGTGTTTTTGCAGCAGTGTTCTCGGCATGAGAGGGAGGCAACACGGGATGACTTCTCTTGGTGGCGCTTTGGAGTACCGGTCTCTATTTTCAAGGTGAGGTATGACCTTTATCGGTTGTACCTCGCAACGACGCTTGTTGAAGGCATTGTCTACAAATATTAGATATTCTCTGGGTTGAAAACTCATGGCCTGACTTTCTTGGCAGGGACGACGGGGCTTGTGCATTGTTCTCTTCCTGGAGACATCGTTATTTGAGAACCGCGTGTAGTCTAGGTGTTGCCAATGGTGATGGTTCGCTATTGTTGGTCCGACTCGTTGATCACTTAAGGTTGGGCATTTTCTTCTATGTTTTTTCACAGTGTGCGTCAGCAATGTTTCGACTAAATCTAGACATTACGTTTATTGTAAGGTCTAGATGTAATTGGTATCTTTGATATTGATACATTCTGTTTATTGAGAGAAAAAAGGAAGCGAGAACACGATTTTCATTATGCCATTGATGGGCCTTTCCTCGGCTACGTTTGCCAACCAGACCCCTGACGGTTGATCAGCTCGTGAGCCGGCCACATTCACGTGATACATCGCTGTGAGACCAAGGAAACGGCTAAAAAAGAGCAAGGGAAGATGCTTGCCTGCACAAAGGAACAGCGGGAGGCTTGGCTGGAGGGGAAGGCGTCTAGGTCTAGCTCGGATCATCAGCAGAGACAGAAAGATTGGACCAACCTCTGGCATGTACAAGTACCATCTAAGCTGAAAGTTTTCCTTTGGAGATTGGCCAAACACTCTCTGCCAACAGCGGATCTCCTTCACCACCGCCACATTGTGTTAGCACTAATCTTGTCATGATGTATCTGCATATTTGTTTTGAGTCTTGCATGTAGTATAGATGGTTTAGGAGCAGAGTATGTAGGCCAATGAAGTTTCAGCTGTGCGCAGAAAAGAGGCGAGATGCCGGGCTGCCGTGCGATGCGGTTAGCATGGTGAGATGCCGAGATGATGCTGTGTGGTTCAGCGACGCCATGAGAAGCGGCAAGACGCGATGGAAGCTGAAACTTGACGGCATCAGGTTGAGCCGGGTGAACCGGTGACGAAGCAGCCATGCATGTGTGAGTTAGTTGGCATGTTGCCGAGTGATTCGGTCGTGCTGATTAGTGCATGGAGACGTGGTGTTAGTGGCGTGAGTGGCCTCTGGCCGTGTGTGCATCTGTGGTTATTTTAGTTCTGTAATCATGTTTGCTTTCAGTAAGAGAAATAGAGGAAAAGGTTGCGGGCTGTGTGAAACAGCCGAGGCCAAAACTTCTTGTGTTCTTCTGTACTTTCCGGTTCATAAGAGAGAGCTGAGAGATTCGGCTCCTTCACATTGCACCATCAAATGCGTGTGGTATTTGCGGAGCTGAAGATTCATGGCGTCATTCGTTGATTGACTGCAGGATGTCTCAGTGCGTGTGGGCGCTGGCAGACGAAGAAATGGTGGAGCATATGTGCCAGGTTCAGGAGGAGTCTGCACAGCAATGGTTGTTCAGCATGATCCATACGCTACCACACGATCAACTTACTCGTATGTGTGTCACCCTGTGGGCAATTTGGCATGCGACGCGCAAAGCAGTTCATGAGGGCATTTTCCAGAGTCCCCTCAGTACGCACAGCTTTGTACATAATTTCACGTCGGAGCTAGAGCAGATCCATCGATCTACGACAGAGAAGAAGAAAACCCCGGCCTCGACCTCTCGATACCAGCGGTGGATTCCGTCACCGGAGGGAGTGGTAAAACTGAATGTAGATGCGGGGGTGGCAAGGAGTGGTGACACCGGTGCAGTAGCAGTGGTGGCAAGGACGGCGGATGGAGCTTATCTTGGTGCTTCAGCTGTTTTTTTTCAAGAACTGTCAGACCCGGAAGTCCTTGAGGCTATGGCAGTTCGTGAAGGGCTGAATTTAGCTCAAGACCTCAACCTCCCACGGATCAGATTAGCGAGTGATTGTCTTGCTGTGATCAAGGCGATTAAGGAGGAGAACCTGGTGAGGTACTGTCACAATCTGAGGGAAATAAAATCCATGGCCGCGGACATGGCAGAGGCTACCTTCGTGCACGAGAATCGCATGAAGGCCTTTGTATTCCTCGTACTTTGATAAATGAATAAAGAGTCGGATGTTTCTCAAAAAAAAAAAAAATGCTTGAAAAAAAACACGCCCCAACAAAATCTTCAATAAAAATCAACGTACACGCACTTGTAACAGTATAGCACTTAAATGCCCTAAAAAAATCCCCTAAAAAACAGTAGCACTTAAAAATCTCATGACTATAAAATCTGTTAATCGTTCGCATGAAAAGCCTCCAGAGTCTGGCTCAATCTGTTCAAGCGGCCAGGGAGGAAACTTTTGCATATATAACTACACTCAATCTAAATTTCAGCCATCTGATTTTCCAATTGGCCATCAGACAGATTTTGGACCGTCCATCTCTGACTCGGCGCGCATCTTTGAGCGCTCTCTCATTCACCTCTGGTTTATTTTCCAATGCCGGTTTTCTATCAGCGGTTTTCCCGAACCGTTTTCTCATTTTCCCAATTCCGTGCCCGCAGTCGGTGCCGCGTGTGGACTGGCCCCGTCGTCTTCATTTGTCTTGTCCCTCACGAGAGAAGTGAGAGAGAGAGTGATCTGGGAGAGGTGATTGGGGCGGCGCTCTTCGCCGACGAAATCCGAACCGTGAGGCCACCTCTCGTTCTTTGTTTCCGTCGCCGTCCTGCAGCAGAGGAACGAGAGATCTTCATGGGTTCAGGAGGAGCTCGAGGCGCGAGGTGTCGCCAAGGGGGATGAGGCAGTGAAGTTGTCGCCGGCGGCGCACGGGTTCGTGTTTCCTTCTTAATTTCTCCGCGCTCTCCCCGCAAGTTCGCGGCTAAGTTTTTTTTTCTGGCGTGGTGTAGATGCGTATGCATCGGTCGTCCAGGGCGAGCCCTCAATTAGAGCAATTGATGCTCTGAATCGATACCTGGAGGTTGGTTGATTCCTCCGTTCCTTCAAAATTTTGGCAGAAAAATCGAGTTCCAGCGGTGGACAGATGCAGAGATGCGTGTTCTACATGCACGTGTCGTCGGCCGGTCGGCAGGGTGCTCGATGCGCTGTAGCCGGGCGTAGCTAGCACCGCACCGATGTAGTTACTCCTTTCCGGCATCCCACGCCAAGAACCGTTGGGCGTCGGAAGTGCAGATGCTGCTTGATTTGCAGGAGAGATTTCTGTTTTTCGCTTCTGCTTTGAAAGTTCATATCTGAAGTTCAGACATGCCCACTTGGCGACGGCAGCGCGAAATGTTGCTATATATCATCAGTTTTTGCGGCAGATTGCACGTGTTCTCTAATTGTTTCGTTGACATCTATATGCCTCAATATTTTCTTCTCTTGTTTTCATTATCATCTATAGTACAGATGCTCATTGGTGGTGGTCGTCGACCGTCGGGTTGTGGCGCTAGTCGCTAGTCAACCGATGGAGCACAAGTATGAATCTTGACCTGGTTTTTTTCATCTCCTCGATGGAGTGGTTCCAATGGCGGACGGGCAAGCTGCATAGCAGGAAGCACTACAGCAGCCAACCATCCACTTAGGGAGAGTCAAAATCTTCCTTTCTCTCTCGCACGGATGTGCTATCTTCTCTTTTTTTACACAGGCAGTGCCCCTTGTTCTTTAACAGAAGTGCGAATGACTATTTTGGATGCTGACCCCAGCCATGGTGTTTGCACAAGCAGTGCACTTGTTCTTCCCTAATAGAAGTGCGAATGATTATTTTTTTCCATTAAGTTTCGACAGTCTCTTCATTGTTTGAACTTGCTGCTACTTTCATTGTATGCATTTTCAAGCCCGTAGCACATAATCTTTCATTTGCTAGAAAGATCTTCAGTGATCTGTTTTTTCCGGTAAGTTTTCTTCTTGCGGTACACTGTTGCAGACGTTTCCCTTGGATGCAGTATCACGGTAACGATGAACCATGTTTCTTGCTCCTATGTATCGTGTAGCATATGCTTCATTTCTCGATGGTCTTGGTGTGTAGCACCATTTTCGAATACCTACATTTTTGGAAAATTGGATCATCCTTTCGTCAAATGAACCTTTTTCATGTGTTAGTTCTATGTTGACTACTTTTCGATTTTATTGCAAGCTCAAACCTGGTAAAGCTGAATGTTGTCAAACATGTCAAAGTACCATGGATTTTGATTCTCATCTTCGACCAACGTAGAAGGGGATGCTAGATTCCCCTGTTTTCCAACACCAAAAAACAACATCAGTAAGGTAGGCTGAGTAGTTTTCTGTTTTCATTTACTTACATCAGTAAGGTTGTAACACCCTGGCCACCCCCGGGCCGGGCCTGTCACCCCTGGCAGCTCGCTAGGATCTCCAGACTGGCCCCACAGATCAACACTATATTTTCTGCGCACTTTGTCCTCACTCGTGCGCACCCGGGAACCAGTTCCCGGTCGGTCACCCATCCTTGGGAGTGCTCCGGGCCAAGCACGCTTAACCTCGGAGTTCCTTCCAGATGAGCTTCCGGAAAAGAAGTTGCAACTTGTTGATATGAGTATCCTATCAATCCTATTAAGCCCTGAGCCAGGATCTCACATCCTTCCCCCCTTAGAAGACCGACGCCCTCGTCGGTCAGCCCCCAGTCCAGGAACTTCCCCTCTTGGTACACGTCTGTGCGTCCAGTGCCGGCACATGCTCCACATGTCCGCGCCCCTGACCCGCACACGCCCGTGTTGCCGCGAAGGTCGGCTCTGATACCAAATTGTAACACCCCGGCCACCCCCGGGCCGGGCCTGTCACCCCTGGCAGCTCGCTAGGATCTCCAGACTGGCCCCACAGATCAACACTAGTCTTTTCTGCGCACTTTGTCCTCACTCGTGCGCACCCGGGAACCAGTTCCCGGTCGGTCACCCATCCTTGGGAGTGCTCCGGGCCAAGCACGCTTAACCTCGGAGTTCCTTCCAGATGAGCTTCCGGAAAAGAAGTTGCAACTTGTTGATATGAGTATCCTATCAATCCTATTAAGCCCTGAGCCAGGATCTCACAAAGGTAGAGCTAGTATTATTGGTTTTTGTAGGATATTCGAGAGGGTTTGCGTTTTATATTACCTCATCCATTGTTGGCTGAACAATACTTGAATGTTTTGTGGCATGATGCTCATTGGTCTCACTGTCGCAGCGCGATGAGCATGCATCACATGCCCCGCCTGTGGCTGAACGTTGAGTAAATGACATTTTTCAACAATTTCATTTTTACCAAATCATGCTTGTTTTTTGGCGAATTACGGTTATGAGACGGTTTAAAAAATAGTGATTGTGGAATGTCATTTACCATGTGCATCTTGGGTCGATGATAGACGGGTCAAACGGAAACACGGGCAACACGGTAGTTGCTTCTAGTATGATGTATGTATTCCTTTTTCATCTCAATTAATATCCGTCAGACAGCGACAAACTTTCATGTACATGACCAAACTGATTAGTTAACTAGATAAGGGCTATTCTTCAGTTTTTCTTCATTCATCGATTTCTTCAGTTTTTTCAGTCTTCATTTATATTTAAGTTTATTTATTTTTCAGTCTTCACTCTTGTCTTCAGTCTACTTGTCATTCTTTTCTTATTATTCAGTCTCCTTCTCAGTACACATTTTCTCAGTCCCCCGGTTTAATTTGCTCAGTCTCTCATTCATATCATATTTCCTCAGTCTTATTCATTTCTCTTCTCAGTCCTCTTTATTTTATCAGTCTTTTGATTCACTTTCTCTGTTCTTCTTTTGTTCAATCTTGTCTGTTCATTTTCTGCTTTCATTTTAATTTTCTTAGTTTTGTCTATATCTTAGTTCATATTTGCTCAGCCTCATTTTCTTGTTTCTTTTTGAATTTTCTCAGTTTGATTTGCTCAGTATCTCAGTTATTTTCTTATTTCTTTGGTTCTGTCAGTCTTTGCTCATTTTCTCAGTTCTTATCTCAGTTCTTATCTCAGTTCTTTGCTTATTTCTTTGCTTCTCTAAGTCTCTGCTTAGTTTTAAGCTCTTATCTTCGCTTATTTCTTTGCTTCTCTCAGTCTTTGCTCAGTTCCTATCTCAGTCACCTAGTTCTTCATTGTTTCCTTCTCAGTTAATTTTTGTCAGTTTTTATCTCAGTTAAATTTGTTCATTTCATTCTCTTAGTTCTTCAGGTTTCCTACTCAGTTTTAATTTAGTAATGTTTTTCTCAATCTCTTAGTTCTTTGTATTTAGTCTCTCATTGTAATTTGCATTTCGGTCACTTAGTTCTTTTTCTTAGTCGTTTCCTCATTATTCTCTGTTTTTTTAGTCTCTCAGTCATTTAGGTCTTATTTGTAGTATTATCAATCCATGTCATTCTTATTTGACCAGTTCAAGTATTATTCAGTTTCATCTGTTTTGTCTTTATTTGGTCAGTCTTTCAACCTTATTCTTTCATTCTTCATTTGCCCAGTCTCATTTTCTTATTTTTTCAGTTTAATTAGCTCATTTTCTTCAGTCTCCCAGTAGCTCTTATTTGTCAAGTATTTCAGCTCTTCAGTCTTAGTCTCGAAGTTTTTCATCCTCTCATTCTTATCTTCTCAGTCTCTATGTTATGTCTTATCTTCGATATTAGTTATTATTTAATTCTTAGTCTTTCTCAAATTTTAAATTTTCAACAGTCATGTGTTTTATCTCCTCTGTTTAGTTCTCAGTTTCTCTATACTTTATTTTCAGTTTATCACAGTTACTAAGTGAGAGCTGTCCGATGTTTTAATTTTCGCTTATCTGGTCTCTTAAGTAAAAGAGTTGTTCTGCTTCCTTCAAAGATGGACCAATTAGAGTTCAATGGAAATTTTAAAGTCCTGTCCTACTCATTCTTTAGTTTGTGGACTGTTGGCATTCAAAAGGAAATTATAGGGGCACTGAACATCACCGCTACCGGGACAAAATACTCGTGATGGATGAAGATGACAAAATCTTGGAAGCAAGGTACTACACTTGTGCTGATCGTAAGATTGTATTCAGAATTGGTTGGGAAGAGTTCGTACCAGAAAATGAACTCTGATTTTAGGGCTTGAATGACGATCATCCTGTTTCAGATGGATGGAGTACTACAGGTTATTTTCATTTGATGTGTTGTACCCCTCTGGTAGCTTGACTATGTTTAGAACAATAGCGGTTGTGTGTAATTAAGTATGGTATTCGACGAGACCTTAATCCGTGTGGTGTGTTGTTTTTGTTGTCATTTTAAGATGTCAGAATTTGCAGCCTGTGTAAACTTTAGACATGTGGCAGGGCAATGCCACTTTCCCATATGAATGCTATGTTGCCAAATTTTCACCAGGGCTTTTTTTTTTCTTATTTGTCTTTGGGTAAGAAGATAAACATACATCTTCAAGGCGTTCTATTTTGTAGTCTGGATTTTACCGGTGAGTTTTGAGTCCACTAATGCGTGTGCGGTTTACCATGATAACTTGTGTGATCATGCAAGATTAGCTAGCCCTGGTGAAAATCTCTGGAGAAAACCATTATCACTCTTCTATATTTTTGCTCAGTCTGAAGTTATCATGGCGTGCTGGCAGAATAGCACAATGTCTAATCTCAGACCATGTCTTAACACAATTCAGGCGCAGGAAACAACGATGGTTTTTTCCCGTTAGCTGAAAAAACCGGACTGGTCAGATATAACTGGTTTTTTGTGAAACGGACCAGACTGAATAGAAAAACAACACACGCACAAATGAGAGAAAGGAAAAATGCTAAAGGAAAAAGTGTCTGAAGGCCAATTGCATTTTCAGCCAGCTGATGAATAGGCAGTCTAACAATAACTAACGTACGCACGTACGTGTTCGATACGATCTGATTCCTTGCTTGCGCGCCTCCATCGATCGATCCATCTCCTGCCGCCATGCGACAGAAGGGTTGGTACGACCTTCCGCCGGATCTGCTCCGCGACATCGCCGGCTGCCTGCACGTCGCCGCCGAATTCGTTAGCTTCCTCGCGGTCTGCAAGCCATGGCGCGACGCCCCGGACCAGCTGTCCCGGAAACAGTTCCTGCCCTGGTTCCTCGTGCCGAAGGAAAGCTCCTCCCCGCTCAAGCTCAGATGCGTCTTCTCTAAGTCCAGCTGCCTCGTGCTTCCGCCGCCGTGCCCACACCGGAGGAACTGGGTGTGCAGCGCCGATGGCGCCACCGTCTGGTACCTAACACTCAATGGACTCCGCCCTACCCTCCATGACCTCATCACCGGGCTGTCACCGACCTGCCTTGCTTCCCGACCTACTTTCACTATCAATGGGTGGAGAATCCCAGTGGCATCGTCTACGGGGACGGCGCCGTCTTTCTCTACCGCACCTCCCACTTGGCCGATGGTGGCATGGCCAGGTTGCGGGTGGCAGTCCTGCGTCCGGCATGTGAATTGTAGAATTCCTAATAATTGTTGTTATATTGATCTGACCCAGGTGGGGATTATATAGGAGTACAAACTTGGAGGGCAAGAAGCATAACTCCTAATCTAACTCTAGTCGTATACGTACGTATTCTAACATTCCCCCTCAGTCGTAGTGGGAGTGAAGCGGACGATTGCGACTGGCTTTGAAGGCTTGCGCATCCGTCGTTCCTCCTCTCCGTCATCATCAACTGCGTCTCTGATGTTCTTCCTCTCTTCCCTCCCGCAGTCACAACGGGAGTGGCGTGGATGCAAGTGACGACGCGGACGCTGTTGACTGGAGTTGTTGCCGATGTGTTGCCGTAGACGTTGACATGGATGTCGATGTCGAGGTAGCCGGTCGTGATGTAGCCGTGGTCAATCTTGTGGTTGTTGTAGCCGATAGTGTCGAAGGCGCAAAAATTGCGCGGTTTTGGTCGTAGTGTCTTAGGTTTTGTGCGACGGCGGCAAGGATTTGCGGCGGCGGCGGGAATCTTGGTCATAGTGCGGCGGCGGCAGAGATCTGCGGCGGCGGGTTTTTCTGTGCGGCGGCGGCAGGTTTTGTGTCATTATGCGGCGGCGGCAGGGATCGGCGACGGCGGGTTTTTGGGTCATTGGGTGGCGGCGGCAGAGATCTACGGCGGCGGCGGTTTTTGTGCGGCGGCGGCAGTGATCTGCGGCGGCGGCGGGGTTTTGTGCGGCAGCGGCAAAAGACCACGTAGATGTAGACCTTGGCGATGATTGTGTTGGCGATGTAGAACTCGACGAAGATCTTGATGTAGTCGTACAACTTGATATAGTTGTTCGTGTCGATGATGTCCGGCTTGATGCAGTGTAGACGGGCGGGCGCGTAGATCTTGGCGTTGTCCATCGGATGCTTGAAGGCGTGGCGGCGCATAGTGCCACGCTCGAAAGTGTTTGTTGATCGATGTAGTATGTGCTCCCAATCTGAAGTTGCCACGCATGTGAGCGTGGATGTATGTGAGCGTGGAGGCATGGGGATGGATGCATGGAGAACGTGCAGGTGCACGCAGATGCATGGACGTGCGGAAGCCAGCTCCAGATGCGTCTGGCGCTCGCCTCGCCTGCACCTACAAGAGACGACGCCCTGCGTGCACTGCATGTTGGAGTCGAGGAAGCGCCGCCATGATCTGGACTCGATTTCTGCTGAGACGAGGATCGCTGATATTTAGGGATTTATTTGTGGCTAATCGGATCTAAAACTATAGAACTGAAATTCGAAATTGATCTAAGATCTAATCTAAGAAAACCGATCCGATGTGTGATCGAAACCGGGTGCCACGCCTCCGAGGAGAAGAGATTGATCTCCCCGGTGGCGGCGCGCGTGCCGAAGTGTTTAGAACCCTAAGATCGACGTCGTGAGACTAACCGCTCTGATACCATGTGAATTGTAGAATCCCTAATAATTGTTGTTATATTGATCTGACCCTCGTGGGGATTATATAGGAATACAAACTTGGAGGGCAAGAAGCGTAAGACTTGGAATACAAGATAACTCCTAATCTAACTCTAGTCGTACATGTACATATTCTAACACGTCAGACGCAGGTTGGACGCACGTCGACATGCACTTTGCAATCACGGGCATGCGGGGTGAGTTCTGCGCCGCATACCACGGCGGCAGGATTCTGGTAAACAACGGAGTCTAACAGATGTCGTGTCTACAACCTCAAGGGCTGCCAGGACCACTAGTAGAAAAACCACCTTTCGTCCAGAGCCGAACCAGCCATTAATCCCGGTTCATAGAAAAACCGGGACCAATGCCTGGCATTGGTCCCGGTTCGAGCTGCCAGGGGTCCGTGGAGCATTGGTCCCGGTTCGGTTGGGGACATTGGTCCCGGTTCGTGCCACGAACCGGGACCAATGCTCCAGTGCAGGACACGTGGCGTGCCGCGGAGCATTGGTCCCGGTTCGTGGCACGAACCGGGACCAATACCCCTCCCCTGCCTATAAATAACCCACCCCCTCGCTTCTCTCCTTTTTTTTCTGGTTGGATTGGTGGGAAGTGGGTGCTAGTTTTTTTTCCTTTGCCACGCACAAGATGTGTTCGATGAAATGCCCAAGCCACACTTAAATTCACACAAGATGATATCCTCGGCCGAGGTTAGCAACTTTATCCTTTTCATCTGTAATTGATACAGAAATATTGCACGTGTCGATGTACGGTGGTCATTTCACTATTCAAGATGTTATTGTAATGGTATTTGATAAACTTAATTATATGATGCAGATGGATGCACGGATGCGATGGATGTACGGCGAACGACATAGTTCCGAGTTTATTGCAGGCCTGCATAAATTTCTCGAAGTGGCTGAGGCAAACAAAGTGGATAATTTTATGCCTTGTCCATGTGAGAAGTGTCGGAACATCAGGGAGTACTCTGACCCGAGAACCATTCAAGACCACGTGATTCGGAGAGGTTTCATGCCCAGCTATAATTGTTGGACCAAGCACGGAGAAAGAGGGGTTAGGATGGAAGACAATGAAGAAGAGGAGGATGATGACAACTATCCTATGTTCCCTGAGGAATGCGGTGATACTGTAATGGAAGACGTTGAAGAAGAAGGAGGTGAACATCGGGCATCAGATGAGCCCGCTGATGGTCTTGGTGGGGTCATTTCTGATGCAAAGCGAGAATGCGATACAGAAAAGGAGAAGCTAAAGTTGGAGGCCATGCTAGAGGATCACAAAAGTTGCTGTACCCAAATTGCGAAGATGGCAGCACAAAGCTCGGTACCACACTGGAACTGCTGAAATGGAAGGCAGAGACTGGTTGTTCTGACAAGGGATTTGAGAAGTTACTGAAAATAATGAAGCCGCAGCTTCCAAAGGATAACGAATTGCCCGAGACGACATACGAAGCAAAGAAGGCTATCTGCCCTCTAGGATTAGATGTGCAGAAGATACATGCATGCATTAATGACTGCATCCTGTACCGCGGTGAGGAGTACGAGAATATGGATAAATGCCCGGTATGCAATGCACTGCGGTACAAGATCAGACAAGATGACCCTGGTGATGTTGAGTGCGATGACGAGCCCCCCCCGGAAGAGGGTTCCTGCTAAGGTGATGTGGTATGCTCCTATAATACCACGGTTGAAACGTCTGTTCAGAAACAAAGAGCATGCCTGTAACATCCCAAATTTTGAAACCAAGAAAAACCTAGTTTTACCAGACCCAAAATTCAGAACCAACAAATTTTTTAAAATATTTTACAACTGATTGTGTTTCCCTTTATATTGTTCTGCTTAACCTTGTGTGAAGTGGTTTGACCACTAAATATAAACCTAAGAACTTAACCAAGATAAAAGTATACTAAACTTTGGTGATCATGTTATGACAAGGAAAACAATTCCATATATCTTCTGTCACTCCTGTTTTATTCAAATGTCATCAAAAAAAAATTTGGTTTTGGCAACAACCAAATCATCCTTTATTGACAAAGTAAAAGTATTTCCAAAATTATGTGTTTCCTAAAATATGGAGATTCATATGTTATCTCCTATCTATTCTTCAACCTTGACCGTTTACAACTGCTATTTTATAAACTCCTATGTTCACTCCTTTTGGAAACAATAAAAGTGGGAAATATACTACCCATATATTTTAGCAACCCTTTTGAAAAATATCAAATTATGGAGTTGAGCTTTTTCAACATCCTAATTGACATGATGATACTTGATCACAAAACCCACCACCTAACTAAGTATTTGATATTTGTTTGAGAACTTATATTGTTGCTTGTTTGATGTGGCTTGCTGAATGCTTTGATTGTGTGATCATTGTTGTGTGTTGATATGGTTGTGATTGTTTGCTTGTGAGGATAATTCCTCAGGTGTGCTTGGTACTAAAATAGAACTTACTTGACAACCAATTTTGAAGTATGACTTGAATAAAGACAAACCCCTCAAGTTATTCAACAACAGAACCTTTAGATCATGAATTAAAAGACATGGTCTTAATAAATCAATTTCCCTACCGAACTATCTATTCCTTTCAAACAAATGTTTTCTCTATGAAAATAAAACTTATTTGAAGTTATCATATTTGTCAAAGAAGTTCCAAAAGTTCAAAACCATATTTTATCACTTGCTTCAAAATATAAAAGAAATGTTAATTTAGTTTTTACCAAAAATGATTTATAGAAATCCTATGAATAAAAATGGTTCAAAACATTTTATTTTCAAAAACCAATTTTTGTGGAGCTTCCTCATATATATGGGAGGCTACCTGAATTTTCTCAAATTTTTGTAAAATGTTTAAGCACCCCAATTAAATCACTGAAACCTACTGGTTTTAAAAAGAAATAAACGAAATAGGAAGAAGGACCTATCTGTGAGGGAAAACTATTTGTCAAGGGGCGTTTTGCAAAATCTGCATTGACTTCCTGTAGCTCCAACGCCACACGCCGCCGATGCCGTGCTCCCTCGCCGACGACGCCGTGCTCTCCCCGGCATGTCGACACCGCCTGGACCCCTCTTCTCTGCGCTGCCCTGCGAAGGCGATAAGAAGCACTCCACTGTCTCCTTGCTCCCCTGCTCCCTCACTCTCCCCCTCTCCATTCTTTTCTTCCACAGACAAGAACCCCGGCCGAGTTGCCGTCGCGCATCGCCGGCAATGGAGAGCTCCCCGAGCAAAACCAAGACCGCCAGAAGCTCAGACGCATCGTCCTCTCTATCCCCGTGCTAGGAATCGAAGGTTGGAGCTCGGGATAGCCGTCGCCGTCTTCTTCCCCTTTTGCTCCGGCCACCGGGATGTCGAGCAAGCTCACGGTGGACTCAGGCCACCTCTCTTCGCCATTTCTGTGCCATCAAGCTCCCCTCATCGCGATCTCTCTCACGGGCATCTCCTTTTCTTTCCAGAAGCACCGGAGCCGCCGCGTGACCTCGCCGTGCTTCCCCACCGTACCTCGCCGTCGCTGTGTCGAGGAAGAAGACGCGGCCCAGTACCGCTTCGCTCGCCTGAGTGGGTCGCGAGCTGGGCCACTCCCTGCACCGCACGGCCCAGATCCAGCAGATCCAGCCCGTTGACCTTTTTTTTTAGGTGGTTTATTCTATTTCTTGTAGATCTATTTCTGGCCCTCTAGTTTAAATCATTTTAAAATAGTTCACATGCAATTTTGGCCAAACCAAAAATCACACAAGTAACCTAATGAGTTTGGAGTCATTTCTAACTTACAGATCTGAAAAATATTGATTTGTGTGTCTTTGAAAAATGCTGTGCTATGATTGGTCACAATCAGTGTTTTGTCCATAACTTAATTTGTGTTGATCTAAAATTTGTGAATCCAATGGTTTTAGAAAGATCTTCACATTACCTTTCAGTAGAAATTGGTCTCATGTGTTTTGGATGCTTAGAACAAAAGTTGCATCCATTTCTAGTTTAGGCCAGCAAGCACTTTGTGCATTTTTAATAAATTATGTAAATAACTTTTTGGATCAAACTCACTTGGAGTAGTTTCTAATAGCAACAGAGAACACAAACCCAAGTTTGCATGGTTGTTTGATTGACAGAACTCCCTAGGTGTAATATTTAGTAAAAATAATGTTTCTGCCTCTATTTGAAAGAAAATAATTAAAATGGTCTTGTTATTAAAAATATGTTTTATTCTTGCAAATGCTTGTTCTGGTACTATTGCTTGCTAGTTACTATGGTTAGCATGTTGGCATATGTTAGTACTGTTAGTGAGTGCTATGCTTGTTTAACTTGTTGTTAAATTAGTTTTGTGTGATTACATTTTTGATTGTTGGCTAAAATAAATCGTATAGAAAGTAAATAACTCCATATCTCAAGATCTAGGAATCCAAATAAATCAAACTCAAATGTTCTGGAAAGCTTATGAAATTCTTTAACTCACTGAAGTGGTTTCATCTCATTTAGTTTAATATTAAAAATGTGTTATTTAAAATGCCACAGAAGGTTTAGATTCTAAACTTGTTTGTTTCTGATACTCAAATAGTCCAAATGATGCCAATCCAATTTTGTTAGCTTAGTACTGTGATAACTTAGCTCCCCTAATTTTGGTAGATTTAATTGAGCATTATTAAGTAAATGGCATTAGTTTGATTATTAGAAAACCTTTCTGGACTAAAACAATTATAGAAAAATAATGGTTACTCCAAATGAGTTAGGACCAATTTTGTTAGATCACATTTAGTCAAGGTTAGTTACCCCTAAAAGGATTTAATTTTTGAATAACATTAACTTGAGTTGTAGCAAAAACTTGATTAATAACTTACTGGATTAAAACAATTATGTAGGGAGTTTAATAACTCCAAATGAATCAAATCCAAGTGTGTTGTCTTCTACACTTCAGTAGCTTTATGTAGAAATTTAGTTTGTATTTTTGTGACCAACAGAACCCAAGTTATGCAATTAAACATGCACCACTAATTTCTGCCATATTTAAGACCTAATTAAATATTAGTCAATTCAATTAAATTGAGATCAAATTGTGTTGCTTTGTGTGTGCAGTAGCTGTGTGTGATGGTTGAGAGTTGTTGTGATGCTTGATGGAGTAGTTTAGTAATTGTAGGTATTGCTTGTTCATGTTGATGTCTTCACCTTAACTTGGTGAGATATTTTGAATTACAGAGAACTTTTGTCTGAAGTATTTCCTATTTAAATAAAGATGCTTAACCATATCTTTATAAACATGAGTAGCGTGGTGATTGCCCAACTTGTTTGTTAAATGATAGTCTTCCCTCTTGATTGTTGTTTGTTAGTATTGCTTGATGTTTTGTTGTTAGAGTGTTCTACTGTATGTTAAGTGTGTTCTTTTCTTGTTACGACGCTAGATATAAGCCGTTACCGGAGTGATCGTTGGAAGGATTTATTGAAGAAGGATCGGAGTTTATTTCCTTGATCAGTGAGAAGAAGTCCAGGAACTTTATGCCGAAAGCAGGCAAGCTACTTCACTGAGCTTGCATTTATATACATCTACTTTGATCACATGAGTTATTCAGAAGTATCAATAATTTTGGAAAAACCCTTTTTACAAATATATGAAAACTATTTTTGCCACCCTATGTAGAAGTATAGGGTAGTTATTTAAAACTATAGGATGGAAAAACAATGTTTGTTCAAAACTCCTTTGAAAGTACTGGAATGGAGATGAAATGCCGAAAGGTCGGTATTGAAGTGGAGAAATGGAGAATGGGGATGTTTATGAAAAATGCACATTGTGTCCTTGTACTTACGCCCCCAGCCGAAAATCTGTGCGACCACATTTACCCACATATGGGCAAGGGCGTAGTCATATAATTTGCTCGTGTTAGTACTGGATGCCTCAATAACGAGGATAACCTCGTTCCATGAGGGGATGGTCTGAGGACCTACCCCCTGACCTGGGTCCTCTTAAGTGACGTCTACCGGAAGCCGGTATGAGTGTATTGGGAAAGAGGATTGAAGGGCTCCCTTGGGTCCGCCGGACAGAACTACGAGTCCTCACACTTAGTTTCTAAGGATTTAAGTGTCGATGGAAAGTGTCGTAGAGGCAGGGTCCTATACTAGCATGAGCAAAGGACAGGCTACGGCCGGAAACTCAACTTCGCATACCCCTGGTATGGCGGGACGTGGCTGACACGATGAGTGACCGGATGAGTGTGGGAAAAGCGTGCTACCTCTGCAGAGGGTAAAACTATTCGAATAGCCGAGTCCTCGGATATGGACAGTTGGGAAGAACTACTAAGGCCATGTGCAAAGTTTTGCAAACTCTGGACTGTGTTGAGGAAATTGATGTGGAGAGGATGTTTCATACCTGTACCAAATGAGTTGGTACGAGGTTGTGATGTGATTGGAACCATGATTGGGTTATGGTCGGATAAAGGAGGAGTTTAGGAGGAGCAGCTAAAATGATGATTTCTTAAAGGATAGTTATAAACTTCTTCTTACCTTTTTAAATAAATATATATAGAGATGTTTTTCAATAAAGATATAAAGATGTTTTTCAATAATAAAAGTCTTTGAAATAAAAATAAAACTAAAACAGTGCATACTCAAGTTGGGGTAGTTTGCGAGTACAATCAAATGTACTCATATTGGTTTCGTCCCTGGCTATTGTCTTAGCCAGATTCTAGAGAAGAGCAGATTAAGGAAGACGGGTTCGATGACGTCAATGCGAACTAGGGCGCTTCCCAGTCAGTTGCTGCCTGTAGGGTTATGGCAAATGACTTGGGCTCCACGTTGATTGGTGATTTCCGCTGCAAGTACCTGATGAAGTTGATCACTTCAATCAAGTAAGTAAATAAATTCGGTATGTATGGATGTTCTTTGGTTACCAGTTTAATTGTGCTTCAGCGACGCACTGATCATGGGATCGCTGATATGTAGGCACAAGGGTATTTCGGACAGCTAGTCCGGGGTCCCCACAATGCCAGGTTGTTGCGATGGCACAAAGAAGAGCGTAAGAAAGACGGGAAGTTGAGACACCCCGCCGATGGGTCCCAATGGAGAAAAATCGACAGAGAGTTCCCGACATTTTCAGATGACGCAAGGAACTTAAGATTTGGTCTAAGTACAGATGGCTTTAATCCTTTTGGGGAGCAGAGCTCCAGTCATAACACTTGGCCCGTGACTCTATGTATCTACAACCTTCCTCCTTGGTTGTGCATGAAGCGGAAGTTCATTATGATGCCAGTGCTCATCCAAGGCCCGAAGCAACCCGGCAACGACATTGATGTGTACCTAAGGCCATTAGTTGATGAACTTTTGCAGTTGTGGTCCGAACCAGGTGTACGTGTGTGGGATGAGCACAAACAACAGGAATTTGACCTACGAGCATTGTTGTTCGTAACCATCAATGATTGGCCTGCTCTTAGTAACATTTCAGGACAGTCAAACAAGGAATACAATGCATGCACGCACTGTTTAGATAAGACTAAAAGTATACATTTGGGAAACAAGAACGTGTACCTGGGGCGTCGTCGATTTCTTCCGAACAATCATGCCGTAAGAAAGAAAGGCAAGCATTTCAACGGTGAGGCAGATCGCCGGAAGAAGCCTAACCTCCCTGATGGTGATGTTATATATGATATGGTCAAGGATTTAGAAGTAATCTTTGGAAAGGGTCCTGGCAGTCTATCTGTTCCGAATGACGCTGACAACCACGTACCATATGGAAGAAGAAATCTATATTTTGGGAGCTACCCTATTGGAAAGTCCTAGAGGTCCGGTCTTCAATCGACATGATGCACGTGACGAAGAATCTTTGCGTGAACCTGCTAGGCTTCCTGGGCATGTATGGGAAGACAAAAGATACACCAGAAGCATGGGAGGACCAGCAACGTATGAAAGACCCATACAACAAGCAGACGGATAAAGGGCGTCAATACTTAAGCAGCTACGCTCTTACCAAAGCAGAGAAGGAAATCTTTTTTGAATGCCTGATCAGTATCAAGGTCCCGACTGGCTTCTCATCAAATATAAAGGGAATAATAAATATGGCAGAGAAAAAATTCTAGAACCTGAAGTCTCATGATTGCCACGTGATTATGACGCAGTTGCTTCCGGTTGCATTGAGGGGGCTTCTACCGGAAAATGTTCGAGTACCCATTGTGAAGCTATGTGCATTCCTCAATGCAATATCTCAGAAGGTCATCGATCCAGTAACTCTACCAAGTTTACAGAAGGCTGTGGTCCAATGTTTTGTCAGCTTCGAGTTGGTGTTCCCCCCATCATTCTTCAATATTATGACGCATCTCCTGGTTCACCTAGTCGACGAGATTGCCATTCTCGGTCCTGTATTTCTACACAATATGTTCCCCTTCGAGAGGTTCATGGGAGTCTTGAAGAAATATGTTCATAACCGTGCTAGGCCAGAAGGAAGCATCTCAAAGGGCTATGGAACAGAGGAGGTCATTGAGTTCTGTGTTGACTTTATTCCTGACCTTAAGCCGATTGGTGTTTCTGAATCGCGGCATGAGGGGAGACTGAGTGGAAAAGGCACGCTAGGAAAGAAAGCACTGATATGTAGGGACGGGCATTCTTTAACTCAAGCACACTACACAGTTCTACAAAGTTCCACCTTCGTGGCTCCGTATATCGAGGAACACAAGAATTATGTACGCTCCAAGAACCCGGGGGAGGATGACTCCTGGATTAAAGAAAAACACATGGAGACTTTCGACAGTTGGTTGCGATTACAGCTCATGAATGACAACACTGTCGGAGATCAGCTCTACTTGTTGGCCGCGTCACCATCTTCGACTGTATTGAATTTCCAAGGGTACGAGATAAATGGGAATACATTTTACACGATCGCCCAAGATAAAAAGAGCACCAACCAAAACAGTGGTGTCCGCTTTGATGCAATAGACGAGAATGGGCAAAAGGACACATACTATGGTTACATAGAGGAGATATGGGAACTTGACTATGGACCTACTTTTAAGGTCCCTTTGTTTCGGTGCAGTTGGGTCAACATGAAGGGAGAAGGGATAAAGGTAGACCAGCTGTATGGAATGACGACAGTGGATCTCAAGAATCTTGGTTGTTACAGGAACGAACCATTCGTCCTAGCCAATGATGTGGCTCAGGTTTTCTATGTGAAGGACATGTCCTCCAGACCGAAAAAAGAAAAAAATAAGCAAACGAATACATCAGACGATGAGCCAAAACGTCACATAGTTCTTTCAGGGAAAAGAAACATCGTGGGAGTCGAGGACAAGACAGACATGTCAGCAGATTATGATAAGTTTGATGAAATTCCGCCCTTCACAGTGAAAACTGACCCAAGCATCCCGTTAAATAATGAAGATGCTCCATGGTTACGGCCGAAGCGATCATAGGCCAGGGACATACGTACGCGAAGAAGGGTTCATGGCATTTATGTAAATCAATGTAATGTATTAAACCTTTATGTGATGTGTAGTAATATATTAAACCTTTATGTGGTGAAAACCATAATACACGAAATGGGAGTTTCCACCTAGAAGAAATGGGTGGCTCGTGAGTGCCCGCATATCAAATGCACCGTGAGTGCCCCTGCATACAGCCCGACGGTGGCCGCATATCAAATGCACCGTAGGACGTAGCTAGGGAACCCGAATGTTTTGTGTTTGAGCGTCACTTCGATCCAAGCTGCGGTAAGACGTCTCTGATGATCTACAACCGTCCGGCAAGACATCTCTGATGATCTGCAACCGTTTGGAACGGTCGCAGGTCATCAGAGACGTCTTGCCGCTGGTTGCCCAAAGATGCCTCTCCGAGTGACGCTGGAATGTTTTGTGTGAGTGAGTAACCTGTCTGAGGAGGGGGGCTATATATAGGGTACGTGTGCTTCTTTAGTCCCGGTTGGTAACACCAACCGGGTCATGTGGCTCACGAAGTGGTCGTGATGATACTGCTGATCCAACAGCTCACAATCCCTCAAAAGAAACACACCCCTGATCCAACGTCTCACAAGCGCTTGAAAGAAACACACGATCCGTGTGCTTCTTTAGTCCCGGTTGGTAACACCAACCGGGTCATGTGGCTCACAAAGTGGTCGTGATACTGCTGATCCAACAGCTCACAATCCCTCAAAAGAAACACACCCCTGATCCAACGGCTCACAAGCGCTCGAAAGAAACACACGATCCGTGTGCTTCTTCCTTATTGGTGGGATTCTCACTATATATATGTTGTCATGCATGGCCTCCATTGGCATAGCACATCTAAACTCATATCTGCAACCTCATCACTCTCCCATGGCTTCCACCGTACCCACTCTAACCTACTCGGAGGCGGAGGCGCTTTGCGCCTCGAACTACCCCTGCCCGCCCGGCTACGACGTCCCCGCCGGCTGGAGGCTGAGCACCGGAGGCATGCCGGTCCCTCCTGTCCCTCAAGGTTTGGCGCGCCGGGCGGCCATCACGAACCACTACTACCTCGAGCTCACTCCGGAGCAGCGGATGGATTCCCGCTGGCATCCAGACTATCGCCCAACTTGGGACGCCTTCTTCATCGAAAGGCGTGAGAAGGCGCTCGCCAGGTACGAGGAGGACAACCCGCGTCCTTCGAACTTCAACGAGGCCGGCCGTCGGCTGTGGTGGGCCGGCCGGACTCTCAAGAGGGTCATGGACTACATCACGGCCGGCGATAACCCCCGCCTGCGCTACCCTCAATTACAGTCCATGCGACAACCCCCGTCAACGACTACATCACGGCCGTCCGACGACAGCGACGATGACGACGGCGACGACGACGACTACACCCACGAGTATTATAGGCCTAGGCAAGAGTATGACTAACCTGAGCCACATCATTGGTTAGGACAAAATGTTTTGTTGTCATTCGTCTATGTACCCAAGTTTGTTGTCATTCGTCTATGTATCCAAGTTTGTTGTCATTCGTCTATGTACCCAAGTTTGTTGTCATTTGTCTATGTATCCAAGTTTGTTGTCATTCGTCTATGTACCCTTCATTGGCAGTTGTTGATTCATTATTATATAAAAGATAAAATGGTTTTGAAATAGTTATACAAATTTAAACACTTTTCATGTTGAAAGTTTAGTGAGATTCAAAAATATGCAAAAGATAAAAGTTAATGCATTTTTTAATTCAAAATGGCAAAATGGTTAATAGTTTGAAAGTTTAGTGAGATTCAAATTGAAAATGACAATAATAAAGTATGCAAAAGATATGAGTTAATGCATTTTTGAATTGAAAATGGCACAGTTGATTGCTAGCTCTAAGTTGACGAGGGAATATCTCCCCGGCAACAGTGCCAGAAACAATGCTTGTACGTCACACGTCAGTTGGGAACCCCAAGAGGAAGGTATGATGAGTGCAGCAGCAAGTTTTCCCTCAGTATGAAACCAAGGTTTAATCGAACCAGTAGGAAAACGAGGTTTGCTTCGAAGGTGTTGGTGAAGGAGTGTAGTGCGGCGCAACACCAGGGATTCCGGTGCCAACGTGGAACCTGCACAACACAATCAAATTACTTTGCCCCAACTTAACAGTGAGGTTGTCAATCTCACCGGCTTGCTGAAAACAAAGGGTTAAACGTATCGAATGGAAATGATGTTTGTTTGCATAAAACAGTAGAGAACAATGATTGCAGTAGATTGTATTTCAGATGTAAAAGAATGGACCGGGGTCCACAGTTCACTAGTGGTGTCTCTCCAATAAGATAACTAACATGCTGGGTAAACAAATTACAGCTGGGCAATTGACAATTGATAAGTGCATATAACATGCATGTGTGAGCTGTGGTGTCTACTATGAGATTCATTTGGGCATTACGACAAAGTACATAGACCGCTATCCAGCATGCATCTATGCCTAAATAGTCCACTTTCCGGTTAACATCCGTACCCCTTCCAGTATTAAGTTGCAAGCAACAGACAATTGCATTAAGTAATGTGCGTAATGTAAACAATACATTCATCCTTGAATAAAGCATTGCTGTTTTACCCCTAGTGGCAACAACACATCTACAACCTTAGAACTTGCTGTCACTATCCCAGGTTAAATAGAGGTTGAACCCAACTATCATGCATAAATACCCCCTCTTGGAGTTACAAGTATTCACTTGGCCAAGGCTTCAACAAGTAACGGAGAGCATGCAAGATCACAAATGACATAGACATGATAATATAATATTCAGCTCCACATAGGTATCAATATAAGTCAGATCCCAGCAAACACAACATGTAGCATTACAATAAGATGATCTTGATCATGATAGGCAGCTCACAAGATCTAAACATGATGGCACAAGTGGAGAAGACAACCATCTAGCTACTGCTATGGACCCATAGTCCAAGGATGAACTACTCACGCATCACTCCGGAGGCGGGCATGGCGATGTAGAGCCCTCCGGTGATGATTCCCCTCTCCGGCAGGGTGCCGGGAAGAGCTTCAGAACCCCCCGAGTTAGGGTTGACGACGGCGGCGGCAGCGAATATGTTCTGGATGAAAGGCTCGGTGTTTTAGGGTTTTCACGTCTCGGGGAATAAATAGGCGAAGGGGCGATGTCGGCGGACCCCCGAGGGGCCCAAACCACAGGCGGCGCGGTGGGCCCACTGCCGCGCCGCCAGGTGGTTTGGCCACCTCGTGGCTCCTTCGTCTCTCCTTCGGACTCCGTGTACGTGCTGGAAAAATAGGGACTGGCCTTTTGTTTCGTGCAATTCCGAGAATATTTCCAGAAGTAACTTTCTGAAACCAAAAACAGCAGAAAACAGGGAACTGGCACTGTGGCATCTTGTTAATAGGTTAGTCCCAGAAAATGCATAAAAGTGATACGAAGTGTATATAAAACATGTAGCAAATGGTATAATATAAGCATGGAACAGCAGAAATTATGGATACGTTGGAGACGTATCAAGCATCCCCAAGCTTAGTTCTACTCGTCCTCGAGTAGGTAAAACGATAACAACAAATAATTTCTGAGGAGACATGCTTTCACACAATCTTGATCAATATATTGCAAGGCTCATGTCATGAATGAAGTGACTCAAAGCAATGATCTATAGTTTGCTAACAAATAGATAAAGAGTAAACAATGAATCATATAAGCAAAAACTTTTCATGAATAGTACTTTCAAGACAAGCATCAAAAAGTTTTGCATAAGAGGTAACTCATAAAGCAATAGATTCAAAGTAAAAGGCATTGAAGCAACACAAAGGATGATTAAGTTTCAGCATTGCTTTCAACTTGTAACATGTATATCTCATGGATAGTTGTCAACATAAAGCAATATAACAAGTGCAATAAGTAAATATGTAAGAATCAATGCACACAAAGTTGACACAAGTGTTTGCTTCTAAGATAGAAAGGAGTAGGTAAACTGACTCAACATAAAGTAAAAGATAGGCCCTTCGCAGAGGGAAGCAGGGATTAAATCATGTGCTAGAGCTTTTTAAGTTTTCGAAAGCATATAGAGAGCACAAAATAAGTATTTGAGAGGTGTTTGTTGTTGTCAACGAATGGTAGTGGGCACTCTAACCCCCTTGTCAACCAGACTTTCAAGAGCGGCTCCCATGAAGGACGTTATCTCTACCAGCAAGGTAGATCATCCCTCTTCTCTTTTGTTTACACATGTATTTTAGTTTCTTTATAGATGACACTCCTCCCAACCTTTTGCTTACACAAGCCATGGCTAACCGAATCCTCGGGTGCCTTCCAACATTCACATACCATGGAGGAGTGTCTATTGCAAATTAAGTTGCTTACTGATAAATCAGGGCAAAACATGTGAAGAGAATTATTAATGAAAGTTGTAATTAATTGGGGCTGGGCACCCCGTTGCCAGCTCTTTTTGCAAATTATTGGATAAGCGGATGTATATGCCACTAGTCCATTGGTGAAAGTCTGTCAGAAGTAAATGACAAGATTGAAAGATAAAACACCACATACTTCCTCATGAGCTATAAAACATTGACACAAATAAGGAGTAATAAAGTTTTGAATAGTTTAAAGGTAGCACATGAAATATTTACTTGGAATGGCAGGAAATACCACATAGTAGGTAGGTATGGTGGACACAAATGGCATGGGTTTTGGCTCAAGTTTTGGATGCACGAGAAGCATTCCCTCTCAGTACAGAGTTTAGGCTAGCAAGGTTGTTTGAAGCAAACACAAGTATAAACCGGTACAGCAAGAATCACATAAAAACATATTGCAAGTATTATAAGACTCTACACTGTCTTCCTTGTTGCTCAAACATTTTACCAGAAAATATCTAGACCTTAGAGAGAACAAATATGCATCCCAAGTCTCAACAAGCTCTACGGTAGTTCTCCACTACTAGGCTTTAACTACATGATGCAAGAGCTTAAACATGATCTACTTGAGAGCTCAAAACAATTGCAAAGCATCAAATCAAACAAGACAATGATCTACAAGAATGCATATGTCTTTTCCAATACCAACTACTACATGTAGCATTTTCTTTCTTCCAAACAAACACCAATCAATTTATTTAAACATAAACTCTCCAAATGATAATATAATGCAGCAAGAGAGTATTTATAAACAAGTGCTAACAGCTCGAAGAGATGCATGAAAAACAGGAGCTAAAAGCACTGCAGTAGCTAGTTAAGAATACTCAACAAATATAAGTGAAGAACATGAGTATTCACATGAAAAAGCGGAGCGTGTCTCTCTCCCACACAAGGATTGCTAGGATCCGAATTTATTCAAACAAAAACAAAAATAAAAACACACAGACGCTCCAAGTAAAGCGCATAAGATGTGAAAGAATTAAAATATAGTTTCACTAGAGATGACCTGATAAGTTTGTTGATGAAGAAGGGGATGCCTTGGGCATCCCCAAGCTTAGACGCTTGAGTCTCTCTGAATATGGTTGGGATGAACCACGGGGGCATCCCCAAGCTTAGGCTTTTCACTCTTCTTGATCACATAATATCACCCTTCTCGCTTGATCCTTGAAAACTTCCTTCACACCAAACTCAAGACAGTTCTCATTAGAGGGTTAGTGCATAATCAAAAATTCTCATATTCTGTAATGATACAATCAATCCCAAAGCTTCTGGACATTAGCTACAGCCACCAATGCTTTGTGGAGCAAAGAAATCCACACAAACACAGTAAAAGAGCGAATGCAAAACAAAAGGCAGAATCTGTCAAAAACAGAACAGTCTGGAATGACGAATTTTTTCGAGGCACTTAAGTTGCTCAGATGGATCTGGCCTAAAATAATGAAAGTTGCGTACATATCTCAGGAATATGCGTGATTTTTTCAGAATTTTTTGAATTTTCTACAGGGAGATAAGCTCAAATCCGTGACAGCTAAAAATCTGTCACTGCGCAGAAATCCAAATCTTGCATCAACTTTCAATATAGAACTTTACTTGGCACAACATTGCGATAAAATAAAGATACAAAGGAGTTGCTACAGAAGTAACAAAACTCCTTGACTCAAAGAAAACAAAAATAACAGCAAATAAAAACGATGGGTTGTCTCCCATAAGCGCTTTTCTTTAACGCCTTTCAGCTAGGCGCAGAAAGTGAAAATCAAGTGTTGTCAAGAGAAGAAGCATCAACATCATAACTTGCTCTAACAATAGAGTCAAAAGGTAACTTCATTCTCTTCCTAGGGAAGTGTTCCATACCTTTCTTGAGAGGAAATTGGTACCTTATATTACCTTCTTTCATATCAATGATGGCACCAACAGTTCGAAGAAAAGGTCTTCCCAAAACAATAGGACAAGATGCATTGCATTCAATATCCATAACAATAAAATCAACGGGGACAAGGTTATTGTTTACTGTAATAAAAACATCATTAACTCGCCCCAAAGGTTTCTTCATAGCATTATCAGCGAGAAAAACATCCAAATAACAATGTTCCAAAGGTGGCAAATCAAGAATATCATAAAGCTTCTTGGGCAAAACCGAAATACTTGCACCAAGATCACACAAGGCATTGCAATAAAATCATTCACCTTTACCTTAATGATGGGTTCCCAACCATCTTCTAATTTCCTAGGAATAGAAGCTTTAAGTTTCAACTTCTCCTCCCTAGCTTGCAAAAGAGCATTTGTAATATGCTTTGTAAAAGCCAAATTAATAGTGCTAGCATTGGGACTTCTAGCTAATTTTTGCAAGAACATAATAACTTCAGAGATGTTACAATCATCAAAATCAAAATCATTATTGTCAATGGTGGTGGAACCATTGTCTCCAATAGTTTGAAAAATTTCAGCACTTTTATCAGAAAAAGTTTCAGCAGTTTTAGGCAATTTCAAACGCTTTGCAGAAGTAGTAGAGACATTACCAACACCAATAACATTACCATCAATAGTAGGAGGTTACTAGCATGTAAACATTAGCATTACTAGTGGTGGTGATAGTACAAACTCTAACTATACTATTCTCTTTTTCAAGTTCTTCCTCTTTTTCCCACCTAGCATGCAATTCAGCCAACATCCTAATATTATTATCAATTCGAACTTGGATGGCATTTGCTGTAGCAAATGACTTATATCTTTAACTTCATTAGGCATAACTTTCAGTTTTAGAATTTCAACATCATGAGCAAGACTATCAACTTTAGAGCAAGATCATCAATTTTTTCAAACTTTTCCTCAACAGTTTTATTGAAAGCTTTTTGTGTGCTAATAAATTCTTTAAGCATAGCTTCAAGATCAGAGGACACACTTCTATTGTTGCTGTAGGAATTACCATAAGAATTGCCATAACCATTTGAAGGATAAGGCTTATATTGTTGCTACCAAAATTATTCCTATAAGCATTGTTGTTGAAGTTGTTGTTTTTAATGAAGTTTACATCAACATGCTCTTCTTGAGCAACCAATGAAGCTAAAGGAACATTATTAGGATCAACATGAGATCTACCATTCACAAGCATAGACATAATAGCATCAATCTTATCACTCAAAGAGGAGGTTTCTTCAACAGAATTTACCTTCTTACCTTGAGGAGCTCTTTCGGTGTGCCATTCGGAATAGTTGATCATCATATCATCAAGTAGCTTTGTTGCTGCACCTAAAGTGATGGACATAAAGGTTCCTCCAGAGGCTGAATCCAATAAGTTCCTTGAGGAAAAATTTAATCCTGCATAAAAGGTTTGGATGATCATCCAAGTAGTCAGTCCATGAGTGGGACAATTCTTCACCAAAGATTTCATTCTTTCCCAAGCTTGAGCAACATGTTCATTATCAAGTTGTTTAAAATTCATAATGCTACTTCTCAAGGATATAATCTTAGCAGGAGGATAATATTTCCCTATGAAAGCATCTTTGCATTTTGTCCAAGAATTAATACTATTTCTAGGCAAAGAAAGCAACCATTCTTTAGCTCTTCCTCTCAAGGAGAAAGGAAAAAGTTTCAGTTTTATAATATCCCCATCCATATCCTTATACTTTTGCATTTCACAAAGTTCAACAAAGTTATTAAGATGGGCAGCAGCATCATCAGTACTAACACCAGAAAATTGCTCTTTCATAACAAGATTTAATAGAGCAGGTTTAATTTCATAAAATTCTGCTGTAGAAGCAGGTGGAGCAATAGGAGTGCATATGAAATCATTGTTGTTTGTGCTAGTGAAGTCACACAACTTAGTGTTCTCAGGAGTACTCATTTTGAAAAACAAAATCAAACTGAATTAAACAAGTAACTAATTTTTTTGTGTTTTTGATAAAGAGAGCAAACAAGACTAAATAAAAATAAACTAAGCAAGACAAATAACAAAGTAAAGAGATTGGGTGTGAGAGACTCCCCTTGCAGAAGCAATTCGGTTTTCCCCGGCAACGGCGCCAGAAAACGTGTTGGCTCTAGTTGACGAGGGAATATCTCCCCGGCAACAGTGCCAGAAACAATGCTTGTACGTCACACGTCAGTTGGGAACCCCAAGAGGAAGGTATGATGAGTGCAGCAGCAAGTTTTCCCTCAGTATGAAACCAAGGTTTAATCGAACCAGTAGGAAAACGAGGTTTGCTTCGAAGGTGTTGGTGAAGGAGTGTAGTGCGGCGCAACACCAGGGATTCCGGTGCCAACGTGGAACCTGCACAACACAATCAAATTACTTTGCCCCAACTTAACAGTGAGGTTGTCAATCTCACCGGCTTGCTGAAAACAAAGGGTTAAACGTATCGAATGGAAATGATGTTTGTTTGCATAAAACAGTAGAGAACAATGATTGCAGTAGATTGTATTTCAGATGTAAAAGAATGGACCGGGGTCCACAGTTCACTAGTGGTGTCTCTCCAATAAGATAACTAACATGCTGGGTAAACAAATTACAGCTGGGCAATTGACAATTGATAAGTGCATATAACATGCATGTGTGAGCTGTGGTGTCTACTATGAGATTCATTTGGGCATTACGACAAAGTACATAGACCGCTATCCAGCATGCATCTATGCCTAAATAGTCCACTTTCCGGTTAACATCCGTACCCCTTCCAGTATTAAGTTGCAAGCAACAGACAATTGCATTAAGTAATGTGCGTAATGTAAACAATACATTCATCCTTGAATAAAGCATTGCTGTTTTACCCCTAGTGGCAACAACACATCTACAACCTTAGAACTTGCTGTCACTATCCCAGGTTAAATAGAGGTTGAACCCAACTATCATGCATAAATACCCCCTCTTGGAGTTACAAGTATTCACTTGGCCAAGGCTTCAACAAGTAACGGAGAGCATGCAAGATCACAAATGACATAGACATGATAATATAATATTCAGCTCCACATAGGTATCAATATAAGTCAGATCCCAGCAAACACAACATGTAGCATTACAATAAGATGATCTTGATCATGATAGGCAGCTCACAAGATCTAAACATGATGGCACAAGTGGAGAAGACAACCATCTAGCTACTGCTATGGACCCATAGTCCAAGGATGAACTACTCACGCATCACTCCGGAGGCGGGCATGGCGATGTAGAGCCCTCCGGTGATGATTCCCCTCTCCGGCAGGGTGCCGGGAAGAGCTTCAGAACCCCCCGAGTTAGGGTTGACGACGGCGGCGGCAGCGAATATGTTCTGGATGAAAGGCTCGGTGTTTTAGGGTTTTCACGTCTCGGGGAATAAATAGGCGAAGGGGCGATGTCGGCGGACCCCCGAGGGGCCCAAACCACAGGCGGCGCGGTGGGCCCACTGCCGCGCCGCCAGGTGGTTTGGCCACCTCGTGGCTCTCCTTCGTCTCTCCTTCGGACTCCGTGTACGTGCTGGAAAAATAGGGACTTGGCCTTTTGTTTCGTGCAATTCCGAGAATATTTCCAGAAGTAACTTTCTGAAACCAAAAACAGCAGAAAACAGGGAACTGGCACTGTGGCATCTTGTTAATAGGTTAGTCCCAGAAAATGCATAAAAGTGATACGAAGTGTATATAAAACATGTAGCAAATGGTATAATATAAGCATGGAACAGCAGAAATTATGGATACGTTGGAGACGTATCAAGCATCCCCAAGCTTAGTTCTACTCGTCCTCGAGTAGGTAAAACGATAACAACAAATAATTTCTGAGGAGACATGCTTTCACACAATCTTGATCAATATATTGCAAGGCTCATGTCATGAATGAAGTGACTCAAAGCAATGTCTATAGTTTGCTAACAAATAGATAAAGAGTAAACAATGAATCATATAAGCAAAAACTTTTCATGAATAGTACTTTCAAGACAAGCATAAAAAGTTTTGCATAAGAGGTAACTCATAAAGCAATAGATTCAAAGTAAAAGGCATTGAAGCAACACAAAGGATGATTAAGTTTCAGCAATTGCTTTCAACTTGTAACATGTATATCTCATGGATAGTTGTCAACATAAGCAATATAACAAGTGCAATAAGTAAACATGTAAGAATCAATGCACACAAAGTTGACACAAGTGTTTGCTTCTAAGATAGAAAGGAGTAGGTAAACTGACTCAACATAAAGTAAAAGATAGGCCCTTCGCAGAGGGAAGCAGGGATTAAATCATGTGCTAGAGCTTTTTAAGTTTTCGAAAGCATATAGAGAGCACAAAATAAGTATTTGAGAGGTGTTTGTTGTTGTCAACGAATGGTAGTGGGCACTCTAACCCCCTTGTCAACCAGACTTTCAAGAGCGGCTCCCATGAAGGACGTTATCTCTACCAGCAAGGTAGATCATCCCTCTTCTCTTTTGTTTACACATGTATTTTAGTTTCTTTATAGATGACACTCCTCCCAACCTTTTGCTTACACAAGCCATGGCTAACCGAATCCTCGGGTGCCTTCCAACATTCACATACCATGGAGGAGTGTCTATTTGCAAATTAAGTTGCTTACTGATAAATCAGGGCAAAACATGTGAAGAGAATTATTAATGAAAGTTGTAATTAATTGGGGCTGGGCACCCCGTTGTAAACTATGTCAAAACTCAAGTTTATCATTTATCCTACCAACTAGTACACATGAAAGTACTCCAAGTCCATTTTGCACCATATTTATTGTACTTGCTTCACAAAAAATGTCATTTTTGACAATCGAAAAACAAAAAACGATATTTAGATAAGTAATTTGAAAAAAACAGAAAATGGTTTTCCATTATTTATTCAAATTTAAACACTTTTCATGTTGAAAGTTTTTTCAGATTCAAACCATTTGAAATTCATATTCAAACACCTAAATAAGAAAAAAAAGGCGGAACAACATTCAGACTGAAAAGTTTGAAATAAATTTGAAAAAGGACCCTTTGGTCCCGGTTTATACGAAGAACCGGGACTAAAGGTCCATGGACGCGCGAGGAATCTGGCATTAAATTGCCATGCCATTGGTCCCGGTTGCTGCCACGAACCGGGACCAATGAGGCATTGGTCCCGGTTCGTGGAAGCAACCGGGACCAATGGCCCCTGCTACTTAACTGCCAGCCTCTTCTCCTTCCCCATTCTCACGCACGCGACAGAAGTTTCATCGACGAGGAGCAAGGCGCCGCCACCACGCCGTCAGGCTGCCCGCCGCCGGCCTCCACGTGTCGCCCCGCCGCCTCCCTGCACGCCGCCCGGACGCGGCCGGCCTCCTCCCCGTACACGCCACGACGCGGCCGGCCTCCTCCCCGCACATGCCACGCGCCGGCCCGACACCGGCCGGCCTCCTCCCCGCACGTACGCCGCCCCGACGCCGCCCTCCTCTCCCCGCACACCTCCCGTGCCTCCACGCCGCCGCCTCGCAGCGCCACCGCCGTCCCGCGCCTCGATCGATTCCTGGCCCACCGCCGCCCGCACAGCTTCTCGGTGAATTAGTGTTAGTTTTTTTTTGTATAGGAAATATCATTTTAGGTTAGTGTTAGGATTTTTTTTGTATAGGATATAGCATTTTAGGTTAGTGTTAGGATTTTTTTGTATAGGAAATTACAAATATGTTTGAATCCAAATTTAGATTGTAGTTCATTTAGATTGTATAGGATTTTAGTATAGTAAATAGGATTTTTTTAGTGTTAGGAAATTTGTATAGGATTTTTTTTCGTATAGGAAATTTTAGTGTTAGGAATTTGTATAGGACTTTAGTATAGTAAATAGGATTTTTTTAGTGTTAGGAAATTTGTATAGGAAAATGTATAGGATTTTAGTATAGTAAATAGGATTTTTTTGTATAGGAAATTTTAGTGTTAGGAATTTGTATAGGATTTTTAGTGTTAGGAATTTTGTATAGGATTTTAGTATAGTAAATAGGATTTTTTTTGTATAGGAAATTTTAGTGTTAGGAATTTGTATAGGACTTTAGTATAGTAAATAGGATTTTTTTAGTGTTAGGAAATTTGTATAGGAAAATGTATAGGATTTTAGTATAGTAAATAGGATTTTTTTTGTATAGGAAATTTTAGTGTTAGGAATTTGTATAGGATTTTTAGTGTTAGGAATTTTGTATAGGAAAATGTATAGGATTTTAGTAGAGTAAATAGGATTTTTTTGTATAGGAAATTTTAGTGTTAGGAATTTGTATAGGAATTTGTATAGAATTTGTATAAGAAATGTATAGGAAATTTTAGTGTTAGGAATTTGTATAGGAATTTGCATAGGAATTTGTATAAGAAATGTATAGGAAATTTTATTGTCATGGATTTGCATTCACATATGTACAAATGAGCATCGAGGTACTAACACTTCATGGATTTCCCAAATTCATTTCATGTCACAACATGTTTTACATTTGCATTCACATATCCGATTCACATTTTTGTGGGTAGATGTATCTTGACATATGGAACAAGTTACCCAACTAAAGTTTTGTGCATTGTTCTTAATTTGCAGAAACTATGGAACGAGACGAAAATCAGGAAAACATCCTCGAGGATACAATCCGCGGGCCGGAAGATGTTGGCGATGTCACCTCGCAGTTTCTGAACAACTCCGGTGAGGGAGATGAGTCTCTCAACCGAAGAGACGGCTCCGGTGAGGTAGAACCCGATGGCTGGGGGGGGAGAAGCCGGCGAGGGAGAAGCCGACGAGGGAGAAGCCGAAGGCTCCGGTGGAACATTAAATGTTGCAAACTCCGGCGAGGTGCATATACATATATTAATGAAGCCGAAGATTGTATTAATTAAGCCTCTGTTGTCTATATACATATATTAACGCTCTTTCTTCTTTTAGCCCTCCGGATCGAGCAAATCTTCTGTAAGGACAAAACGAGGCCCAGCCAAAAAGTTGGGCGACCAAGAAAGGTACAGGATCAAAAAAGTCGCTGAAGACGGCACACCGACTGCTCCCCCTGGTGTTAAAAATAAAATGGTAAAGCAATGCGGAGTTCTTGTTAGGGACTACATCCCGATCACCGTTCGAGAATGGCATCAGCCAAAGGAGGGAGGAGTAAGATATGTCGGCGAGGAGGGCAAAGAAAGACTTTGGAGAAAGCTCATGCTTAATTTCACCCTGGCGCCAGAGGTGGATCCAGATGAGGAGGATCCAAATGAGGCAAAAAAGATTGCCCGGAAAAACATGGAGCAAAAAGTCAAGGACTGGGCTCTTAAGAAGATGGCCGAGCTATTCAAGAACTGGAAGAAAAGATTGAACATCGAGTTTGTCCAGAAAAATAAGACTCCGGACTTCGATAAAGGGTATGAGAAGATAAGGGATTACTGGAAGAATTTGTGGCGTACAAGAAATCGGAGGAAGCTCAGGAAAAGTCTGCAAAAAATAAGGCAAATGCTGCTAAAAAGATCTACCACCATACTATGGGGGCTGGTGGCTACGCTTTTAGCATGCCTAAGTGGGCGAAACTTGAGGCGGACCTGCTGGCTAAAGGGATCACTCCAGAGCCACTCGCATGGATCGAACGGGCAAGAAATTGGTTTTATGGGCATGGGGGCACGTTGGACGCAGAAGGGAAGTGCATATATAACAGAAGACACAAAGATAATCCCCTACTACCCATCGAAGGCATTAGAAATGCAGTAAAGGATGTTGCAGAGGGACGGTTCATTCCCGATAGAGAGGATGACGAGCTCACACGCGCCCTTGGGAATAAGGAACATGACGGACGGTTACGAGGCGTACCAGGCTCCAAGCCCAAGACAATTGCGATTCCCGAGCACAGGAAGAAATTTCCTGATAGAAGCCATCAGAGGAGAAAGGAAAGGGAGGCAATGGAAGCACGCGCTGCTGCAGACCGGCTAAGTAATATAGAAGAAGAATTAAAGCGGCAGAAGGATCAAATTGCCGCACTTAGCCAGCAAGGTACTAGCGGCCAATCTCAGCGGCACATGGTAGAAGCTGCATGCGATGGTACCGGCGGCCCATCGAATCGGAAAAGCAGCGTGGCTTCCACGGAGCTCCAGGATGGTACTGATGATGCAGTGACGGTGGCTCCACTTCGTCGCTACCCAGTGGATGATATCACGGAGAGCACACCTTGTGAGATGCATGTGAAAGTTTTTAACTTAACCATGAAGGTGGCGGTCGGCTATGTCGTACCAATTGGACCTAATCCAACTTACCATTTCTCTCCGGTTCCAAATGGCTACGCTGTTGTCGTGGTGGATGAAGTGATGAAAGATTTTGAGGAGCTGAAGCTGCAACACCCTGCAGGTGAAGATGGGGAGGTGCTTGAACTTGGAGAAGCCAAGAAAGCGACCATTCTATGGCCAAAGGAATTCATCGTGCTTCCGAACTGGCAGCCAAGGCCATCGACTCCTCACCAGTCTCCAGCGCAACAGTCCTCTTCACCGCCTCAGCATTCTCCAGCGCAACAGTCCTCTTCACCGCCTCACCAGTCTCCAGCGCAGCCGTCTCCGCCGCCGCGTCAGCCGTTTCCGCCCACCGCTCGTACTATGAGGGGTAAGCGATCACCGAAACGTAAAAGGTCGCCCCTCCCAACAGTACCTCATAAGAATCTTCCCATTAGACCTTATGACAGGACTGTAGCGAAAAACGCCGCGGAGGTGGCTGCCTACAATAAGGCTTTTTTTGCACCAAAAAAGCCCGAGCAAAAGCCGGTATACGATGAAAAATCCAAAAAGTGGGCTAAGTCCTTCCTTGCGCAGCCATCCCAAATATCGATGAATCTGCAATATGACTATGGTCGTGAACTTAGTAAGCTAGCACGTGCCCAGTCTGAGCAGGACAATGGGCAGGACAAGGAAAGAAGTGCAAAACGCGGGAAACAAATTGCCCAGCTCGGACAGCAGAAAAATCAATCGGTCCCCCCGCTCATAGTGTGTTCCGATATCGACAAGGACTTCAGAGCCGATATGGATAAGGACCTGCAATTATTGGACCCCAGAGCCATAGCTGCTGCTAGAGAACATGGTATCACTGTATCGCAGGCCATGGAAAATGCTACCGCCATGGGTATGACTCTTGGTCAACTTTTAGCCTATGAAGAACAGCCAATGTTAGAGATAGCACGGAAATATGTCACAGGGGAGTCTATGGTTAGTAATGAGGAGCTCATGCGTCTATCAACACATATGCGAAATCTACACAACTGGTACTTGGTGCACACATCAAAGAAGGGCGCGAAGGAGTGGATTGCGGTGGACGTTCGAGTGGAGCATTTCTTCAAACCTTACAGTATACAGGTTCAAATGACCGAATTGTTTCAGTTATTCAATCAGCGCGCCCTCGACAAATCTATCCTCAGTTGCTATTGTCTGTAAGTGATTTATTTTCGTAATTAAGTCTCTAGCTCAGCTCGTTCATTGCCTGTATTATATTATCCTGACTATATATATATCCTTTTGTACGCTATTATGTAGAATGAAGATGATCGAATGCAAAGCATCTAGACATTATGAGGTTGGGTTCGTTGACCCATATATCGTTAATGAACATACGTTACGCAATCACCCCAGAGACGTGGAGCATGACCTGACCACCTCTTTAATCAAGCAAAACTTCTTTACGGAAATACTATTTCCTTACAACTTCAAGTGAGTGTTTCTGTCTTGTACATATTTTTATTTGGCTTTCTCGATGTTAAGTGTAATTGATGAGTTATGCATGTCTGCTTTATGTAAACGTGCGCAGGTTCCACTGGATTCTGCTAAGCATTCAAGTTGACAAGTCCATAGTTGAAGTCCACGACTCATTAAGTTGGGACCAAGCGACGTGGACCTCAATGAAAGAAATGCTCAATAAGTAATTTCAATCATTATCGCATTATATCGGCCTCTTTCGTTCGTTTCCTGATATCAAGTAATTAATAACTCCTTTGTTCTTTTTTGGCCAAATCAGGTGTTGGACACTATTCAAACAGAATGTACAAGGTCCATTCAAAGATGAGCTAACTTATATATCGGTGAAAAGTCCGCAGCAGCCACCGGGGAGTAATTTATGTGGATTCTACGTTTGCGAGTTCATTCGCGAGTTGACCTCTGAGCAGAGAACAACTTCTTTGAGCAAAATGCGGGAGAAGCTCGACCCAGAACGGCGCATACGAGCAATTCAAGAGGAATTGGCGGGATTTCTGCTTAACGAGGTCATCGATGAAAGGGAGAACATTATGCTGCGGACGATGAACTACATATGTGATCTATCTCCATGTAATTAAATAGTTGTATTCTCGCAAGAGATCGAATATTAATTATATATGCATCAACGTGTACTGTGTATATAGTAGAGCGTATAATATGCGTACGGAAACGATGGAGAGCACGTCGGCGATGCGAAGAAGGGGGAGACGACGGAGGCACCGGCGAGAGGGAGAGGGGGCACCGGTGAGAGGAGAGGGGGCACCGGAGAGAGGGAGAGGGGGCACCGGCGAGAGGGGGCACCAGCAAAAGGGAGACCCTAAACCCTAAATACAAAAAAACACTCATTGATCCCGGTTCGTAACACGAACCGGGACCAATGAGTCTCCCCCCACGCCCAGCCAGAACTGGCCACGTGGAGCCCCATTGGTCCTGGTTCGTGGCTGAACCGGGACCAGCATTCGTCCCGATTGGCTGGTCCCGGTTCGGGAACCGGGACGGATGGCCCAACCGAACCGGGACCATAGGCCAGTTTTCTACCAGTGGACATGGTGATCGCAAGGCCAAGGATGCCGGGCGAGTACGACACCTGTCGGGAGCGGCACAACTACATCCTGCAGTTCCACGGCGAGTTGCTGTGCGTCTCCGTCCAGGTGCGCCAAGATCAAACACTCTTCTTGTCCGTGCACGCACTGGCACTGCCGGCACTCGAGACGAAGACGACAACGCCCGTGCTTTGGAAGAGGACTAGTGGAATTAAACGCGGCGTCACGCCGCGATTTTGTTAGTTGTATTTTTTTCATAATTTGAACATTTGCTAATTTTAATTTTTTTAGGCAATTTGGCGTGGCGACACGGTGCAACCGTCGGGATTGAAAATGTTTAAATTTGCTGGAATTTGTCGTTTAGGTATCTCGAAATACTTAGGAAATTGCATGTTCAGAAATGTTTGTATTTTTTCATAAATTTGTAAGATAACTCGATAATCAGAGAAATGTATTTTGTGAGTATTTATTAATTTCAAATCCATAATTAGATGAAGTCCACTTAGACTGTATACAAATATTAGTCAATTTGAATTGTTTAAATATGTTTGTAATTTGGCATTAATTAGTATCATTTATTTCTCGGAGCATGTTGATATGTTTTGGAGTATCTCCAAATGTTCAAATATGTTTCTATTTTCTAAATAATATTTAATTTAAGTACGTAGTTAGTACTAATGCATTTTTTTATTCGAGATTACAATTCGGGAAAGTGTGGAACTTTGTTTTTCTTTAGTGAGAAAATAGAAGAATTATTTGGAAAACATTTGCAAAATAGAAGAATTATTTGGAAAATTTTCATTAATGTTTACTAATTTAAAGTATGTCTGAATATTGACCATTTCAAAATATTCAAACATGTTTGTGAGCATGTTTATGTATTGTAGAGTATCTGTAATCATTTAGCAATTCTAAATGTTGGAATGTGTTTTTATTTTCCATTATTATTTACTGAATTGGAGTATCTCCAAATATTGACCAATTGAAATTATAAAAATATGTTTTGCATTGATGTTTACTGAATTAGAATATCTCCAAATGTTGACTAATTCGTAATATTCATCTCAATGTTCGAATGTGAAACTTATGAGAAAATTTTGTATATTTTTTAGTGAGAAAGCATTATTCGGAGAAATAACCGGAGGAATCATCACGAATGAACATTGCGTTGTTTTTTGTGGGAAATCTGAAATTCTGTTACAATGGATATTTGATGCAAATTTGTTAAGTATTTCTGCAAATGTAGATATATATCTGTTTTTTCTGATTCACAGATTAAAAGTTTTTAGTTTTACGGTTTTTTTTTTGGTGCGAAAGATTTTATCAGTGCAATAGACAGGAAAACCGTCGACAAAATTAACATTTCTTAGTCTTCGTGTAAAATTTGAAAATTGGTTACAATGGATTTTCGTGTAGTTTTGTTTAATTTTTCTGTAAGATTGATATTAATTTGATGAACATTTCTTAGTTTTGGGTATTTTGAAAATTATTTTGTTACAATGGGTATTTGATGCAAATTTTGTTAAATCTTTCTGCAAATGTAGATATATTTTTTCTTCTGATTCACAGATTAAAAGTTTTCTAGTTTTACGGTTTGGTTTAGTGCGAAAGATTTTATCAGTGCAATAGACGGGAAAACCGTGGACAAAATTAACATTTCTTAGTCTGCGTGTAATTTTGAAAATTTGTTACAATGGATATTTCGTCTAATTTTGTTTAATTTTTCTGTAAGGTTGATATTAATTTGATGAACATTTCTTAGTTTTCGTGTGAATTTGAAAATTTGTTGCAATGCATATTTGGTGCAATTTCGTTCTTTTTTTTTCTACGTATTTAGATATTTGTTTTGCACTTTTTTGATTAACAGATCCGAAGATATCTATTTTATAAATTTTGAAAATGTTTGTAATTATGAAATATCTGACAGGGAAGGCCCACACGTCAGTGTTTTATTAATTATGGATATATTCACGAAATTGCGAAATTGCTGACTTGTGGGCCCGGTATGACGACATCAGGTGACGTAAGCCGGCGATGGACGCGCGGCGCGCAGCTCACGGTGGAGCAGTGGCGCATGCGCGCTGGGTTGGGATGGCGTGGATCCGTGAGAGGAGATCGAGGCGGACGGAACGGGCGACTGATGCATGTAAAATGCATACATGAACTTTGCATTATTTTTACTTATATTCCAGCCATATTTGCATCATATAAGGGTTATATCACTGTTTTATAATGATTTAGGAATATTTGATATGTTTCCTATTTTTATGAAATTAACCCTGCGCAGTAGAAAACCCTATTTCTTTCCTTTAATGTTTCAGGGACCCAAACGACGTCCAATGACCTGGAAATTTAGGAGCATCATTTTTTGGAAGGAACAAGACCTGGGAGCGAAAGAAGCAAACAAGAGGAAGCCCGAGGGCCCAGATGAGTGGGCCCACGCGGCCCAAGTACCGTGGGACCCCCCACTTTGGCCCTCGAGGCTCCGTTGCCGCGATCTTTCCTCCACCGACTCCGTTTTGACCTAAAAACGCCTATAAAAATTATCCCCCGACGTTCTCTGGAAGGAGCGCCGCAGAAACACAGAAACACCGAAACAGAGACCTGGAGTTGTAGATTGGAGGGGGGAAAACTCCGGCGGGGCGCCGCCGGCGTGGTCTCCATCTTCTCCAACGACTTCTCCACCGTCTCCATGATGAAGAGGGAGTAGTCCACCTCTGGACTATGGGTTTGTGGAAGTAAATTATGTATCTCTCTCTCTCGAGCTTCACTAATTAGTACCGTATGAGCTGCCGAACATGATTACGGTCATCTATGTAATACCTTTGTGGTGGATCTTTTTATGAGTTAATATATGTTTGAGATTGCAATGGTTTTGTTTCAGTTATGAAAGTAGATGCATATTATGTACCCCGTTCTTATTTACTTGTCATGATCAAGCATGTTTATGAGAGCGTGTGAGGGGGAACGTGTGCATTAGTTGGAGTAACGGGGGGTGGCTAGTGCAGTGAACGTGAGAGAAATTTCTGCGATCCACTTGGGTGTTTTTACCTTACTTTGTTGCCTCACTAGGGATAAAAAAATACCATGCTACCGGAGATGTGGGTGTGACCATTGCCACTTCCTCCATGACTAGATCTAGCATGTTCTTATTTAACTTCATGTCATGATACTTATTGCTATACTTTGAGTTATCTTAATTATCGAGATGTTATGATTTAGTTCGCATCTTGGTGGAGTATAAGAGAGACCAATAACCAAAAGGTCTCTATGTTAGGACGTGATGCCCATATAATTATAACTTGTCATTAAACTGTTGTGTTGCAATCTCATATGTCAACTCTAGTGTTCCATTGTCCACCACGTTATTAAAGAGAGAGTGCATTGTGAAACCGTGAACCCCGGTCCATTTTTAATCATAAGAAACACCTTTCCAACAACTTTTACCACTTTTCCATTTTCTGCCATTATTAAATCCGAAATTAGAAAAACACTTTTACATCTTGCATTCATTATAAAAACCCACAAAATATCATTTATCGTTGCTACCACCATCCTTGCATATTTATTTACCACCATTGCATGTTTATTTCTTGTTTGTATTGCATATTATCTTGATATCATTCTAACACCTTGTGCTTGACAACCACTAGGTGAGGTTGAGGACCAAAACATTTACTTTGTTTTGTAGGTAACCAAAAGAAGGATAGAAGATAAATCTTCACTACTGATTCCCCGAGTTCGATATTAAACCCTCGAGTCACCCTCGTGGGGAAAACACGTCTTCCACTTACTACACACTCTGCACTTGGAGTCTCAACCTAACACATTTACTTTTCACGCAGGTAACCACGCGAAGGGCTAGCAACTGTTTTCTGTCGCCATTGTGGGGTAACTACGTGAAGTGCCATCAAGACTGTTTTCTGGCGCCGTTGCCGGGGAAAACATTGCTGTACGGTTTATCCAAAGATATCTCACCAAGTCAACTTCATCACCAACTTGTGCTAACACCTAAGCTTGGGGAGGTTGCACCTACGTGAGCATCATCTTATCCACCTCTTTACCTTCAAAGCAATTTATCTTGTTTTGTCATTGTCTTGCATTTTTATTTCGGTTTGCATATTTATTTTCAGTTTTGCATAAAAAAATTAAAAACACATAAAAACTTGCTAAAATGGATACTATTCTTGCTTTCATTAATAAACAAAATATTGAAAATGTGCCTTTGCAAGAATTAGTTGGTAATAATCCTGAAAATATTGATGTCAACTTCATTAGGAACTATGGCAATAATGGGTATGGTAACATAATTATAACTCTTATAATAAACCCCCATACGTGCCAAACAAATATACTACTAGTGGGAATGTTTCTAGTGATTTCGAAAACACCATTAGGTCATTTATATCTACTCAAAAGGAGCTTAATAAGAAATTATATCTAAGTTTGAAAAACAAGACTCTTTGTTTGAAAGGGGAGATCAGCTCACTAAGGAAGTTTCCTCATTAAAGAACACCATTATAGCTCAAAAACATAGGAAACAATTAAATATTGTCAGAGGTTATAAATAAATCTTGGGAACAATTCATGAGCAAGAGAGAATTGCTAAGGAAACTATTATGGTTGTGAAAGAGAAGAAAGTTGAAGAAGTTAAAATGCTTAGTGAAGTCAAAAACCATTGTTTGACTTAGGGAATTGTAGCTTGCATGACTTAATATCTATCTTACAAAAATTTGCAGTGATCCTTCCATCAACTATAACCAAGCTGGTTTTGGTACTTATATTGCTAATCATGTGTTAAAAGAAAAGATTGCTAGATACAACTGATGGCCCTTGAAGAGGTTGATCTACGACGCCAGAAAACACTTTGTTGATCTCCGGTGCGTAGTTACCTGCGTCAAAAGTAAATGGGTTAGGTTGAGACTCCAAGTGCAGAGTGTGTAGTAGTGGAAGACTTGTTTTCCCCACGAGGGGTGACTCGAGGGTTTAATATCGAACTCTCGGGAATCAGTAGTGAAGATATATCTTCTTATCCTTCTTTTGGTTACCTACAAAACAAATTAAATGTTTTGGTCCTCAACCTCACCTGTGGTTGTCAAGCACAAGGTGTAAGAATGATATCAAGATAGTTATGCAATGCAAACAGGAAATAAATATGCAATGGTGGTGGATGCAATGGTAAATGATATTTTTGGGTTTTTTAATGATGTATGCAAGATGAAAAGTATTTTTGTATTTTCGGATTTAATGATGGCTGAAAATAGAAAAGTGGTATATGGTGTTGGAAAGGTGTTTCTTATGATTAAAAATGGACCGGGGTTCATGGTTTCACAAATGCACTCTCTCTTTATAAAGTGGCAGACAATGGAACACACACAGAGTTAACATATGAGATTGCAACACAAAGTTTGATAACAAGTTACTTAGATATATGGGCATCACGTCCTAACATAGAGACCTTTTGATTATTAGTCTCTCTTATACTCCACCAAGATGCGAACCAAATCATAACACCTCAGTAATTAAGATGACTCAGAGTATAGCAATAAGTTTCATGACATGAAGTGAAAATAAGAACATGCTGGATCTAGTCACAGGAAGAAGCTTGGTCACCCTCAACCCTTGCAGCATGGTATTTTTGTTTATCCCTAGTGAGGTAACAAAGTAAGGTAAACACCCAAGTGGATCGCGATATTAAGTTGTCAGCTTACCGCACTCACCACTCCCCGTTACTCCAACTAATGCACACGTTCCCCCACACACGCTCTCATAAACATGCTTGATCATAACAAGTAGACAAGAACGGGTACATAATATGCATCTATACTCATAACTGAAACAAACATTGCAATCTCAAACATATATTAACTCATAGAAAGATCCACCACATAGGTATTACAAATATGACCGTAATCATGTTCAGCAGCTCATACGGTACTAATTAGTGAAGCTCAAGAGAGGAGAGATACATAAGTTACTTCCACAAACCCATAGTCCAGAGGTGGACTACTCCCTCTTCATCATGGAGACGGTGGAGAAGTCGATGGAGAGATGGACCACACCGGCAGCGCCCCGCCGGAGTTTTCCCCTTCCAATCTGCAGCTCCTGATCTCCGTTTCGGTGTTTCTGTGTTTGTGCGGCGCTCCCTTTGCGAAACGCCAGGGGACCTTTTTTATAGCGTTTTTAGGTCAAGACGGAGTCGGTGGACGAAAGATCGACGGCAGCGGAGCCACGAGGCCCAAATGAGTGGGCCCCACGCGGCCACAGTACCTGGCCGCGTGGGCCACCCCTTTCTGCCTTCTAGCCTCCGTTTGCTTGCTTCCTTCGCTCCGAGGTCCTTCTCCTTCCAAAATACTGACGCCTGTATTTTTCCATAATTTTTGGACGACGTTTGGGTCCCTGAAACATAAAAGGAAAGAAATAGGGTTTTCTGCCTGCGCAGGGTTAATTCCATAAAAATAGGAAACAATTGATTTATTTCCTAAAATCATTAAATAACAGTAATATAACCCTTATATGATGCAAATATGATTGGAATATGTGTGATATAGTGCAAAGTTCATGTATGCATTTTACATGCATCAACATCCCCAAGCTTAACCAATACTCGTCCTCGAGTATGAAGGTGATAAAACTAACATGGGCTTTGCAATATAGCACTAACAATGGATATCAAAGATGATTGCTACTGCTACATAGAGTCAAATGATTCATTCTTCAAAGGAGTAGCAATATGCAAAAAGTTTATGAAGTGATATCAAGTATTCAATGCAAGGATGTTCAATGATAGTTCACAAAGTGTAACATAGTAGCAAGTAATATGGACATTCTTACTTTTGCATACATGTGGTCCATAGAGTGATGATGAAAATCTGAATATGTTTGGTGGACACTTTGGAAAGATGAATAAGTGAGTAGAGGTAAAGCATGCATAAGTTTCATCTAACCTCCAAACTCTCCTACTTAAGTTAATGATTGCAATGTGGTAATACTTGGTGTCAAGCTCTCATTCCCCTATCATAGCATCTTGAATGATTATAGTTTAATGTGAGAGCAAATATGAGTAGTGTGCTTGACAAAGTAAAGGTTGGATGTCTCATGCCCCTTGAATACAAGTACCTACACCATGAGTTCAACTCAACTTGGGAAAAGCAAGTTCAAGTTATCTATCATTGTAAGTAATAATAGTATCATCAAGAGCGTCAACTGGGGTACCTCTTGTCCCAGGATATGGAACAAGCCCATATCAAAATGACAAGACAAACAAACAAGATGAACCACCTCAACACCCTTTTTATTTACCATTGGAATAGCTTTTTATTGTAAGGTGTGTCATAGATAATTCACCATAGCATGTAAGTAAATTTCCACCATGAATAATGCATGGCTTAGATTAGCGGCCCAGGCGTCTCTCTAACCATTTATACAAACTCATTCAAACTAAATCTTTTCCCCCTTATTTCACCATGATAGGCATCCATAGACAAAAGCACATGATATCAACTAAATGGAGCATGTTGAAAGCTTTGCATGTGACAGCACATATGGGCTAACTCCCAACCTTGGACATTTATCAAGCCACTAGCATCATAATCTTAATCACAATGGGTCATGTTTATTTATAGCAATGATAGTAAAAATGTGCATCAAGTTCATGAGAGCTATATAACCAACTTTTCCCATGCAATCAATAACATAATCATTTTCATTCAGAGGTATAGATAACACAAATATCATGATGAACATACTCGGAATAGCATATAGCTAGTAGGTAGATATGGTGGACTCACTGGAATAACTTTGGTTGAAGGTGTTGGAAACAAGTTTTGACTTGTTGAATGTTTGGGCTAGCAAAAGGGAGAAAGTTGACCATCTAGATGCATGCATGAGTGTCCATAGAACTAACTAATCCATGTTAAACCAAGTAAAATAACAATCAGCACCAAAACATGAATAAGTTATAGCTCTTCAAAAAGGATTTGCAAACTATTACTCATAAACAAGCTCATGAATCATGCAACTATATGTATCATTAAAAATCAACTCAAACATCCCTTTTCCCAATCTTATAAAAGCATCCAACATATTTCAACCCATATTTCCAGTAGCTCTCCCATATATAAATGATAGTGTGGTGGTCTCTCAAAACAAATCAAACAAAACAAAACAAACAAAACGCTCCAAGTTTATGCGATAAAGTGTTTCGATCGAAAAACAGAAGTTGGACGTGCGCAAACCGAGAGTGTGTAGGTCCAGCGGGGTTGTCTTCACATCCCCAAGCTTATGGTCTTCACCATCCTTGGATAACTCTTGGTGCATCTCCTCCAATCCCTGTGAAAAAACTTCAAAACACCGTTTCTCCCATTTCTTTTCTGTGGGGTGCATTAATAGTGATAAACAAATATGTTTCTTGCTGCATATAATCCTTGAACAAAAATTCATATGAGATGTCCAGAAAGTGTATAATGTTGTATGCCTACTCATAAACTCAATTGGATAAAAAGATTCAACTTAAAAGCTCAAAGCATGCATCAAACAAAATGGGACAGAATCTGTCCAGAAAAACAGCAGCAGTAAAACGTATTTTTCTACCCTACCAAACTTTCTCGAAAAATTCGAAAACATTCATGCATACAGAGGATGAAAAGTTGCAACTACAGTTCAAATATGAGCTCATTCGGAGTTACAGAATAAGAATTAAAAATCATACCGTGCACTGATTCGTGCAGGAATAAAATCTCCGAACGCTATAAGCAACTTTTTCAAACCAAAAAGGGTAAAACTTGGCACTTTATTAAAAATTCTAGAAACTAAACTAAACACTAAGTCTCTTTTTACAGCAAGAGGACACAAATAAAAACAACCGGGTTGCCTCCCGTAAAGCGCTTTCTTTATAGCCATATAGCTAGGCTTCTTACTTGATGTTTATTGTGGACGAAGCTCATGAGGAGTTTGAATTTTGATGTGTCCCTCTTCCTTGGGAAGTGTTCTATGCATAATATTAGGATCCCATGGTGTTCTCAAACCAATCAAAATAATAGTCAAGTTGAACCCTAGTTGAGAGAAAAACAAAACACAAAAGTAATAACAACGAAGTCTAACTTTCTTTCTATGCATTGGCATTTTGTATATGAATGAATCACCACAAATAGAAGTTTCCCAATGCATATTAACAATATTTACTTGCAGCATATAATTATTAGTAACATAAAGATGGTTCTTATCACCTCCTCTTTCATAATAGTTGCACGTAGTAGAAATAAATTCAACCATATAACCACAAGAATCATTCAACTTAGATAATTTAGGCACATAAAGAGGATTATTAAATTTATTATGGAATTCATTAGCATGCTTGCCTCTTTCAAAATAGTTAATAAGATCAATATCAAGTTTACTATCATGATTGCAACAAAGATTTGGAACTAAAGATAGTTGCAAATCACATAAGTATTTCTCAACATAAGCAATTTTCTACTCTATGGTGTAAGTAGGAGAGTTCAAGAACAAAGTAGGACTCTCATGAGTAAGAGCACTATCACAAACAGCAAGTATATCATTTTTATCCTCGCATAAATTAGTAACAACTAAACATGGAGGATTATCAATAAGCATCGGACCATCATCTAAAGCATTATCATATAGCATATGTAAGCAATACTCCTCATTATCATCAATAAGTTCACTAGTAGCATTAATAGAAAGTAAAGGAGCATTTTTAGTTTCATCAATATAGCATGGGTTATCATATAGGACCATAGCATTTTCAGTTTCACACTCATCATAACATGGATTCTCATAAATAACAAAAGATTTTTGATTTGAGTGTTACTATCATTTGTTGATGGTGAAGTTGGGAGATCCAACTCTTCCCCAAGCTTAGTTGGAATATATCCTTTTCAATCTCCTCTTCACATTCTTCCTCTTCCAAGCTTATGTTCTTATCCTCCTCTTCCTGCAAAGTGTTAGTGCTTTCCGTGGCAGCAAGAATTCTTTCTTTAACATAAACATTATCACTAAATTCTTTTTTGCAAATTTGGAGAATAATAGAAACTTGCCCTTTCATTTCACGAGCTACATGACTGGTTGCAAGAAATTTATCAAGAAGAGAGTCTATCTCATGGGCTCCAACATAAGCAATATATTTCTCAACTTGTTCTATATCAGGGCTTAAACATTCATCTTCACGATAACAAGCAATTATAGGATCACTATTATATTGCATTGATAGTGGGAATGTTTAACAACTCTTCTATTGCAACAAGTTATACCATGTAACTCACAAAACTGAATAGCTATTTTGTGAAGAGCTTTAAGCAATTTACCCACTCTATTTCCCTCTTTGGTTGATTGATATTCAGAGTAGGCGTCATACTTTTTAAATAATCATTACCCATAGACATTGCAGAAAGTTTCTCCATAGCTTATCAAACATATTAAAAACAACACTAGTTTTTATGGGTTTTTAATTTTTTTATGCAAAACCGAAAATAAATATGCAAACCGAAATATGATATGCAAGACAATGACAAAACAAGATAAATTGCTTTGAAGGTAAAGATGGATAAGATGATGCTCACGTAGGTGCAACCTCCCCAAGCTTAGGTGTTAGCACAAGTTGGTGATGAAGTTGACTTGGTGAGATATCCTTGGATAAACCTTTCAGCAATGATTCCCTAGCAACGACGCCAGAAAACAGTCTTGATGGTCCTTGAAGAGGTTGATCTACGACGCCAGAAAACACTTTGTTGATCTCCGGTGCGTAGTTACCTGCGTCAAAAGTAAATGGGTTAGGTTGAGACTCCAAGTGCAGAGTGTGTAGTAGTGGAAGACTTGTTTTCCCCACGAGGGTGACTCGAGGGTTTAATATCGAACTCTCGGGGAATCAGTAGTGAAGATATATCTTCTTATCCTTCTTTTGGTTACCTACAAAACAAAGTTAAATGTTTTGGTCCTCAACCTCACCTGTGGTTGTCAAGCACAAGGTGTAAGAATGATATCAAGATAGTTATGCAATGCAAACAGGAAATAAATATGCAATGGTGGTGGATGCAATGGTAAATGATATTTTTGGGTTTTTTAATGATGTATGCAAGATGAAAAGTATTTTTGTATTTTCGGATTTAATGATGGCTGAAAATAGAAAAGTGGTATATGGTGTTGGAAAGGTGTTTCTTATGATTAAAAATGGACCGGGTTCATGGTTTCACAAATGCACTCTCTCTTTATAAAGTGGCCGACAATGGAACACACACAGAGTTGACATATGAGATTGCAACACAAAGTTTGATAACAAGTTACTTAGATATATGGGCATCACGTCCTAACATAGAGACCTTTTGATTATTAGTCTCTCTTATACTCCACCAAGATGCGAACCAAATGATAACACCTCAGTAATTAAGATGACTCAGGGTATAGCAATAAGTTTCATGACATGAAGTGAAAATAAGAACATGCTGGATCTAGTCACAGGAAGAAGCTTGGTCACCCTCAACCCTTGCAGCATGGTATTTTTGTTTATCCCTAGTGAGGTAACAAAGTAAGGTAAACACCCAAGTGGATCGCGATATTAAGTTGTCAGCTTACCGCACTCACCACTCCCCGTTACTCCAACTAATGCACACGTTCCCCCACACACGCTCTCATAAACATGCTTGATCATAACAAGTAGACAAGAACGGGGTACATAATATGCATCTATACTCATAACTGAAACAAACATTGCAATCTCAAACATATATTAACTCATAGAAAGATCCACCACATAGGTATTACAAATATGACTGTAATCATGTTCAGCAGCTCATACGGTACTAATTAGTGAAGCTCAAGAGAGGAGAGATACATAAGTTACTTCCACAAACCCATAGTCCAGAGGTGGACTACTCCCTCTTCATCATGGAGACGGTGGAGAAGTCGATGGAGAGGATGGAGATCACACCGGCAGCGCCCCGCCGGAGTTTTCCCCCTCCAATCTGCAGCTCCTGATCTCCGTTTCGGTGTTTCTGTGTTTGTGCGGCGCTCCCTTCGCGAAACGCCAGGGGACTTTTTTATTGGCTTTTTAGGTCAAGACGGAGTCGGTGGACGAAAGATCGACGGCAGCGGAGCCACGAGGCCCAAATGAGTGGGCCCCACACGGCCACAATACCTGGCTGCGTGGGCCCCCCTTTCTGCCTTCTGGCCTCCGTTTGCTTGCTTCCTTCACTCTGAGGTCTTCCTCCTTCCAAAATACTGACGCCTGTATTTTTCCATAATTTTTGGACGACGTTTGGGTCCCTGAAACATAAAAGGAAAGAAATAGGGTTTTCTGCCTGCGCAGGGTTAATTCCATAAAAATAGGAAACAATTGATTTATTTCCTAAAATCATTAAATAACAGTAATATAACCCTTATATGATGCAAATATGATTGGAATATGTGTGATATATTGCAATGTTCATGTATGCATTTTACATGCATCAACAACCAAGAGGCTAGGATATCACCTAAGCTTGGGATGTATGGATTCCCAAAGTCCTAGTAACCATTGGAAAAGAGACACACCATGCTATACTTGATTTAGGATCTAGTGTCTCTGTTTTATCTAAAGAACTATATGAAGTACTTGAATTGAAAAATCTTGAAAAATGCTCTATTGAACTTGCACTTGCTGATGATTCCATTAAACATGCTTTAGGAAAAGTAAGTGATGTTTTGGTAGAGTTACATATGACATTTGTGCCTGTTGATTTTCTAATCATGGATATGGGGAATAAAACCACTAGTCCAATTATTCTTGGAAGACCTTTTCTTCGTACTACAGGTGCTATCATTGATTCAAAAGAAGGGAATGTGAAGTTTCAGTTTCCACACAAGAAATGTATGGAACACTTCCCAAGGAAGAGGGGCACATCATTCAAGCTCCCTCATGAGCTTCGTCCACAATAAACATCAAGTAAGAAGCCTAGCTATATGGCTATAAAGAAAGCGCTTTACGGGAGGCAACCCGGTTGTTTTTATTTGTAATTTTCTTTGTGTCTTCTTGCTGTAATAAGAGACTTAGTGTTTAGTTCAGTTTCTGGAATTTTTAATAAAGTGCCAAGTTTTACTCATTTTGGTATAAAGAAGCTGCTTATAGCGTTCGGAGATATTATTCCTACACGAATCTGTGCACGGAATGATTTTTAATTCTTATTCTGTAACTCCGAATGAGCTCATATTTAAACTGTAGTAGAAACTTTTCATCCTCTGTATGCATGAATTGTTTCGGAATTTTCCGACAAAGTTAAGTAGGATAGAAAAATACGTTTTGCTGCTGCTGTTTTTCTGGACAGATTCTGTCCCATTTTGTTTGATGCATGCTTAAAACTTTTAACATGAATCTTTTTGATCCAATTGAGTTTATGAGTAGGCATACAACATTATACATGATCTGGACATCCATATGAATTTTTGTCTAAGGATTATATGCAGCAAGAAATCTATTTGTTTATCACTACTAATGTGCCCCACAGAAAAAGAATGGGAGAAACGATGTTTTGAAGTTTTTTTCACAGAGATTAGAGGAGATGCACCAAGAGCCATCCAAGGATGGTGAAGACCATAAGCTTGGGGATGTGAAGACAACCCCACTGGACCTACACACTCTCGTTTGCACACGTCTAACTTCTGTTTTCGATCGAAACACGTTATCGCATAAATTTGGAGCGTCTTTTGTTTGTTTAGATTAGATTTTTATTTTGTGAGACCACCACACTATCATTTATATATGAGAAGCTACTGAAAATTTGGGTTGAATTATGTTGGATGCTATTATAAGATTGGGAAAAGGGATGTTAAAGTTAATTTTAAAGATACATATAATTGCATGATTCATGAGCTTGTTAATGAGTAATAATTTGCAAATATTTTTATCAAGAGCTATCTTTTATTCATGTTTTGTTGCTAAATATTATTCTACCTTGTTTTAACATGGATTAGTTAGTTCTATGGACACTCATGCATGCATTTAGATGGTCAACTTTCTCCCTCTTGCTAGCCCAAAAATTCCAACAAGCAAAAACTTGTTTCCAACACCTTCAACCAAAGTTTTTCCAGTGAGTCCACCATATCTACCTATTAGCTTTATGCTATTCCGAGTATGTTTATCATGATATTTGAGTTATCTATACCTCTGAATGAAAATGCTTATGTTGTTAATTGTTATGGGAAAAGTTGGTTATATAGCTCTCGCAAACTTGATGCACACTTTACTTTCATTGCATAAATAAATATGACCCATTGTGATTAAAATTATGAAGTTGTGGACTTGACAAATGTCTTTGGTTGAGAGTTAGCCCATATGTGCTGTCACATGGCAAGCTTTCAACATTGCACATCATCTCATTTAGTTGATATCATGTACTTTTGTTTGTGGATGCTTACCATGGGTGAAATAAATGGGGAAATAAAGTGAGTTTAAATGAGTTTGTATAAATGGTTAGAGAGACGCCTGGGCCGCTAATCTAAGCCATTCATCATTCATGGTGAAAATTTACTTACATGCTATGGTGAACCTTCTCTGATACACCTTACAATAAAAATCTATCCAATGGTAAATAAAAAGGGTGTTGAGATTGTTCATTATGTTTGTTTGTCTTATCATTTTGATATGGGCTTGTTCCATATCCTGGGACAAGAGGTACCCCAGAGTGACGCTTGATGGCCCTTCACGTAGTTACCCCACAACGGCGCCAGAAAACGGTCTTGACGGCCCTTCGTGTGGTTACATGCGTGAAAAGTAAATGGGTTAGGTTGAGACTCCAAGTGCAGAGTGTATGTAGTAGTGGAAGACAGTTTTCCCCACGAGGGGTGACTCGAGGGTTTAATATCGAACTCTCGGGGAACCAGTATTTCAGGTGTTATCTCCTTATCCTTCTCTTGAGAACCTGCAACAAAATAAATTGTTTTGTGCCCTCAACCTCACCAAGTGGTTGTCAAGCACAAGGTGTGAGAATGATAATAAAATAAATATGCAAACAGTAGTAAATATGCAATGATGGTAAAATAAATATGCAAGGATGATGGTAGTAATGATAAATGATATTTTTGGGTTTTTTATGATGAATGCAAGATGTAAAAGTGTTTTTGTATTTTCGGATTTAATAATGGCAGCAAACAAAAGTGGTGATAAAAGTGTTGGAAAGGTGTTTCTTATGATTAAAAATGGACCGGGGTTCATGGTTTCACAAATGCACTCTCTCTTGATAACGTGGTAGACAATGGAACACTAAAATTAACATGTAAGATGGCAAGACATGGTTTGACAAGTTATTAATAATATGGGCATCACGTCCTAACATAGAGATCTCAAGTATAAGTTGTTCTCTCTCTTATGCTCCACCAAGATGCGAACTAAATCATAACACCTTAGTAATTAAGATAAATCAGAGCATAGCAATAAGTTCAATGACATGAAGTTAAAATAAGAACATGCTAGATCTAGTCATGGAGATAGTGGCCAAGGTCACATCCACTCTCCGGTAGCATGGTATTTTTGTTTATCCCTAGTGAGGCAACAAAGTAAGGTAGAAAACCCAAGTGGATCGCAGAACTTTCTCACGTTCACTGCACTAGCCACCCCCCGTTACTCCAACTAATGCACACGTTCCCCCTCACATGCTCTCATAAACATGCTTGATCATGACAAGTAAATAAGAACGGGGTACATAATATGCATCTACTTTCATAACTGAAACAAAACCATTGCAATCTCAAACATGTATTAACTCATAATAAAGATCCACCACAAAGGAATTACATAGATGACCGTAATCATGTTCAGCAGCTCATACGGTACTAATTAGTGAAGCTCATAGAGAGGAGAGATACATAAGTTACTTCCACAAACCCATAGTCCAGGGGTGGACTACTCCCTCTTCATCATGGTGTCGGTGGAGATGTTGTTGGAGGGGAAGGAGACCACACCGGCAGCGCCCCGCCGGAGTTTTCCCCCTCCAATCTTCAGCTCCAGTCTCTGTTTCGTGGTTTCTGTGTTTCGGCGGCGCTCCTTTCGCGAAAGCCCTGGGGGGTCTATATATAGTCGTTTTTAGGTCAAGACGAAGCTTCGGGAAGAAAGATCGACGGCAGCGGAGGCCCGAGGGCCATGGGGGTCCCACGCGGTCAGGGAATCTGGCCGCGTGGGCCCACCCCTTTGGCCTTCTGGTCTCCGTTTCTTCGATTCCTTTGCGCCTACGTTTCGTTCCTTCCAAAAAAGTGATCCCCGTAAATTCAGGTCATTTGGACGTCGTTTGGGTCCCTGAAACATCAAAATATAGAAAAAGGGGTTTTCTGACAGCGCAGGGTTAATTCCAGAAAAATGGGGAAGTTGTTAATTATCCCCAAAACTCAATATAAATCATGAATATAACCCTTATATGATGCAAATAACATGGGTAATAAAATGTAAAGTTCATGTATGCATTTTACATGCATCAACATCCCCAAGCTTAACCCATGCTCGTCCCGAGTATGAAGGTGATAAAACTAACATGGACTTTGCATTTTAATACTATCAATGGATATCAAAGGTGATTACTATTGCTACATAGAGTCAAATGATTCATTCTTCAAAGGAATAACAATATGCAAGATAAATTATGAAGTGATATCAAATACTCAATGTAAAGATGTTCAATGATAAATTCACAAAGTGTAATATAGAAGAAAGTACTATGGACCAAATGTATGCATAATGAAAAGTAAAAACATCCTATGGTGGTCATAGAGTACTTCTTATGAAAACTGAATATAAAAGGTGGACACTTTGGATAGATAAATAAGTAGAGGTAAAGCATGAATAAGTTTCATCTAACTTCCAAACACTTCTACTTAAGTTAATGCTTGCAATGTGGTAGTCATTGGTGTGGAGCTCTCATTACCCCTATCATAGCATCTTGAATGATTAATGTTTAAAGTGAAAGCAAATATGAGTGGTGTGCTTGACAATGTATTGGTTGAATGTCTCATGTCCCTTGAATACAAGTACCTACACCATGTGTTACTCACTTTGGTCCACAAAGTAAATTCAAATAAAGGTCATTGCAAGTAATAATAGTATCATCAAGAACTGCACTGGGGTACCTCTTGCCCCTTGACATGAACAAGCCCATGTCAAAACAACAAGACAAACAGACAATGAACAATCTCAGCACTCTTTTATTTACTATGGGTATAGCTTTTTATTATGAGGTGCATCACTGAATGAACATTATGGTTATGCTGTAAATTTCCACCATGAATGATGCATGGCTTAGATTAGCGGCCCAGGCATTTCTCTAACCATTTATACAAACTCTTTGAACTTACTAAGTATCCACATTCATTTCACCCATGATAGGCATCCATAAACAAAAGTACATGACATCAACTAAATATAAATAAGTGCAATGTTGAAAGCTTGCCATGTGACAGCACATATGGGCTAACTCCCAACCAAAACAATTGTCAAGCCCACAACTTCATAATTTTAATCACAATGGTTCATGCTTATTAAATGCAATAAAAGTAAATTGTGCATCAAGTTCGTGAGAGCTTTTAACCAATTTTTCCCATGACAATCAATAACATAAGCATTTAAATTCAGAAATGTAGATAACACAATATAACATGATAAACATACTTGGAATAGCATAAAGCTAATAGGTAGATATGGTGGACTCACTGGAAAAACTTTGGTTGAAGGTGTTGGGAAACAAGCTTTTTACTTGTTGTAATTTTTGGGCTAGCAATAGGGAGAAAGTTGACCATCTAAATGCATGCATAAGTGTCCATAGAACTAATCAATCCATGTTAAACCAAGTAAAGTTAAAATTCAACATCTAAACATGGTAAAAGATAGCTCTTGACAACACACTTGCAAATTAACATTCATTCAAAGCACATGAATTATGCAACTATATGTATCTTTTAAAATCAACTCAAACATCCCTATCCCAATATATTTAATAGCATCCAACATAATTCAACCCAAACTTCCAGTAGCTCTCTCATATATAAATGATAGTGGTGGTCTTATTAACAAACCGAAATAACAAAAGCAAAAAAAACAGACGCTCCAAGTTTATACGATAAAGTGCTTTGATCGAAAAACAGAAGTTAGACGTGTGCAAACCGAGAGTGTGTTGGTCTAGTGGGGTTGTCTTGACATCCCCAAGCTTATGGTCTTCACCATCCTTGGATAGCTCTTGGTGCAGCTCCTCTAATCCCTGTGAAAAAACTTCAAAACACCGTTTCTCCCATTTCTTTTCTGTGGGGTGATATTAGTAGTGATAAACAAATAGGTTCCTTGCTGCATAAAATCCTTAGGCAAAAATTCATATGAATGTCCAGAGAGTATATAATGTTGTATGCCTACTCATAAACTCAATTGAATCAAAAAGATTCAAGCAAAAAGCTCAAAGAATGCATCAAACAATATCAAGACAGAATCTGTCCAGAAAAACAGCAGCAGCAAAACGCATTTTTCTACCCTACTTAAACTCGTCAGAAAAATCTGAAAAAATCACGTATACAGAGGATGAAAAGTTGAAGCTACAGTTCAAATTACAGCTCAATCGGAGTTACAGATAAAAAATGAAAAATCAAACCGTGCACAGACTTCGTGCAGGCAGAAAACTCTCCGAAAATGAATAGCAACTTTTCAAACCCAAAATAGGTAAAACTTGGTTCTTTATTAAAAATCCCAGAAACAAAACTAACAAACTACTCTCTTGTTACAGCAAGAGGACTCAAAGAAAATCTCAAACAAAAACAACCGGGTTGCCTCCCGTAAAGCGCTTTCTTTATAGCCATATAGCTAGGCTTACTTACTTGATAATCAAAGGGGACGTAGCTCATGAGGGAGCTTGAACCTTGGTGTGTCCCTCTTCCTTGGGAAGTGTTCCATGCTCTTCTTGTGTGGAAACTGAAACTTCACATTCCCTTCCTTTGAATCAATAATGGCACCTGTAGTACGAAGAAAAGGTCTTCCCAAAATAATAGGACTAGAGGTTTTATTCCCCATGTCCATGATTAGAAAATCAACAGGCACAAAAGTCATGTGTAACTCTACCATAACATCACTTACTTTTCCTAGAGCATGTCTAATGGAATCATCAGCAAGTGCAAGTTCAATAGAGCATTTCTCAATATTTTTAAGTTCAAGGACTTCATATAGTTCTTTAGATAATATAGAGACACTAGATCCTAGATCAAGTATAGCATGGTGTGTCTCTTTTCCAATGGTTACTAGTACCTTGGGATCCAGATATCCCCAAGCTTAGGTGGTATCATAGCTTCTTGATTGTACCTAGCAATCTTTTCTTTTAAGACATGATTAGCAATATAGGAACCAAAACCAGCTGGTTAATATTAACAGAAGGATCACTTGCAAATTTTTGTAAGATAGAAATTAATTCATGCAAGCTACACTTCTCTAAATCAACAAAATGGTTCCTTCACTAAGCATTTTAACTTTCAACTTTCTTTTCTTTCATACCATAATAGTTTCCTTAGCAGGGAGTACTTCCCCACTTCTAGTCTTTTCTCAACATGCATAGAATTGACCAGTTGTTTCTATGTTGCCAAACTTTAAAAAGGGGATAATATTTCCTAAGGAATGCCTTTTCTAGTTCTCTCCAAGTTTTAACTTCAGCAAGGGGTAATGAATATATCCACTCTTTTGCCTCTCCATTTAGCGAAAAAGGGAATAATTTTGGCATCACAATATCAGGTTCCTTAAAGTCTTGCACAATACAAATGCCGGTAAAATTATTAAGATGCTCAAGACCATCTTCCCATACTCTACCGCCAAATTGTTTCCTAGTTATCAAGTTCAACAAACTAGGACTACTTCATAGCTCTCAGCAGTAATCTCAGGTGTGGTGATAGGCTTAGCAATAAATTGATCATTAGGAGTGTTTGTGTAGTCACACAATTTAGTTCTATCTCCCATTTTAACAAGTTTTTATGTGTTTTTAATTTTTTATGCAAAACTGAAAGTAAAATGACACTAATGCAACTCGAAATAACAAATGCAACACAAAATGCAAAACTGAATATAAATATGCAAACCGAAATATAAAGATGATATGCAAGACAAGAACAAAACAAAATAAAATGATTGTAGGTAAAGATGGATAAGATGATGCTCACGTAGGTGCAACTTCCCCAAGCTTAGGTTGTTACACAAGTTGGTGATGAAGTTGACTTGATGTGAGTGATCCTTGGATAAACCTTTCAGCTATGGTTCCCCGGCAACGGCGCCAGAAAACGTCTTGATGGCCCTTCACGTAGTTACCCCACAACGGCGCCAGAAAACAGTCTTGACGCCCTTCGTGTGGTTACCTGCGTGAAAAGTAAATGGGTTAGGTTGAGACTCCAAGTGCAGAGTGTATGTAGTAGTGGAAGACAGTTTTCCCCACGAGGGGTGACTCGAGGGTTTAATATCGAACTCTCGGGGAACCAGTATTTCAGGTGTTATCTCCTTATCCTTCTCTTGAGAACCTGCAACAAAATAAATTGTTTTGTGCCCTCAACCTCACCAAGTGGTTGTCAAGCACAAGGTGTGAGAATGATAATAAAATAAATATGCAAACAGTAGTAAATATGCAATGATGGTAAAATAAATATGCAAGGATGATGGTAGTAATGATAAATGATATTTTTGGGTTTTTTATGATGAATGCAAGATGTAAAAGTGTTTTTGTATTTTCGGATTTAATAATGGCAGCAAACAAAAGTGGTGATAAAAGTGTTGGAAAGGTGTTTCTTATGATTAAAAATGGACCGGGGTTCATGGTTTCACAAATGCACTCTCTCTTGATAACGTGGTAGACAATGGAACACTAAAATTAACATGTAAGATGGCAAGACATGGTTTGACAAGTTATTAATAATATGGGCATCACGTCCTAACATAGAGATCTCAAGTATAAGTTGTTCTCTCTCTTATGCTCCACCAAGATGCGAACTAAATCATAACACCTTAGTAATTAAGATAAATCAGAGCATAGCAATAAGTTCAATGACATGAAGTTAAAATAAGAACATGCTAGATCTAGTCATGGAGATAGTGGCCAAGGTCACATCCACTCTCCGGTAGCATGGTATTTTTGTTTATCCCTAGTGAGGCAACAAAGTAAGGTAGAAAACCCAAGTGGATCGCAGAACTTTCTCTCACGTTCACTGCACTAGCCACCCCCGTTACTCCAACTAATGCACACGTTCCCCCTCACATGCTCTCATAAACATGCTTGATCATGACAAGTAAATAAGAACGGGGTACATAATATGCATCTACTTTCATAACTGAAACAAAACCATTGCAATCTCAAACATGTATTAACTCATAATAAAGATCCACCACAAAGGAATTACATAGATGACCGTAATCATGTTCAGCAGCTCATACGGTACTAATTAGTGAAGCTCATAGAGAGGAGAGATACATAAGTTACTTCCACAAACCCATAGTCCAGGGGTGGACTACTCCCTCTTCATCATGGTGTCGGTGGAGATGTTGTTGGAGGGGAAGGAGACCACACGGCAGCGCCCCGCCGGAGTTTTCCCCCTCCAATCTTCAGCTCCAGGTCTCTGTTTCGTGGTTTCTGTGTTTCGGCGGCGCTCCCTTTCGCGAAAGCGCGGGGGGTCTATATATAGTCGTTTTTAGGTCAAGACGAAGCTTCGGGAAGAAAGATCGACGGCAGCGGAGGCCCGAGGCCATTGGTGGGTCCCACGCGGTCAGGGAATCTGGCCACGTGGGCCCACCCCTTTCGGCCTTCTGGTCTCCGTTTCTTCGATTCCTTTGCGCCTACGTTTCGTTCCTTCCAAAAAAAGTGATCCCCGTAAAATTCAGGTCATTTGGACGTCGTTTGGGTCCCTGAAACATCAAAATATAGAAAAAGGGGTTTTCTGACAGCGCAGGGTTAATTCCAGAAAAATGGGGAAGTTGTTAATTATCCCCAAAACTCAATATAAATCATGAATATAACCCTTATATGATGCAAATAACATGGAATAACATGTAATAAAATGTAAAGTTCATGTATGCATTTTACATGCATCCACGCTCTTAATGATACTATTATTACTTACAATGATATTTAACTTGAACTTGCTTTGTTTTCTAAAGTTGAGTAACACATGGAGTAGGTACTTGTATTTAAGGGGCATGAGACTTTCAACCTGTACTTTTTCAAGCACACTACTCGTATTGCTTTCACTTCAAACTTAATCATTCAAGATGCTATGATAGGGGAATGAGAGCTTGACACCAAGGATTACCATATTACAATCATTGACTTAAGTAGAGAAGTTCAGAAGTTAGATGAAATTTATTCATGCTTTACCTCTACTCATATATATCTTTCCAAAGTGTTCACCTTTTATATTCAGATTTTCACCAATACTCTATGACCATTGTAGGATGTTCTTACTTATTATTATGCATACATGTGGTCCATAGTACTTCTTCTCTTATGTTACACTTTGTGAATTATCATTGAACATCCTTGCATTGAATACTTGATATCACTTCGTAAACTATCTTGCATATTGCTACTCCTTTTAAGAATGAATCATTTTACTCTATGTAGCAATAGTAATCATCTTTGATATCCATTGATAGTATTAAAATGCAAAGTCCATGTTAGTTTTATCACCTTCATACTCGAGGACGAGTATAGGCTAAGCTTGGGGATGTTGATGCATGTAAAATGCATACATGAACTTTACATTATTTTTACTTATATTCCAGTCATATTTGCATCATATAAGGGCTATATCACTGTTTTATAATGATTTTGGGAATATTTGATATGTTTCCTATTTTTTATGGAATTAACCCTGCGCAGGCAGAAAACCCTATTTCTTTCCTTTAATGTTTCAGGGAACCAAACGACGTCCAAATGATCTGGAAATTTACGAGCATCATTTTTTGGAAGGAACAAGACCTGGGAGCGAAAGAAGCAAACAAGAGGAGGCCCGAGGGCCCAGATGAGTGGGCCCACGCGGCCCAAGTACCGTGGGACCCCCCACTTTGGCCCTCGAGGTTCCGTTGCCGTCGATCTTTCCTCCACCGACTCCGTTTTGACCTAAAAACGCCTATAAAAATTATCCCCCGACGTTCTCTGGAAGGAGCGTCGCAGAAACACAGAAACACCGAAACAGAGACCTGGAGTTGCAGATTGGAGGGGGAAAACTCCGGCGGGGCGCCGCCGGCGTGGTCTCCATCTTCTCCAACGACTTCTCCACCGTCTCCATGATGAAGAGGGAGTAGTCCACCTCTGGACTATGGGTTTGTGGAAGTAACTTATGTATCTCTCTCTCTCGAGTTTCACTAATTAGTACTATGAGCTGCCGAACATGATTACGGTCATCTATGTAATACCTTTGTGGTGGATCTTTTTATGAGTTAATATATGTTTGAGATTGCAATGGTTTTGTTTCAGTTATGAAAGTAGATGCATATTATGTACCCTGTTCTTATTTACTTGTCATGATCAAGCATGTTTATGAGAGCGTGTGAGGGGGAACCTGTGCATTAGTTGGAGTAACGGGGGGTGGCTAGTGCAGTGAACGTGAGAGAAAGTTCTGCGATCCACTTGGGTGTTTTACCTTACTTTGTTGCCTCACTAGGGATAAAAAGAAATACCATGCTACCGGAGATGTGGGTGTGACCATTGCCACTTCCTCCATGAATAGATCTAGCATGTTCTTATTTTAACTTCATGTCATGATACTTATTGTTATACTCTGAGTTATCTTAATTATCGAGGTGTTATGATTTAGTTAGCATCTTGGTGGAGTATAAGAGAGACTAATAACGAAAAGGTCTCTATGTTAGGACGTGATGCCCATATAATTATAACTTGTCATTAAACTGTTGTGTTGCAATCTCATATGTCAACTCTAGTGTTTCATTGCCCACCACGTTATTAAAGAGAGAGTGCATTTGTGAAACCATGAACCCGGTCCATTTTTAATCATAAGAAACACATTTCCAACAAATTTTACCACTTTTCCATTTTCTGCCATTATTAAATCTGAAAATACAAAAACACTTTACATCTTGTATTCATTATAAAAAAAACCCAAAAATATCATTTATCATTGCTAACACCATCCTTGCATATTTATTTACCACCATTTCATGTTTATTTCTTGTTGGCATTGCATATTATCTTGATATCATTCTAACACCTTGTGCTTGACAACCACTAGGTGAGGTTGAGTACCAAAACATTTACTTTATTTTGTAGGTAACCAAAAGAAGGATAGAAAGATAAATCTTCACTACTGATTCCCCGAGAGTTCGATATTAAACCCTCGAGTCACCCTCGTGGGGAAAACACGTCTTCCACTTACTACACACTCTGCACTTGGAGTCTCAACCTAACCCATTTACTTTTCACGCAGATAACCACGCGAAGGGCTAGCAACTGTTTTCTGACGCCATTGTGGGGTAACTACGTGAAGGGCCATCAGCGGCGCGGTGGACTAAAAGGTCAAGGGATTCGCCGGCGGGGAGCAAACTCACGGCGGCGGACGCCGAGGCGAACCGCGGTGGTCTGGCGGCGTTTGCGGGCATCCCGGCGGCCGATACTCGGTGAGGAGACAGAAGGGTAGGCGGCGGAGCTCGCTGTGGCGGTGGATTCGTCGGAGGAGGACCGGAGGAGCGGCGGAGCGCGTCGGCGCCGGCGGTGGCTTCGCCGTCGCGCGGGGAAAGAGAGAGAGGGGAGGGGGATTCTGCGGGATGTTTTTGCAAAAAAAATCCGTGACTTTTTTGGAATTGTCAAATCAGTCCATCGCCTCACGTTTTCCTGGATTGCGGGTTGTTATCTGTTTTCGGGAGGGGCTTTTTTACAAAAGCGTCACGGGGCGTGCGTGAGGGCCGTCGGATCGGCAGCGGACGGCGCGGATCGAAGAACTGTTGAACACTGTACAGTAGCCGATCGCTGAGAGGCCGAGAAATCGCGCGTCTTTCATATATAGTAGTATGCGGTGGGTCAGAAAAGAAGGCTGCTGCCTGGCTGATCGCGTGTTCTTCCTCGGGTCGCCCAACAGCTTTGCCGTCGATGCGTCACTGCTGGGCGGCCACGGTGGCTGCGCCTACTTCGTCTACAACAACGACAGTGATCTTGAGCAATCTGGCGTGTTTAGCCACAACCTTGTGGACGGCAAGACCGAGCTCATCGAGCCGCTGCTGCCTGGAGAATGGGTTAGTGACAAGTGCACCTGGCTTGTCCCCAAGCACAACATTGGCGTCTTCAATTCAGGTATGCACGCCGGCCACCTCAAATTTATTTATTTCCCCTAGCTAGTAAATCCATTCGCTAGTTTTACTCAATTACATCAATTCAGGCACACCACCTCCAATTGATCTCTTTTCGCTATTAACTTCATTCACTTAATGTTATCTCTACAATTCATAAACCGACAAAGTGCTAACCAAGTTACATTAATTGTGCTAGACCAGGAAATAACTGGGAAGAAGCTGGAGGCTCAAATAATGAAGAAGAAGCAACAAATGACAGCTCCAATTAATAGTCAAGCAAGCATTTACCACATTGACAGACACTGAAAACATAGTTTCAGACATTGGCGGACGCAGCGGGCCAGGTGGGCCGTGGCCCACCCAGAATTTTGGAAAAAATTAGACCCCCTAGATATTTGCACGCATACGAGAAGAAGTGGCCAGGACGAGTCGACGAGAGGAAGCGAACCGCACCATGGCGACCGCGAGGACGACCTAGCTTCTGGCCTTCTCCGCCGCCGGCCGCGACCTCGATCTGGCCTTCCCCGCCGCCGGCCGCCCCCCCTCAACCAGTCGAACTCGATCCCCCGCCAGCCCGCCCGCCGCCACCTCCTCGACCGCGAGCAGTCGAGCACTGCCCCCGCCGCCGGACGATCCCCGGCTCCCCGCTGGGCCGGTGCCGGCTGCCGCACCCGTCCCCCAGCCCCCGCCCTGCCCGCCCGCCGCCGGACCACTGACTTCTGGTATATGTTGTTTTCTTTGCTAGTAGATTAACATCAATTTTGCTACTAGATCTATATTGTGTAAATTGACAATTGTTGTATATTGTGTAAATTGATAACCACAATTTGCTATATATTGTGTAAATTGACAATTTGTTGTCTCCAACTAGGCACTAGCAACCTATTGATTGTATGTGTTGTTTATTCAATTTTCTTCTAATTGTAGTATTCATCGAAAGTAAGTGAAGATGAGATTGTTGAAACTTTCATGGCAATGCGAGAGCGTAGAATTACAAAAAAATCATAGTGATGTAATCTTCTATTTATGCTATATTTTATCATGTAATACTTTATGTATGTGTTCGAACTATTTTGCATTGGAATCACACAACTTTGAGAAATATGTATTAATCTACATTGTCATGCATCAATTTACTGTTTATATTATCATTTGCCAACTTTTTGTGGAGTGTGCCCACCCTCCAATTTTTTCTTGCGTCCGCCACTGGTTTCAGAGTATTAGTACGTAATCTGCCTCAAGGTGAACAAGTCTCAGCTGCAACTCAACAAAAGTGTCCAGTACAAAAATAATCTACCACACGAGAACACCAAGACCTCACATGGCATTGGCATCGTCACAATGGCAACCATGCATGTCCATCAGGACGATGCTCTCGCTGCTAGCTCTCGATGGGCTCGATTTTGATGGATTCAGCCTCGAGGTTATCTTGGTCAAAACAAAACGAAAATCATCCTTATGCGTTGTCTACACCTGCATTTATCTTGAAATCTGTGTCTGTTGCCACAATGACCAAAAGGATGGAAAACTGACGGAAATTTTGAGTCTTCTTTTTTGCATGCACGCATGTAGGATAGCTAGGAGGGTGGTTCTATCCGCAGCCTATCAGAATTCAAACTCCAGATTTGACACTGGTGTTTCCCATTAAGGTGAAATATTCTTCAGTGAGAGGCGATGTTTCTGTCGACAGCGAGTCGCTTGTGTTGACTTCGTCAATCTCAAGACCCGACAAGCCGTCTCAATCTTTCGGAGTTGTTTATAGGGGTAGGGTGTGGGTGCGTGTACGTGTATGCTAGCGTCTATGTTTGTACAATTTTTCGCAAAAAAAAATACTATACATGATGTATGCAAGTGTAGCTTTCCATAGATCACTTCAACTGTCGTTCCAGATGCATTTTGATGGATGCCATCTTTGCGGGAACGAAAAACAATTCTCTTGTTATTATCTATCTAGCCATACACATATAGACCACGTAATTATTTCTTTCACGGACCCCACGCCGCTCTCCTAGAGGGCGGCTCGGACGAAAACCTACCGCCACGGCCCCAGCGTCTTCTCCCTCGTCTTCACCACTGCCGTCAGAAGACGTCGGGAGGCAAAGCGTGCTCGGTAGATGGCGACGGAGGGGTTGCCTTCTCGCGCGGCGGCTTCTCCCCGCGAGGAGTGCGGTGATGACACCAAAGATTGGGAGCCGGGGCGGCTGACCCAAGAGCTGGTGGTGGATCTCTCATAGCAGATGGCGGCTCGGGCCGCGTTTGCGGGCGGGGACGTGACGCTAGGCGAGGGGCAAGGCGGCGTGGTCCTGCGGCGGTGGCGCGGTCGCGCCGCCCTGCATCGACGACGTGGTGGTGGCTTCGTATCCGGTGCGCCCCCTGTCGCAAGCTTTGGGAGACGCGGGTCGCCTTCTTCTGTGTCGACTTGGCCTACGGGCTGCCGGTGGGTGGATCAGGATGACCGGTCCCGCAGGGAGCCGGCTGGTGGTGTGGGTGCTGTTGGCTTGGACCAAATAATGGTGGTTAATTTGACATAACTCAGTCTTGCGCCAAGTCATCGTTCTACCTGATGTGAGCCTTCTCGATCTAGCCGTCGACGAGTTCTGGTCTTCTTCGTCCGAGATCAACGCGCGCAGATTGTGCATGGCGCTTCTGGATATCTTGATCGAAAAGGATCCGGTCCTATGTGTTAATGTTATCAGCCACTGTGGCTTTGGACGGGCGCGGCGCGAAGCTTCGCTTTCTTTGTTTGTGCAATGGGACATGTTTATGTAGATTCTCATGGTATTGACATAGGTGGAGAAATTTATGGCGACAACGATTGGAGGACCTGAAATTATGGCGGAGGGTGGCATTGGATGCGATGAAGACTATGTTGCACAGGTTGTTGTACGGATCTGAGTTACTGGGCATTGTTCCTGTTTATTCCGGACATGATACATATGTGCATTATGTTTGGTAACTTGCAGCATCGGCCTCAGCAAGCGGGGACGGTAGCACTAGAGGATTTAATTTTTTGTGGTGATCCTCGGGTATCGAGTCCTGGTTTTTTTAGGGTGTAAACTCAAGCTCCGCCCTTTATTGGTTCTTCCTGGCAATGGCTTTGTTAAAGGCGTTGTTTTAAGAACTTGGACTTTCTACTGGATGAAAACCTAATATCTTCGATCAGGCAATACCAGCGCTTGTGCACTATTCCCTTCATTGTTCCCTTCTTACAGACGTTGCTTTTGGAGAATCATCTTTTTTAGTTCAAGTGATGTTGTTGGTAGTGGTTAGAGTATTGTTTCTGCGAGTGATTGATCACCTCTGTGGGGTCTTTTTCTCCTTCTTATTTATTTTCTTTTTCAACTGTGTGCCTCATTGTTTTCTTGTTGTTTTCAGACATCCTGTTGGTGCAGGTGTAATATTATACTAATATCCTCCAACATCCAACATCTAACCTCCCTAGGATTAGAGCTCCTAGGTTGAACCATGTGGCAATATCCCATTGGTTCTTGCTCTGCACATTCGTGGATTGAGGTCAGAATAATATTATCCATCCGTTCAGCTGGACACAAAATTTAGTGATGATTTTTCAAACTTCCACACACGAATTTACGGGCCACCCCTCTCTTAGAGCATCTCCAATAGCTGCCATATTTTAGGGTCTAACTATTTTTTTTAGAATATTGGAGGCCAAAAAACTTACTCCAATAGATGTCATTGATGTAAATTTTGCACAAATTTATTTTGTGCAGTCCAAAAAAAATAGCACCAAGTGCGGCAAAATACAACACTTGGGTTGTTGTTACATAAAAAAGGGCAACGTGGGCACGCCAACTGTCAATTCTAAGTTTCATGTTGCCCTCCAGCCTCTTCTCACCGTGTCTCCTCCTTTTCTACAAGCACGCGCACGAGCGACGCATGCAAGTTCTGCCTCTATCTACACCTCGACTAGCCCCTGCTCGCATGGCTCATCCGCCACCATGTACCAGCCGCGAGGCTTGCCTCTTTCGGAGATTAACAAATTCGAAGTTGTTACTTTTATATTATATGGTTTATACTGCAGATACTAGACTAATACCTACAATATTTGCCTGGAAAGTTATGAATTTGTAACTGATCGTGTATGAGCAACTAATATTTACTCAGACCATCATGTCATGTATTGATCACCGCAAATCCGCAATAATATCCGCGCCATCCCCTTCTAGTATTTATGTACATATGAATGTCTGGATACATCCATGTAAAACTGTATTAAAGAACGTCCCCTCCCTGATCAAGAACGTCCCCTCCCTGATCAAGAGCGAGGGTTTCATCTCCATGTGGTGAACCTGTATTAAAGATGAAGCCGGAGAAAGATGCAAACATCCAGACCCTTCGGGGCCTTTCCAGTCTAAAAAAAACTGTGAGTAGAGGAGTAATCTGGTACAGCACTTTTTTATTTTGATCTACAGCACGCGTTGTTGGCGCTGCCCACCCGGCGCCGACCGCATCAAAAAATGCAGCAGCATGCGGATTTTTAATCAGCTCAGCTGCCCCGGTGGGACGAAACTGGCAACTTGTTCTTATTGTCACGCTCTGCGGATCCACCGACCAAGAGTAAAACTTCAGCTTCGTTGCTCTCAGAAAAGAAACAGACTAAAAATCCTCCAGCTTGCCTTACAAAAAACGCGAACACCGGAATTCACTCCCGAGGGCAACGCTAACCTTGAAGTATTAGTAGAACATACAAAATTTCACTGTGGTGTTGGTGTTTGTTGTATGGTTTTCGCCCGGTTTCTCCCTCAAATAAACTGGACACCTTCTTCTTAATTAATAGATAGGACAAAGCTTTTGCCTTTGTTTCAAAAAAAAAAATCCACTGTTTTTCAGTACAAACTATACGGCTCCTCCTTCCAGTAAAACTGATGGGTTCTTTAATCTTGACTACATGATGATACAGAGGGGGCTATAACATCCAATATCTACATGAGATTTTTCTACAAGACTACAACATTTCCCACGTCTTCCCTTGGGAAAAAAGAGATAGAGAAACGGATATAACTTACTACTGCTACACCTCTGGCCCTGATGCGAAGAGGTTGACAAGGCCCCGGCAAGCTTGGACAGACACCTCGGAGGCCTGAAAAAGCTCTCCATCCAGGTTCCACACACTTTCGTCGTGCGACGAGATGAAGGTAAATGCTGTTGTCTGCAGAAATCGTAGGCTTCACTAAATTCAATGAACGAAGGTAAGTAAACAGGGAAGAGTGAACAAGGAAAAAGGGATACCTTATGATGTTCAACAAACTTGAAGGTTAGAGGGTCTGATCCCTTCTTGGTAAACTGTGTCAGGTGCCTGCAGATAGCACGTCCTCGTCAAAAACATAATCTACATACTGAGATAAACTTTCATTTTCTATAAAGTTATATGCATCTGAAGGTCAGGGACAATAAAGCTTGCATTCTATAAAAAGAAGATATAGAGATAAAACACATAGGCTACTGTTTAGCAATTTTTGCAATGTTGTTGATTAGGGGAAAAGATTAACAGAAAAGTGGAAATTTATTTTAACGGTGTTTTTACTTTCTGTAATGCCTAAGTTTCACTCAAGTGAGAGTTAACAGATATTAACTACTGAAAAGTTGGAACTTGACCCTTCTTTGTGAGAAATAATTCGTCCCAATTACATAGTTTCAGGAATGGGTTCCAATCACTTTGCACTACAGAGTGCAGAGTACTACGGAAAAAAGCTGGAGCAGTTACAACAGTAATCTTACCATAAGTATAAGGGAAGAGGGCAATTTCTGATTAGAAGAAGATGAAGAAAACCGTCCGAGAGGTGTGCTTCAGCCACAAGGCCATCAGGGGCTCTTTCATTGCGACATGAAATGACAGCTGCGCCAACACTGAGAAATCGCCCCTTGGACCAGACCCATTTCGGCTTTTCACAAATTGTTCGGGAGCTCTCCGGAATCTCATCTTTTGGTTTTTGTCCAGACGTTACAGGTTCTTTGCATACGGAACAATTTGTTTGGCAGATGGCCTTGCGAGCTCTTCTCTGACGTGGTTGTACTCCGCTTGCAACATTCTCTACTGATGCTGTAAGTGAATCAGTATTCCTATTCTCAAGAAAAGCCACTTTTGCCTCATAAGATCTGAAAAATGGCTAACGATTTATCATTGTGTGATCCAACAGAAGAAACAGATAAGACGAGAAAGGATTCACTGGCCACTATTAACCACCTGTGCTTCAGAAAGACCATTGTTCCAGAAAAATCATAACGTGTGGGACCCATCCATCGGTAGTTTTCACTCTCCCTTATAACTTCTCCATAAAATCCATATCTACAAGCAGATTCCAAATATCATCAACCAATTTGCAGAAGAGCGATCCACAGAGGGTTCATATATGATATACACATACACTGACTAGGTAAAACTGTATGATCATTCTGCGTTAAATGCAAATCTATAACAATCAGCGATGCACAAGAAGCATCAAAAGGAAGAACCTACTTTGCATCAAACAATGAAAGCAAGGTTAAGTCTAGCTAAGGTTAAGATTATTTGGCAAGTTAAGCTGAATACTGAAACTCTTGTAGCTTTTGCCAGATATTTAAGACCATTTGGTAGGCTTATGTTTGCAGCATACCTATGCTAGTAGTGCATTTAAGAATTATATGATCAGTAGTCAAATTCATGGTTTTCTACTTCTCAATTCATACAAGCACTAGCTAGTAGCTACATCATGTCCTAAAGGAAGTTACACACCCTGCAAATGAAGCCGCATAGCGTACAGTAGGTAAGATCTCAGCTGATGGGCTACTCTTCCATCTTACTACTTGAGCTATATCAAGTGACATTCTTCTACCAAGGATAATAAGCAGAGCAGAAGTCACAGGATCTCGCTCCCCAGTTGTGCTGCACAGATCAATAAGAGGTTTACAATCAGCATAGAACTGTATTTGACAAGTACATAATATATACACAAGGATAGTTCGCTATAGCAAGCAATCAAATGGTTATAATGGGCGAATACACTGCTAGTGTTAAATGGATATTAAGATCAACGTATAAGATTATAAAAGATGTATAATTGTTTTGAAAGATGAAGATGATGCTAATTTGGCAGGTGTGCAAAATTGCAGGATGCTTTGCTTGCACAATGCTCCAATAGAGAGATGGACAGATGTTAATGGTGGAACTAATAACCCAAAACCATTTTAAGGTAAATGAATTGCCATGATGTACATAAGAGCCTACACCTAAAAATACAAAGTGAGTAATTACTACTGAAAAATGTAGTATCTGCTTGTACGGTTACATCTAGGTATCTCAATCACTACCTGAGAACGATAGCATCTGTCGAGCCAGAAGGAATTATGCCAAGCCTAAACCAATCATTTGGGAAGGAGACTAAAGGCACTCGATCTGCAGTAGCACCAAGTTCAACATTAAACAAAAGCGAAGGAGACAAAAGGCACGATCTATCATGTCAGTGACCCTCAAATTTAGCAGCTTTAAGATAGAATAACTGAGTTTTGGTTACACATTGACCTCCGCTGGATGGTTCCATATTAGGATCTGCAGTCAGAGATAGACAAGAATGCTTACACGGGAAATTCCTCTACATATATGTGATACATGTAAAAAACAAAAGGGACATACTTAACGATGAGATGCCTAATCCAGGAGATTGTGCAGTTGAGAGAAGAGGTTCATGGTCATCAGATTTGTTTGAGCCCCCAGGAGCATGACATCTACAGCATCAGATATGGGCATACTGTTACTTAGCCCATCATTTCTATATCCTTCACATTTATCAGCGCTTCCAACATATCCGAAGCCCTCTGGAGTAGGGGGATAAGAAGTCTTATGCCTCGATCTTAGTAGCCCATTCAGAATTTCATTAACTAAACCATCACCACCCTACAAATGACAAATGTGAAGGGAGCAGAGAAGTAAAATTTGGATGAACTTCAGTAAGCAAAAGAGGAGTTGAGTTTTGCTTTCTCTCAAAGTATGGAATGGAATTGTATTTTTATTTTTTCAAACAGTAAGAAAGTTTCAATGGTCAAATGAAAAAAAAAACTCAACGACAAGTGGGAAGTGATGTCTGTGAAATCTCTTAAGACATGCAGTGTGTTCACACTTATGCTGGGTGGTCGTTGTCTATTAAGGAGATAGAATACCCCTTTTGTCCATAATTTCTTGTCAAACTTTTATCTTTGAAAATAAACTACTCATAACTAAGCATGATCATTCTAACACTACTTCAGGTATTATAGAAAAGTATGATGATACTGCATTTAAACTTTCAGGTCACTGGAAAGGAATTGAGACTCGTGATAAATTTAATGCTGCCCATAAAATGCAGAGAATATAGAACAGAAAAATGAACAAAGTGCCATAATAAATAATAGACATACCACTGCAATAACACCATCAAATTTCTTGATCTCTTTATCTGATAATGATGATAAGGTGTCATATGCATGTCCTGCTCTCTCTGTAGTTATCACCTGAAGATGTATATATGTTGTGAACATAAGCTAGAGTACTGAGGGCTGTTAATAAAATCACTAAGAAATTTTGATGTCACAAACTCATCAGCAAAAGAAAATCAGGCATGAGCACAGTGACTCGTCTCTAACTCTTATTTCCGTTGCTTCCATCAGGAAAAAAATTACCTTGGTATTTACTTTCGCTCGGTGAAATAAAGGAGCCACCACTTCCCAATTTTTGCGACCTCTACCTTTTCCACATAGTGGATGGACAAATACCTACAGCATGTGGAAGAGTTAATTAACCAAAATGCTAAATATATCAGAGCAATGATGATATACGGAAGAAGCGCATGAGGACTACCAGTAGATTCTTGGGCCTATCATGTTGATTATTTGTGCACGCACTGAGATGCTCAACCCAGCTTTTGCAGGTCTCCAGGTCTTTCTGTCCAAAAAGATATTCACAGGGTACCCATTGATAAGGGTGTTTTCTTGATCTAGTCACTACATGTATGGCAAAACGGTGCATCTGCACGAGCAACAGACTTTGTTAAAGAGAACACAATCATAAAACATGAATCGAACATGATGCATTTGTCTAAAAAGGCACAAGCCTTGGACATAAACTACAGAAAATGAACTCTGCAAAATAATTAGAAGAAATGCTATAACCTCAGTACTTTTCTTGCCTTGGACGACGATTCTTGTATTCCAAGGCCCACATACAGGGCCTTCATCAAGAAGCTCCACGGCATAGACATCTGCAAACTTGATTTCGCTCTCCAATTTTGGTTGCAATATTATGGATGTCAGACATGAAGAACTCGGTTCCTGCAAAAAAATGTAGCATGATGTGCAGGCAAAGGGGAAAAGGGTAAAAAAACAACACCCTCCTGCAAGTACATATCATTTGCAGCTCAAGAAAGAATGTAACCCTCAAGGGACCGGAAATTTCGCAACAACTAATTAGATGCATATGGAATGTCATCTCTCCACACTGTCCGGAACACTTTTCTTGAAGATGACAACTGAGGTTGAGATTGCGATTTGCAAAAAGATGGGTCCACAAAGGAACAATAGGATTCTCGATTTTTAGTTTGGTTACTTAAAAGGATTATGTTATCCCCTTCGCGAAACTAATCTTTCAGCTGGCCAGTGGCCCAGCTAGACCCCTCTTTCGTCGCTCACAAATGCTACTTCTGTTCGACACAAAAAAAACTTAATGTTGTCCGGGGTGGTGATCCTTCACAGTTTCATAGTTTGAAAACATGTTCTTAATTTCCCAATAGGCCTAATTGTAACAGTATTGTTAATCATGTGGCCCACCATCTAAATCTGCAGCTGCTTACCCCGTCTCCACTTCTCCTCACCCAACTCTTCGATTCAACCCCTGAGGCTGCAAATCTACGACCCTCCCAAAAATTCGTCTAGGAAATCACAAAATTCCTTCAAACTAAGTGTAAGAGAACGAATTTAACCCGCAGGATCTGACAATAGCAATCCGCGAGCAGAGGCGGGGCGTACCGGGTGTAGAGGCTGGAAGGAGAGGCCGTCGTGGCCGAGGGTGACGGTGACCTCTCCGACTCCGCCGAGGAACAGCACCTCGCCGTCGCTCGGCATGTCCTCTCCTCCGTACCACCGCAGCTGAACTCGATCGGATCGTTTCTTGTTTTTTTTTTGTTCTTCCGGCAGGCTTTGTTTTTCCGTTGGATTTGTGCGCGTGCGATTGGGCTAGACCCGGTCCGTGTTGGTTTCTTTCTTCCTCTTGCCGTCCCGTGCTGGTTTGTGCAGAGTTTTGACTGTTGACCCATGTTAACTGTGCTCAACCGAAACCGGATTCGCTAATCTTCGGTCAAATGATTCACGATGTTCCACCAGCGACAGGGCAGCATAAAAACTGAATCGGCGATTTTCGGTCAAGAGAGTCCTTGACAAAGATTTCTATCTCGCAAACTCTGATGCAACATGGAGATATGTGCTATAGTTTCATGATAATTTTTTTTGGGAGAAAGACATGTGTTGTGTGTTGATATAGATGGAACTAGGTAATTGTCCATGTGTTGCAACGGCTATAAATATTCTAATTGGTTCACGCTAAACATGTGTTATGTGTTGATATAGCTGAACACTCATGTGTTGGCATTGACTTCTCAAGTTATTCTCCGTACGAACATTAGTGAAAATCCATATATTCATAAAAATATATCCAAATAATATTCCAAAAGAATAAATATATTTTTCTTAAAATGTAATAACCTACCAATTATCTCACCACTAAGCAATAACCTAACAATGTATCAATAGTGAGTATTCAATCAAACGTTTAACTCGATAATGTGTGAGTTAGTTGATAATTCCATAAAAAGTAACTAGATAATGCATCACTAATTCATTGGCACACACTAGCTCAGTAGGTTTTTCTCACACAAATCAATATAAGTTAAACAGCAGAAACATCCACATATTTATTGAGAATGATATCGCGGATAAAAAATGTTTCATATAGTAAACAATAGGCCATGGATACAGTGTAGTCAAATGTGGTAGTCGAAAGTAGTCGTATCCATACATTGTACTCATATCCAGTGGCAGAGCTTACTGCATGTCGGGGGTGGGGAGGCCAACGACCCAACCCCCAGGATTTATACATGCATGAAGATTTTTTTAGAGAGTTTAGATTAAATAGTCTTGTGTTTTTTGCCCCAACAACAAATTTTGGCAAGCTCTGACACTAGTCGTATCCATACAATGTAGTCAAAATGTCCTTTAGCGATGCCCTCTACATTGGACAGCGTGGGCTCTCCAATGCTACTTCCTCCCTAAGACAGTGGTGGTGGAACACATGCCCGCAAGACGGGAGGATCCCGATGAGATTGCAGGGGAGAAATATGAGATGCAGACTGCACAAATAGCATGCACGTCGCCCGCTGAGTATGCCAACCCCTTCAGTGGGTACCTGACGAAGGGGATCTTTCTTCGTCCAAAGGCGATTTTCAGCGTGATGAAATGGTAAAGTCGGTAGAGAAGAACCACGATGGTCATCGAGAGTAGTGCCCCTAGCGTGAAGAAACCGGACGCCGATAGGCCCTTCTTGTCATATGCGGGAGCACGAACCCTAGTGTATGCATCCTTAGTCGCCATGGCCCGCAGGTTTGACGTGATGGTTTATTTAGGCGCGGGCATTGGTTTCTTGGTTCATTCTATCTTGGGAGCGACTATGCAGAAGGCGCCTACTATGTGGCAAAAGTGTACGCACCACTTCTGCCGTGTGAGCGCGCGCAGCGCGCGGCCCAGCTGTACCGATAGCAACTGCTTCGCTACACGACAAAAGTCCCGATCTGGCACGCTAATCCGGACCACACAGAAAGTAGGAGAACTTGTACTGCACGAAAGAAAACCGAGCCACACAAATCCTTACCTACCCCCGATTCCAGGCTCCCAGCGCAACACCTCTCTCTCTCTCTCTCTCTCTCTCTCTTCTTCTCTCCCGATCCCCACGGTCCCAGGGCAGCAACTTTCTCTTATGGCCCCTGCATCTTCTTCTTCGAGAGGCTCTCATCGACATGGCTGTGACTGCTAGATCTGCATCAGAGAAAAACTGAAAAACAAGAGAGCAAGATCAACAAAATCAAAGGCTACCAAGGAGACAACACACATGTAGACTGCTTCAAACACAACACTCCCTGCCTAGTTCAGTACTGAACCAGATAAAATCCACATGATTGTTGGGAGGGATACACATGCATGATCTGTAGTCTAGATACACGATCTGTAATATAGGTGTAGTCTAGGTACACGGGCACATATGGGTGCACAGAATCAGTAAGAAATCAATCTAGTGATCAAGTAGAAAAAATTCTACTTATCGGTGGTATCTATTGATGAATGTTGATGAATTAGGTTGCTATAAACTCCTATTTCTTATGATGAATCCATGTAGTTCATGTCAGTTCCCCTATCATGGTATTGTATCCTGATCTGCCTCATATTCCTGACATATGAGTGAAAAAACCTGCATGTGACATAGCAGACGCGAAAATCAGAAATGTATCTATGTAGAATAAATAGAGTTATACATGTAGCAGCACTAAAGTTACCAGCCAGTGTATTATAAAAAGAAACTGGTATCTAGTTTCAACATGATTTCGACCATAAGGCTACATACACTTGTATGTTGAGATGACTAATCATGCATAATCAGTAAAGTTATCAATGAAGTAACACTAAAGTTACCTGCCACTATGTGCTATAGTTTAACATACTAGGGTTATAGACATGACTTCGAACAGGGGGGATAAATAATGCAGAAAATATTTATCCATGTCACTAAAGATGTACATGAAGTTACCTGCCACTATGTGCTATAGCTACCTGCCACAGTATACTATTGTTACCATGCTTAAGTTTTGACATTATTTTTGAACAGGGGCAACCATGGATATGGATATAAACTTGGAAACTGATGACATTGATGATGGCTTGTCACACAACAATGCTGATGTCGAAAATGCAGGTATATACCACCATACAATATACACATGAAATTATCCATCCCTTCCTAATGTTACCAAGATAATATAACTTAAGTCACCGACACTTATGTTAACAAGTTACCCATCTCTAATTTACCCCATACATTCAGACCATTGGTTAGTGGTTGACTGAAATGTTACCACCTACTGTGAACTTAATTAACCAACCACAATCTACTAAAGTTATCACCTACTTAGTACTGAACTTCTACGCATAAATTTATTAATTGGAAGTTGCAAAAAAGAACACATAAAACATGTGAAATTTAGGCCGATATATGATTCATAACAGATGCAGGTGGAGATGGATTGTTGTCAGTGGCTGATGGCATGGAAACCAAGTCGGCAAGTGGCAAGCAAACAACAAAGACTGGAGAAACAATTGAAGAACAATCGTTGGGCACTGATGAGTCAGGATAGCAAGGGTGGGATGATGCTACACTGATGTAAACTTGACACCACAAGCCCCAACATTGCATATGCGTTTCGACACTTATGAAGCTGCCAGGGATCACTACTTGGAGTACTCACTGAGGAAAGGTTTCAGTATTCGGATTGCTTGGTCAAGGAAGGATGCTAATAAAGAGTATCTGAAGGTGTTCTTTGTTTGCACCAAAGGTGGCAAAACTCAAGTTCCGAAAGAAGACACGCAGAACCCAAAGTCAGTTGTGAAGAAAAGAAGAGGAGTACAATCCCCAGAACTGGATGCCAGGCGCACATGTACATCAAGAAGCTCAATGGCTGGTACCATGTTGTGCAATCCTCCGATGAACACAACCACCAGCTGATCAAGAAGCCATCTCTGACTAAGTTCCTACGTGCACATCGCAACATCCCTGCAGACGAAAAACACTTCCTCAAGATGTTGCACGAATGCAACATACCAACTTTCCGGCAGATGCATCTAATGTCCAGATTTTACGGGAAACGCGGAGATGTGCCGTACATGGACAAAGATTTGGCAAACCTGAGAGCCAAATTTCGACATAAGAACAGGGTCAATGACATGGAGGAATGTTTGGCATACTTCAAGAAGATGGAGAAGAAAGATAAGGACTTCTATAAAGTCAAACTGGATGAAGATGACTGTGTTGAGAGAATGTACTGGGTAGACGGTGAATCACGTCGATCATACAAACACTACGCGAAGTTCATATCATTTGATGCAACCTACCTCACAAATATCTACAAGATGCCATGTGCACCGTTCATCGGGATCAATAACCATGGGCAATCCGCGCAATTTGGCTATGGATTCTTGCGCAATGAGCTCACTGGCAGCTATGTGTGGTTAATGCAAACCTTCCTAGAAGCAATGGGTGGCTTGGCACCATGATGCATAATCACAGATCAAGACTTTGCTATGCGTGCATCTATTCTCTCTGTTTTCAATCAGGCAATACACAGAAACTGCAGGTGGCATGTGGTGCAGAATTTAACAGAAAAGTATGGGTCATACATGGCCGCACACCCTGAACTGCATGAAGCAATTAAAGCATGTATAAACACTAGCTTGACACCGCAGGAGTTTACAGATAACTGGGACGCAATGCTTGAAGCACATAATGAACGTGGGAACACAGATCTATATGAAATTTGAAAACATAGGGAATGCTGGGTTCCGACATACTTTATGCACGCCTTCTTTCCCTTCGTGCAGACCACAGCAAGAAGCGAGGGATTCAACACATTACTGAAAAGATATGTGAGCCCAAAGAACTCTATTTTGGATTTCCTACAGCAAGCAGACACAGCTCTGACAGAACCAGATATGTCGTCTCCTCGCAATCCTATAGAGATACAAATGGCTAAAGCATACACAAGGGGCATTTTCAACCGGTTCCAATAAGAATTCTGTGAGACTATGTCATACTACTGCCAGTACGTAGGATGGTACCTGTATGACCTAAGCATAGTAGATGCTCCTGTTTCGCACTATGGCTACCGAAACTACACGGTGATTGCTAACCTTGAAGTGGGCGTTTTCTCGTGCAACTGCTGTAAGTTTGAGCGTGACGGCATACTATGCTGCCACGTGCTAAAGGTGATGACATTCCTAAACGTGCGTCAAATACCAGACAAGTACATCCTAAAACGATGGGGTTGGGATGCTGAAGCTGCCCTAGGTGACCTGGACACTGATGCCCAAAAGTCCGCTCCACGCCAAGGGATGTCAGCAGATGACCGAAGCATGATGGCAATGGCGTCGATGAGGGACGACTTCAGAAAGGTTGCAAAGGTGGCATGCAAGGCTAACGATACAATATGCATAGTTAAGACACACATGCGGAACATGAAAGAAGACATTAGAATGTGGCTGAAAAGAGAGGAGAAGAAGGCAAAAGATGTAGCAGCTGAAGCCTCAACTATGCCGTCATATACCGCACCAAACGCACCTGCCCAACATGCAGGCAACACCGCGGCGGATGTGCCCGCATCAAGAGCACAAAAGGCAACTGCCCATCATTCAGCCAACAACGCAGCGGAGGTTCCCGCATCAAGCGCTTCCGCAACTAACTTGTCGACCGGGAAGAAAATAGAAAACCCACCCAGGTCTAAGACCAAAGGAAGGCCATGTGAGACAGGAAACCAAAATCCGCTAGATATTGCACCAAAAAAGCCAAGAAAATGCAGCGGCTGCAAGAGTGTACACCACGACCTTCGCAGATGCCCGGCAGCAAAAAAAGTTGGGGCTACAAGCAATGAACAGCGTATGAAGAACTCCACGCATATATCTTGCTACAAGCAGGAAAATATGCTACTGTAGGGGTCAGAAAGATGCTTCCATCCCTAGAAGAAAATGAGATGCAATAAATTTTGGTATTATCGGCTAATGTATAGCCTAAGAATATTTATGTTAAGACTATATGATGTGGACATGGTTCTATCTAGTTTATTATGCAGACATGTATTTCCCCCTTACAGTGAAGTTACCATCTACTGACAATTAAGTTACCAGGTTGTTCTAACTAACTTTACCATGTGGTTTTGCTAAAAATATCAGACAGACTCAGAATGGAAAAATGTCCTGGCTGATAGGTAAAGTTACCAGGCAGCTTATACTGAATTTACCATTTGGTTCTAACTAACTTTACCATGTGGTTTTGCTAAATATATCAGACAGACACAGGATGAAAAATGTAATGGCTAATAAGTAAAGTTACTAGACAGCTTATACTGAATTTACCATCTGGTTCAAACTAAAGTTATCAGCCAAAATTACCATGTGGTTTTTCACATGATTTTCTAAATAAAGTTACCATGTAGATGTAAGTAAAGTGATCATGAGATTATAAGTAAAGTTACACCATCCCAACAAAACAGTGAAAAAACAAGGGGTAAGTATGCAATACCTCAAAACACATATTTGTCAAGAAGATTCCTCCATTCTTTAAGCTTATTTTCTCCATGCTCCAGCCACCTTACTGCCAGCACCTTCCTTAATTCTGGGATCTGATCAAATGATATGGCAGGCGAAACACGTCCATCCCACAATTCAAGGAACTTAAGAGTGAAGAACCCACGATCAAATCTGTAGGAAAGAAGACAAAAAAGCAATGAAAATTAACTAGTGGTTATGATAATGCCACATCAAAAAACAGGAGCTGTGAGAAAATTATTAGATGACAGATGAATAAAAAACTTACTCATTATCTTGCTTTGGTGCAGGAATGTACTCCAACTCATAATCTTGAATCTGTTTTCTAGAATCTTTGTAATTAACAAGGAACATTCTTTTGATCGCATCCATCAGCCTGGTAGCATGATCGATCATTCCATCATCATCTGGACCACGAATGGAATCAAGGATCTCAAACCTTTTTGCAGCCAGATTCAACGACAGCATATACCAATGTGACACAGCCTTAGCAGATGTTCCAAGCTTCTGAAGTACAGGGAAACAAAGCTAGCAGGGAAAAAATGATTGATCAAGTATAAGCCACAAAAATAAATGCAAAATGAAGCACACCAAAAGTTTTTGTGGAAAATCCAAAAAATGAACGAACAAGAACGTACCAAGTTTTTGTGGCTAAGCTTGTACTTGTCATCTTTCCGGAAGTGCTTCTTTAAAACGTTTGATTGAAAATTGTGATCAAGCAGATAGGATGACACAATCCAGGGGAATATGACCTTGTTGTTGTCGCCACAAGATTGCTGTAGGACATATACTCCGATTTCAACAACAGTGTTTATAGCTCACCATTAGGTTTCATGCTATCAGCAAGCTCACCCGCTGACACCCACATAGGATCAATTTTCAAAATATATTGCTGCAAACAGAGAAAAATAAAATGTCAGAAAAACATATATTGAGATAAATTTACCATAGCAGTAAAAGGCATGAAGAACAAAACAATACACATAAGAGAAAAAGTAGGAACGATTTTGTTACCAATCAGAAAGCACTGTAGTTACACAAACATAAACAATTATAGTTACCAACAACAAAAGAATAAAGTTACCACCACAAAATAAAAACAAGGGTTGCCACACCAGAAAGCATTATATAGTTACATACTCTTTAAGCCTCGACACTTTGGAAGATCTAGTGTGTATAATAAGCTTCCGATACAAGGCGTCTTGATGAGCAGTGCTTCTGATAGTTACATAAGGAGGCAGTAGGTACTGGGAAGGTTGAACAACTCTCTCCATATGAATCCTGGACTTTGGAGTACTGCTAGGAACATCAATAATGCAAGGTGGAGCAGCCATTGCTGGAGTGCAAAAAACTTGCACATCTACATAAAAATGAAGGTGAAGGGTTAATCATGCTACACATGTGTACAAAAAAAAGCAGTATGACCTTATTACCTTCAGACCCATTGTATTTACCCACAGGAACTGTTTTACTTGAACTGCAAGACTTTTGAACTGCCATCTTCTCATCCAACAAATCATCAAGTAAAATTACCCCAGATCCATCCTTCGCACGCGATTTAACTTTATCACGAGCTACTGTTTCAGTTTGAGCTACAAAAAAAAGGAGAAAAGGGAAAGAAGAAAAAGGGAATGAAAATAGAAGGAAAAAAGGTGGGCCCCACATAGAATTCAAAAAATACCACATGTTAATCACCAAAAAAATGTGCACAACCAAAGCAGATACAACTCATAACTGAAATATACAACAAACATCACACAAACGAACATCAATCAAAAAGAATAAAATAAGGAAAGGGACGCACGTTATTACAACAAAAGACATAATGATAGATACGGGATGATCCATTAAGTGTTATACATAGTAATAGGAAATGTCGTCTTGCAAAAGCATTGACTAAACGTTACTTAAAACATTCTGAAACCATACAACGATACAGCCCCAGCCACAACCCCAAAAAAATCCCCTCCCCATACTGATCTTCAAATCTTCATATACTTCATGAAACCATATAAGTTATTTCGAGCCTTTGCCACAATCGTTGCCAAAATCTGCCGCTCTGTGTGAGGTGGACGTAAGGATAACATTCCCTCGGTTAAAAATCTGCACAATAAACTAGTGCCCCCATAAAACAAGAAACCCAAAAAATAAAAACAAGCACATGCTACAAAAAAAGAGAAAGTTACCATGCAAATAAACATATAAGTTACCAGTAAAATACAATAAAAATACTAGGAAAAAAGTTACCAGACAGCTAGCAATGAATTTACCCAGGCAAAAAGCATAAAGTTACCAAATCAGTGTGCAAATAAATTACCAGGCATTGTTCACAACAAAAACGAATTAATTTACATAGAAGTTAGCACACAAAAATATCAATGGATAACTATCAGCCAAAAAAATACATAGAAGTTACCATTATACTACATCATGCATAATTGCTAACTGAACATTTTAGAAAACTTACCACTGGAAGTTGGCATCGCAAACGATAGAGGGAGCGCATCATTAGGTTCCACAATACGGATAATGCTAGAACAAGCGACAGAAGGTGCATCGGTCGGCAAACTAGCGCCTGCTTCTGGAATATGCCCTGTTCCAGAAGATCCAGGGACACTGGCAGCCGCGAAACCCACATTTTCACATGCTTCGGCTTCAGGAGCATGATGAGGAGGATTACCTGGGGAGTCAAAATGACTACCAGATTTACAACCAGGTTCAATAAAAGGGCCGAACAGCATACTCGTAGGAAAGAAACCATCATTCTTTGCAGCTACTTCATCGATCTTCTTCTGCCACGTATCAGATACTTCTTGAATGACTTTCAAATTGACAAAGGGGGCAGGAGTCGTAACAGCTGCAGGAACATTGATCATTGTTGACGGTCCACATGGTCCATAGACATTGCTCGGAGGTGTCACGCATGTATGGGTTGCTTGAGCTTCTGGAACATGCACATCATGGAGAATGGTGTCGCCTGTCTTGGATGCAGATGTGCGAACAGCATAAGAAAAAATAGGCGCCGCGACACTGAGTGTACAAGTAATCGACCCAGAAGCACCAACAGCCTTAACTGCATGCAAAGGGGCATGCGGAGCTGAGTCATTAGAAACTGCAAATCCTTCAACTCCGACAGATGATCCAGCGACTACACTGGAAACATGAATTGCATCCACATGTACTGTAGATATGGGAGATGAAATACCCTGGTCAGGAGCCAAGAATGGCGTGTCCCTCAGAACAATCGCAGTGGTCGAAGCTATGTTGGACGCTGGCAATACATGAGCAGAATCCGTATCCAAGCTATCTGTTGCAGCAGACTCGCTGACAATGTTTGCCACTGGACTTGACACAGAAGGAGCTGCAGTATAGGTGTTATCGGGAATTGCACCCCCCCCCCCCGGAAATTCCTTTATCTGCAGTGTCCGCTTCTTCAACGACATCTGGATCAGGATGTGGTGAACAAACATCCACATCAATAACAGAAGTTTTCGCAGCCCCTGCTGGTTTATGTTTGGCCAAAAGGCGAGGTGATGTCCTCGTAGGTTTAGCCGCATCTTTCAATCCTTTCTTCCTGCAAAAACATAAAACAACAATAAGCGTTTGTGGTCTAAAGTAACCATGAAGAATCATACAAAAAGTAATCAATATTCAAGACCTAAAAAACGGGTTGCCCAGACAACAAAAAAATATCTTATCAATGGTAATGGGCTATAGTTACCCATGATACAACACATAAGTTATACATGCATGAAACCTAAAATTATGGACCCATGTGACATAGAAAAGAGGGATCGAATGTTACGGGAATAATAGGTTAACTTATACAGGTTATACACACATACAAACTAAAAAATTATCAGTGCAAAATAAGAAAAAGTAATCAACCCACATTAACTAAAGTTATCCACCAGTAAAAAACCCTAGCATGACTAAAAAGTAAAAAAGCAAAAAAACAAAGGTTACGACTGTACCTCTTGTATGTTGTGGTAACAACCTTACGAGCAACATCTAGTTCTCCGACAACACCAATATCAGGTTCTGATGAACAAATAGCAGAAGTACTCACAGCCCCCACAGGTCTTTTTTCAGCCAAACAGCGAGGTGATGACCGCGTAGCTTGAGCAACAGATTTAGGGACTTGCTTCTTGTGTAATAAAGAACAAAAAAAATCAGCGTATGTGACCAAAAAATTATAACTTATCAATGCCAATGTGGTATAATTATCCATGGTACACAACATAAGTTATCCATGCAACAGAACTAAAGTAAACCAACCATCAGAACTAAAAAAATATCACTAAAAATATAACAACTTCATGCCATGCACACCAAAAAAATGACAATAATTGTACCTCCTAGGTGTCATCTTCTTCGGAGCTGGCAGATCATTGTGCTTGGTGGATGTTGAAGAAACATCAGTCTGTGCACAAAGGTCAACTCCCACCTTAAGAAGCTCAGAAGCAACAACATCTATAATAATAGAAGTGTGCACATGCCCCTAGTTTGCAATCTCCTCCTTTTGACCGGTTCAATTCCCGTATCATGTAGAGTGTGAGCATCAACAATAGAAGCATCAACAGCCGAACCAATGCCTTCCTGCGGATCAGCTACGATCGTCACAGTCATATCCATTCCATCAACATGGCTGCTGACCTCATCTGCACGTGCGCTCGCTTTAGGAAGTCGTCCAAAAATTCATTGCCTTGGGGTGTGGCAGTCTTATCTACAGGTGCACTAGCTTCTGGGATCGATGAATGGTCAGAAGCAACATTACCATCAGGAGTGATGAAGATGTAACCCAAACTTGCATTGCCTTGGGGGATGGCAGTGTCACCCGCGTCAGCGTTTGCACCAACAATAATGGGGCTATGCGGAGGAAATTCTTCGACGGGCGGTGATGAAGTTGAGTCCCCAAGTGCATGGTCGGGGTGGACAGTGTTATCTTCCTGAGAGTCTCTTGTTTTGTTCCTAGCAGCAAGGACATAATCCCCATCAGGACTGCTATCATCATCACCAAAATCACAATCAGAGCTCTTATCATCAACATCATCACCAAAATCGTCAGCAGAAAAAGTGGTGTCACAATCAGAGCTATTATCATCAACATCCACCTGGTCAGCGGAAACAGAGGGGTCAATATAATCTGTACCACCAGAGAAAACACCCCTGCTTGAACCTGCAACTGCCGCTGAACGCAGTACCCTACGAGAACTGTTACCATCCCTACCCGACTCATCCGCGCCACGGTAGTGTTGATCTGTCGGTTGACTGCCTTCTGAATCAGCCGATGCCGGGACTTTACTTGCACCTGGAGATCCAGATGATCGTGCTCGCCTACGTAGCGGCCGAGTTGGGGTGGTCTTGGAGCCGACTAAGTTGTCTGTAAAAGAACCAAACTCATGAGCCATTGCAGCTGAAGTAGATGGTAGCATTTGGGTCCACCTCCCAACCATAGTGCCCATTAAACTAGCAACTTCCTTTTTTGCTGAAAACAAACCAAAAACAAGAACACATAAAAGGTCCAAGTCGGAGTCGACGTCGTAGGCTGTAGCTTTAGCTTCCGTGTTTCATTTGCCTTGTAATGAACCCATGCCCCTCGACTATCAATATATGTCCGCTTCTGGCCTTCCAGTCCATAGTTGTTTGAATGTTCTGTCAGGGCCTAGCCCCCGAGTGTATTGCTTGTGTTGGTTCTTTGTATTCAGCCGTCTCATGTTGATGAAATTGCTTTTGGGCAGCCCGAGGCACATGATGCTCCTGGTGATTCTCCCTCCGTGAGCACGTAGCCTCCTCCGGCCGCTCGGAGCAGAAATGATGAGGTCGTCATGACGTACATGAAGACACGAATTGCGAAGTTGGAGAAGGAGCTGAAGAGTGCTCGGAGTGAACTAGAGGTGCGGAAGTCGAGGCCAGCACCCTCGTCCGAGCGGGAGAATTACTTGATTGGAGAGCTGGATATAATCAATCGACAGCTAGAATGTCAGTGCGCCCGAAAGAATGCTCAGCTGTGAGTGCCTTTTCCTTCGACTGCGTCTTATGTTGTTTCTTCGTTGCGCCAATGCAGGTGTCTGCACAGACTGGAGAGCCGAGAAGGCCCGCATAGAAGAGCGCCTGGACGAAGCTGCGACTGGCTCGGATTCCGGTGCTCAGTACTTCTGGTCTGATCAAACGAAAGGTCGGGTGCTCGCCGTCTTGCTAGATCGTGCTTGGCGCGCCGGCTTGATGTTGGAGTCCTGCAAGGCTACCCTGTCTCGGGTGCATCGACCTCTGTTCCCGCATAATGAGCAACCCCAAGGTATACCCGCCTTGCTGATGAGATTCCGTGAAGGAAAGGCGATCCAAAAAATGCTGCGCGTTGAACTTGTTGGCGAGGCGAATATTGCCTTTGCTTATGTGCGACTCCACCGTCCGCACTTCAATTTTGAAAGGAATACCGAGGGTTTGCCTATGCAAGATCATTATGCAGATACTCTTGGCTGGGCGAGGAAGGTTATCGACCAGGTTCAGAGGCAGACAGAGCGTCTTGTAGGTCCGTTGGACGTGGCTCCCAACGATGAGCCTGTAGATTAGAAGGTGTAACTTGTATGCTCGTTGAGCGAAGTTGTAAATGAACAATATATGTCTATGGGGGCAGCCCCCGAGTGTAAATTTGTGACTTGTTTGTCGAAGACAATAATTGCTTGATCGTAGGGTCGCAGCCTCCGAATGTTCGGGTGCGATCTACATGCGTTGAGTAATGTGACTTGTGTGGCGCAACCCCGAGTATTCGAGTGTAGCCAAAGGGTCTGTTTGGTTCAGCTTTCAAAACCAACTTCCGTGGTGAAGAAGCAGAAGTTGCGTACTAGGGGTGTGCGTGTGTGTGGTGTGCGTGTGGTGTGAGTTTAGTACGTAAGTTCAGACACTACAACTGTACTTAGGCTAGGGGACTCTCAAAAAAAAAAACAGAAGTTGAACCAAAGGGGTTAATTTACGCAGCTGATTATCCAAACGCAGATGCTTCTCCTAGTCTAATTTTTGCAGCAGGTTGACCCTGCTTTCATCGCGGTGAGAATCATATTTTGGTGAAAAATTACCCACTGCCACCGGTAAGTCGTACCGGTTCAGCCTTTTCTTTTCTCCCTCTTCGCGAGCAACGAAGCAATTTCCCTTTGCGGCACACATCGACCAGAGAAAGAAGGCCGCGCACGGCGATAGGATTCCCACCGTCGCGCTCCTCCGGCCGGTCCGCCAATGGACGGCCGTCCTCCACCACTGCTCCACCTCCTCCATCTCCCTCAAGCTGCACGCAGAACCTCCGTTAGACCGCGACCTGAATTGGCGACCCTCCCTCGCCGTCCCTGCACGAGTCCGACGTCCTCAGACAGAAATCGCGCTGCCCCGCCAATACTTGTGCCCGCGGCCACGCAGGCCTTCTCGCCGCCGCCTCAAGATCCTCTCCTCGTGTTGAATGGAGGCGTCAGTGTCCATGGATTTGGTTCCGACGCTGGACTGGATCTCTGGAAGCCATCCGTCCTCAAGATCTGCTCCTCGAAGTGAGAACACAAAGTCCTCTGCCTGACTGCCCGTCCGCCGCCTAGAAGAACACAGATAGAAATTACGTTCTCTGATTATAGCCGTGAGGTGCTCGAATGCAGGGAGAGCCAATGGTAGCTAGCCGGTCCAAATAAACCAAATCCGATGCATCAATTTCAGTTTCAGTGTATCAAATTAACCACGGCCGAGACAATCGCTTTTGTTTCTAACTGATTATAGCTTGCCGGTCAAAATTAAGAGGAAAGCTAGGGAGCTAGCTAGCTAAAGGAGGCACAAACTGTGGTTTGTGGATTGAGCAAGATGCTTGACGTGATGGGTGTGTTGATTTGTATAAACTTCAATTTTGTATAAGCCTGATGTTTGTGTAAGATAGTCTCGAAGGGTTCCGGCGAGGTCCGGGCAGTTCTGACGAAGTCCGAATAGCTCTGATGAGGTTCCGTGAGGTTTTAGGGTGGTTCTGATGATCTACGGCGAGGTTTGGACCAACTCCGGCGAGGCGCCGCGGTCCGGCAATCTCCGGTGAGGTTCCGGCCAACTCCGGCGATGCTCCGGCGAGGCGCGGCGGTCCGGCGAACTCGTGCGAGGTTCCGGCCAACTCCGGCGAGGCACGGCGGCCCGACGATCTATGGTGAGGTTCTGGCCAACTCCGACGAGGTCCGGCGAACTCATGTAAGGTTCCGGCCAACTCCGGCGATGCTCTGGCGAGGTACGGCCCGAAGTGGAGGTGGCCGAAGGCAAGGCCTATGTGGCCTTGTTGGAAATAGGCGAACTATGGCGAGAAGTTGGCATTACGATAATTCGCACAAAATTCACGGTTGTTTCAGCCAAACGACTTTCAGCTTTGCCACAGTTCTCAACCCACAGCAGCTTTTTCACAGCTCACAGTTCACAACAGCTTTTTAAAAATCCACAGCTGAACCAAACACACCCAAAGTCTATTTTGTTTCGAGTTGGAGTAACCTGTGCGGCGCAACCCCGAGTGTTCGAGTGCGGCCAAGGTCTTTTTATGTTGTTTCTTGTTGAACCTGTGCGGCACAGCCCCCGAGTGTTTGAGTGCGGCCAAAGTCTTTTTGTTTTGAGTGAACCTGTGCGGCGCAGCCCCCGAGTGTTCAAGAGCGACAAAGGCTTTATTTGTTTTTCGAAGTGAACCTGTGTGATGCAGCCTCCGAGTGTTCGAGTACGCCCCAGTCTTATTTGTATTTTTTTGTTTTTGTTTATATGCCAAGAGTAGCACGTAGTGCCTGAAAGTTACATATCTGCTTGTTGTTCAAAAACATATTTTATGACATGTACTTTTAAATCGTAGTTTATTCTCAAAACCTTATATCCATCCAAAAGAAATTATGAAAGCTATGTTTGTTAGCTTTCAGAATCTATCTTAAACACTCCGTTTGGAGTTAAAAAATTATTTATTTGCTATTTATTTTTGTAGACTTTTCTGTTTCGTAGATTGTTGTCTTTATCTATGTTTCTGCTTATACTTTCATGCTTTGAGATGGGGTTTTTTTGGGGGGGGGGGATACTCTCCAAGAAGTTAGTATACAGTAGCTAATACTAAATTGAATTCATGCAATGTATACCTACAACATGAGTAGATTAAATAAAAATGGTATTAATTTTTCTAATAAAAATTTGGTAGAGTTTTGTGTGAATGAAGTTTTTAAGTTTCATGGGAGAGGATGATGAAAGAAGATCAAGAAGAGGTAAAAACTCAAACTTGAGAATGCCCAAGTGACATGGGTATGCCTATCGGGTACCCTACCATGAGGGTACCTGGTGCACGTATCGACTAGGCCCAACTATCAGAGCCTACATGAAGCCCATGAAGGGAGGCCCACGAAGATGGAGTATCCTCCAAGTTTGGCGAAGCAATAGTCGGTTTAGAGTTTCCTTACTTGTAAATCGAGTCGGTTACGAACACCCGGACCCAGCCTATTATTTAAGGACTGGGAGGGCCATCGAACCAGACAACGAACCACCAGAGCCACAAACCCTAGCGAGATCGACATCTCGCCGGGACCTTGTAACCATCATATTCACAAAGCAATAACAGACAGGCAGGACGTAGGGGTGTTACCTCCACACGAGGGCCCTGAACCTGGGTAAAATCTTTGCCCTGCTTGTCAGCCGACGATACTTCCAGCTCTACCACGTTCTCTCCCCCATATTCATAACCTAGGGACCTTAACCATGGGTCTTGATGAGTCTACCCCTCGTCAAGTGGCGCCGTCTGTGGGAAAGAATAGCGCTGGACTCGAAGTTTCGCCGGTCCCAACAGCAAACGGCAAATCGCCGATCACACCAGCAAACGGCAACTCGCCGATCTCATCTGCAAACGGCAACTCGCCGGCCATGTCAGCAAACAGCAACTCGCCGATCCAGGCGACACACGGCGACTCGCCGATCCACTCGAAAAGCGGCAGCCTGCCCGCTTCACCTGCAAAAAGCGCATCTGCTCTTCCAATGAATTTCAATCCGCACTCGCCAGAGCTTCAGGAGGCGTTTTCCGGCCTTGAATCAGGTTTGAGTTTGACTGTTGGAGCATTCAATTTTTTCGTAAACAATCTTGGCACGCAGGACTCGACAGATCCGCAACAACTGGCGCTGGGTGCACTCGAGGCTCCGTCGACTGCGCTCGCCCCATCGTCGATTCCTGAAGCCTGCTCGCCCGCAACAACCATGTCGACCGGCGAGATCGACAGGTTCATGATGACGGAACTCCAAGGCGAGGAGGCAGAATCAGCATACCGCACAAGCAACGTCGACTTCAACCTACCACTCGACGAGAGTTTCGACTGCGGGATCTCCCTCGATGACTTCTACGAGCCCGCGATTCATAACGACAGCAACGTCGACTCGGAGATCTTCACCAACACCAACCTCGACTCAGAAATCCATAATGGCTTCGCCAACACCGAGATGAGCATAGGCGATGAGCACATCGACAACGAGATTCGCCTCGAAGATCTACTCGATGAACACACTGGCTCTGACATGAGCCTCGACGGCGACGTCGAGTCCATGACTGGAATCGACAGCACATACACCTGTCCACGGGTCACGCCCCATCAGGTCTACGTGGCCTTCTCCGCAGAATCATCCGCAGACGCAGCCGCTCGCAGGCCTGCACAATTCCCATGCACGGTAACCATGCCGGATGGGGTCACAACCTTGACAATCACGGAGGAGATGGCAGCAAAAGCAGATAAAGTCATAAAGGAGTGCACAATGATGCCACCAAATTCCACCCCAGAGGAGATGTTGACCTTCCAGTACTTCAACTGGCAGGAGTCAATTCGACTGCAAAACTACCGAGCGACGCTCGAAGAGCGCAAAAGGCAAGCCAGCCTCTCGAGTGCCCGAAGAAGGGAGCAATCCCTCGGGTCCACAAGCAACCAACCCCACGACCTAGGTCGCGGTTGGCAAGCCTTCCAGAACATGAAAGGGTAGCAATCACCCGTAACCTGTCGTTCATGACAGAGGACGCTAACGGAATCCCAGTGCCCAAAACTGCTGCGGGTGCATTATTCTCCGTAGGTGCTTACCTCAAGGCAATGCAACCTCCGGCGAATGACCCTAACGCAGCCCTGCATCGCCAACAACTCAAATCGCTAGCTCTAGCGGCACAGGCTATACAGCCAGAAGACAAAACTCCAGCAAGGAATCGCGATCGCGACATAGTCGACTCACGACACGCAGCACATCATCGCAGTGGTCGCAGCCACCACTCGGATGAAGGAAGGAGAAGCACGCGCCGGCACAGGTCCAGCAGAAGCAGATCTCGAAGATCCTATAGCAGCGATTCATACTCTGATCGCGAACCAGAGCCATGCGGAGCATTGTGCTTCACTCGACGCATCCGTGAGACGCGGATGCCCAAAGGTTCAAGTTGACAGGCGAACAACCCAAGTACAACGGTCGCCAAGAACCTTCCGGGTGGCTAGAAGATTACAGACTCGCCGTGGCATGCCAGCGTGGCACGAACACCACGGCGATGCAGTACATACGACTCATGCTCGAAGGAACTGCCCGCGACTGGCTCAAGCGCTCCCTCCATCATCATACGACTCGTGGGACGATTTCCGCAGAGACTTCATCAAAAACTTCGAGCCTCTATGTGAGCGCCCGAAGACATTCGAAGAATTAAGGGCATGCACTCAACGATCAGACGAGTCGTTGAGATCATACATACGGCGGTGGACCGAAATACGCAATTCGGTTGGCAAAGTGTCAGAAGACAGGGCCATGGATGCCTTCATACAAGGTCTCGCCAGGAAGGACTTCAAAGAGGCACTGGTCGTGAAAAGCCAACCTCCCTGGCTGACCTCATCAAAGTTGCGACTGAGTGGGCAGATGGAGAGGATTCTGTACGCAGATCCCGTGCTTCCCCACCACGCGACAACTACGAAAGCGGCAGTCGAGCCGCAGAGATTCATACAGAGAAGATCGCAGGCGCAAACGTTCCAAACGTCCTTACGACGATAACAGACCCGAGTTCATGGCGGCTGGATACACACAACCGGGAGGACCAAGATAGAAGCAATCGACGCTCGGATGATCGACGGGACAGTCGAGATCGCGAGCAGCGGAGCGACAGCTACAAAAGGCAAGAATGGCGCAAACGCAGCGACGCAAAACCCGAGCGGTCATTCGAGGAAAAGATGGACGACTGGTGCAGATTCCACCTCTTCAAGGGGGACGACGGAAAACTACGCTCCAATCACACCCTAAGGAACTGCAGGGAATTCGACCAAATGGCGACTGACTACATGATACGACTCAAAAGGTACGGCCCAGCACCTGCTCAGCCCACGCCTGCACCCGCACCACAGCCGAACGCTGTGCCCGCTCTCATGGCGCCACAGCCGCCACCGCAACCACCACCACAGCCTGCTCCAGGCGCAAACCTCGCAGGTGCCATACAACCCGTACTACGGGCGGAAGATGATCAATATCCACAGCCCCACGGGCAGATGTACATGATACAAAAGGGTCGCCCCTAACAGGCAGCAAAAGCTAATCACTCGACAGGTGAACATGGCTGTCATGGCACCTCCTGCCGTGCCGAATTTCTGAAGGGATCGGAAACCATCATAAGCTTCAGTCGAGAGGATCATCCCCCAGCTGTAGTTCGACCAGGGCACGCGGCTCTGGTACTCGACGCGCAAATAGGAGGCTACGCCATGACCAAGGTCTTCATGGATGGAGGCAGCGGCATAAACATCATCTTCGCGGACACGCTCCGCAAAATGAACAGGTCAGTCGAAAACCTCCCAAAATCTTCAAATACCTTCCACGGTATCGTTCCTGGCAAAGCAATTAGCCCAGAAGGCACCATACAACTCGACGTTACGTTCGGGGACAAAAGCCACTTCAGGACAGAGTCGATTGAGTTCGAGGTCGTCGACTGGAAATCACAATACCATGCTATTCTTGGTCGCCCGACGTTTGCTCGATTCATGGCGGTGCCACACTACGCGTACCTCACGCTGAAGATGCCAGGACCAAAGGGAGTCATCACTGTCCGTGGAAACTTTCAAAGGTCCGATGCTTGCGACCGCGAGTTCAGCAAAATCTCCGAGATGTTCGGGGTGGAAGAATCACTCGCCGACTGGCGATTTCCAACGACCGCACACTCCTTCCGGAGCATAAGAAGTTGGCAGTCGACAGATCCTTCAATGCTACAAATGACACAAGGTCGCATCAGGTGCACCCGACCGATCCGTCCAAGACAGTCAACATATCTTCGAGCCTGCCTATCGCATAGGAAGGCGCGCTCGTCGAATTCCTCCGTGAGAACTGGGAAATATTTGCGTGGTGTCCAGCCGACATGCCAGGTATTCCCAGGGAATTCGCCGAGCACTCTCTCCAATTGTTTCCAGATGCAAAGCCAGTCAAGCAAACGATGCGTCGAATCTCCGGCCCAAAGCGAACCGCAGTCGAATCTGAAGTCGACCGGTTACTCGCAGCAGGATTCATTAGGGAAATCAAGAAATCACAATGGGTGGCCAACCCCGTACTCGTAGAGAAGAAGCATACAGACATCCTTCGGATGTGCGTGGACTTCACAGCGCTGAACAAGTGCTGTCCAAAGGATCACTTCCCGCTACCCCGAATCGACCAGATCGTCGACTCCACCGCCGGATGCGCACGACTCTCCTTTCTGGATGCTTACTCAGGTTATCACCAGATAAGGATGAAGCAAGAAGACGAAGAAAAAACGGCGTTCATAACCCCACTCGGGGTCTACTGCTACACAACTATGCCCTTTGGGCTCAAAAACGCGGGTGCAACATACCAGCGCATGATGCAGGACTGCCTCAAAAAGCAAATCGGACGCAACGTCCAGGTCTACGTGGATGACATTGTCATTACCACAAGGGAAGAACACACACTACTCGACGATTTGAGGGAGACGTTCGCAAACCTCAAACGCTTCCATATCAAGCTCAATCCTAAGAAGTGCACGTTCGGCGTTCCAGCCGGGCAGCTCTAGGGTACCTAGTCTCTGCCCGTGGAATCGAAGCAGACCCGGAGAAAATACAGGCCATCCTCACAATGCAAAGGCCTTCAAAGCTTCACGATGTGCAGAAACTAGCAGGACGAGTAGCAGCGCTCAGTCGATTCATCAGCAAACTGGGTGAAAAGGCTCTACCATTCTATCGACTGATGAAGAAGGCGGACAAGTTCGAGTGGACGCCAGAAGCTGAAGCAGCCTTCACAGATCTCAAGCGGATCCTCACAAGCCCTCCGATCCTCGTCGCACCTAAGGAACGGGAACCACTCTACCTGTATGTCTCGGCTACAAACAGGGTGGTGAGCACCGTACTGGTAGTCGAACGCATGGAGGAGGGGCACATCCAAAGCATACAACGTCCAGTCTACTACCTGAGCGAGGTTCTCTCCATATCAAAACAGCGGTACCCGCACTATCAAAAGCTGGCATACGCTGTATTCATGTCCTCAAGGAAGTTGACACACTACTTCACCGAGCATCCGATTACCGTGGTAAGCAACTCAGCAATCGGTGATATCCTTGGTGGCTCTAGGTTAATAGTGCCAGAAACAATTGCTTGTACGTCACACGTCAGTTGGGAACCCCAAGAGGAAGGTATGATGGGTGCAGCAGTAAGTTTTCCCTCAGTATGAAACCAAGGTTTAATCGGACCAGTAGGAAAACGAGGTTTGCTTCGAAGGTGTTGGTGGAGGAGTGTAGTGCGGCGCAACACCAGGGATTCCGGTGCCAACGTGGAACCTGCACAGCACAATCAAACTACTTTGCCCCAACTTAACAGTGAGGTTGTCAATCTCACCGGCTTGCTGAAAACAAAGGGTTAAACGTATCGAATGGAAGATGATGTTTGTTTGCATAAAACAGTAGAGAACAATGATTGCAGTAGATTGTATTTCAGATGTAAAAGAATGGACCGGGGTCCACAGTTCACTAGTGGTGTCTCTCCAATAAGATAACTAACATGCTGGGTCAACAAATTACAGCTGGGCAATTGACAATTGATAGGTGCATATAACATGCATGTGTGAGCTGTGGTGTCTACTATGAGATTCATTTGGGCATTACGACAAAGTACATAGACCGCTATCCAGCATGCATCTATGCCTAAATAGTCCACTTTCCGGTTAACATCCGTACCCCTTCCAGTATTAAGTTGCAAGCAACAGACAATTGCATTAATTAATGTGCGTAATGTAAACAATATATTCATCCTTGAATAAAGCATTGCTGTTTTACCCCTAGTGGCAACAACACATCTACAACCTTAGAACTTGCTGTCACTATCCCAGGTTAAATAGAGGTTGAACCCAACTATCATGCATAAATACCCCTCTTGGAGTTACAAGTATTCACGTGGCCAAGGCTTCAACAAGTAACGGAGAGCATGCAAGATCACAAATGACATAGACATGATAATATAATATTCAGCTCCACATAGGTATCAATATAAGTCAGATGCCAGCAAACACAACATGTAGCATTACAATAAGATGATCTTGATCATGATAGGCAGCTCACAAGATCTAAACATGATGGCACAAGTGGAGAAGACAACCATCTAGCTACTGCTATGGACCCATAGTCCAAGGATGAACTACTCACGCATCACTCCGGAGGCGGGCATGACGATGTAGAGCCCTCCGGTGATGATTCCCCTCTCCGGCAGGGTGCCGGGAAGAGCTTCAGGAACCCCCCCCCCCCCCGAGTTAGGGTTGACGACGACGGCGGCAGCGAATATGTTCTGGATGAAAGGCTCGGTGTTTTAGGGTTTTCTCGTCTCGGGGAATAAATAGGCGAAGGGGCGATGTCGGCGGACCCCCGAGGGGCCCAAACCACACCCAGGCGCGGCTGTGGGCCCAGCCGCGCCTACTGGTGGTTTGGCCACCTCCTGGCACTTCTTCGTCTCTCCTTCGGACTCCGTGTACGTGCTGGAAAAATAGGGACCTGGCCTTTTGTTTCGTGCAATTCCGAGAATATTTCCAGAAGTAACTTTCTGAAACCAAAAACAGCAGAAAACAGGGAACTGGCACTGTGGCATCTTGTTAATAGGTTAGTCCCAGAAAATGCATAAAAGTGATACGAAGTGTATATAAAACATGTAGCAAATGGTATAATATAAGCATGGAACAGCAGAAATTATGGATACGTTGGAGACGTATCAAGCATCAAAGAGTTTTGCATAAGAGGTAACTCATAAAGCAATAGATTCAAAGTAAAAGGCATTGAAGCAACACAAAGGATGATTAAGTTTCAGCATTGCTTTCAACTTGTAACATGTATATCTCATGGATAGTTGTCAACATAAAGCAATATAACAAGTGCAATAAGTAAATATGTAAGAATCAATGCACACAAAGTTGACACAAGTGTTTGCTTCTAAGATAGAAAGGAGTAGGTAAACTGACTCAACATAAAGTAAAAGATAGGCCCTTCGCAGAGGGAAGCAGGGATTAAATCATGTGCTAGAGCTTTTTAAGTTTTCGAAAGCATATAGAGAGCACAAAATAAGTATTTGAGAGGTGTTTGTTGTTGTCAACGAATGGTAGTGGGCACTCTAACCCCCTTGTCAACCAGACTTTCAAAGAGCGGCTCCCATGAAGGACGTTATTTCTACCAGCAAGGTAGATCATCCCTCTTCTCTTTTGTTTACACATGTATTTTAGTTTCTTTATAGATGACACTCCTCCCAACCTTTTGCTTACACAAGCCATGGCTAACCGAATCCTCGGGTGCCTTCCAACATTCACATACCATGGAGGAGTGTCTATTGCAAAATTAAGTTGCTTACTGATAAATCAGGGCAAAACATGTGAAGAGAATTATTAATGAAAGTTGTAATTAATTGGGGCTGGGCACCCCGTTGCCAGCTCTTTTTGCAAATTATTGGATAAGCGGATGTATATGCCACTAGTCCAGGTGAAAGTCTGTCAGAAGTAAATGACAAGATTGAAAGATAAAACACCACATACTTCCTCATGAGCTATAAAACATTGACACAAATAAGGAGTAATAAAGTTTTGAATAGTTTAAAGGTAGCACATGAAATATTTACTTGGAATGGCAGGAAATACCACATAGTAGGTAGGTATGGTGGACACAAATGGCATGGGTTTTGGCTCAAGTTTTGGATGCACGAGAAGCATTCCCTCTCAGTACAGAGTTTAGGCTAGCAAGGTTGTTTGAAGCAAACACAAGTATAAACCGGTACAGCAAGAATCACATAAAAACATATTGCAAGTATTATAAGACTCTACACTGTCTTCCTTGTTGCTCAAACATTTTACCAGAAAATATCTAGACCTTAGAGAGAACAAATATGCATCACAAGTCTCAACAAGCTCTACAGTAGTTCTCCACTACTAGGCTTTAACTACATGATGCAAGAGCTTAAACATGATCTACTTGAGAGCTCAAAACAATTGCAAAGCATCAAATCAAAACAAGACAATGATCTACAAGAATGCATATGTCTTTTCCAATACCAACTACTACATGTAGCATTTTCTTTCTTCCAAACAAACACCAATAACTTTAATTAAACATAAACTCTCCAAATGATAATATAATGCAGCAAGAGAGTATTTATAAACAAGTGCTAACAGCTCGAAGAGATGCACGAAAAACAGGAGCTAAAAGCACTGCAGTAGCTAGTTAAGAATACTCAACAAATATAAGTGAAGAACATGAGTATTCACATGAAAAAGCGGAGCGTGTCTCTCTCCCACACAAGGATTGCTAGGATCCGAATTTATTCAAACAAAAACAAAAATAAAAACACACAGACGCTCCAAGTAAAGCGCATAAGATGTGAAAGAATTAAAATATAGTTTCACTAGAGATGACCTGATAAGTTTGTTGATGAAGAAGGGGATGCCTTGGGCATCCCCAAGCTTAGACGCTTGAGTCTCTCTGAATATAGTTGGGATGAACCACGGGGGCATCCCCAAGCTTAGGCTTTTCACTCTTCTTGATCACATAATATCACCCTTCTCGCTTGATCCTTGAAAACTTCCTTCACACCAAACTCAAGACAGTTCTCATTAGAGGGTTAGTGCATAATCAAAAATTCTCATATTCTGTAATGATACAATCAATCCCAAAGCTTCTGGACATTAGCTACAGCCACCAATGCTTTGTGGAGCAAAGAAATCCACACAAACACAGTAAAAGAGCGAATGCAAAACAAAAGGCAGAATCTGTCAAAAACAGAACAGTCTGGAATAACGAATTTTTTCGAGGCACTTAAGTTGCTCAGATGGATCTGGCCTAAAATAATGAAAGTTGCGTACATATCTCAGGAATATGCGTGATTTTTCTCAGAATTTTTGAATTTTCTACAGGGAGATAAGCTCAAATCCGTGACAGCTAAAAATCTGTCACTGCGCAGAAATCCAAATCTTGCATCAACTTTCAATATAGAACTTTACTTGGCACAACATTGCATAAAATAAAGATACAAAGGAGTTGCTACAGAAGTAACAAAAATCCTTGACTCAAAGAAAACAAAAATAACAGCAAATAAAAACGATGGGTTGTCTCCCATAAGCGCTTTTCTTTAACGCCTTTCAGCTAGGCGCAGAAAGTGAAAATCAAGTGTTGTCAAGAGAAGAAGCATCAACATCATAACTTGCTCTAACAATAGAGTCAAAAGGTAACTTCATTCTCTTCCTAGGGAAGTGTTCCATACCTTTCTTGAGAGGAAATTGGTACCTTATATTACCTTCTTTCATATCAATGATGGCACCAACAGTTCGAAGAAAAGGTCTTCCCAAAACAATAGGACAAGATGCATTGCATTCAATATCCATAACAATAAAATCAACGGGGACAAGGTTATCTTTTACCGTAATAAAAACATCATTAACTCGCCCCAAAGGTTTCTTCATAGCATTATCAGCGAGAAAAACATCCAAATAACAATGTTCCAAAGGTGGCAAATCAAGAATATCATAAAGCTTCTTGGGCAAAACTGAAACACTTGCACCAAGATCACACAAGGCATTGAAATAAAAATCATTCACCTTTACCTTAATGATGGGTTCCCAACCATCTTCTAATTTCTTAGGAATAGAAGATTTAAGTTTCAACTTCTCCTCCCTAGCTTGCAAAAGAGCATTTGTAATATGCTTTGTAAAAGCCAAATTAATTGTGCTAGCATTGGGACTTCTAGCTAATTTTTGCAAGAACATAATAACTTCAGAGATGTTACAATATCAAAATCAAAATCATTATTGTCAATGGTGGTGGAACCATTGTCTCCAATAGTTTGAAAAATTTCAGCACTTTTATCAGAAAAAGTTTCAGCAGTTTTAGGCAATTTTAAACGCTTAGCAGAAGTAGTAGAGACATTATCAACACCAATAACATTACCATCAATAGTAGGAGGTTTACTAGCATGTGAAACATTAGCATTACTAGTGGTGGTGATAGTACAAACTCTAACTATACTATTCTCTTTTTCAAGTTCTTCCTCTTTTTCCCACCTAGCATGCAATTCAGCCAACATCCTAATATTATTATCAATTCGAACTTGGATGGCATTTGCTGTAGCAAATGACTTAATATCTTTAACTTCATTAGGCATAACTTTCAGTTTTAGAATTTCAACATCATGAGCAAGACTATCAACTTTAGAGACAAGATCATCAATTTTTCAAACTTTTCCTCAACAGTTTTATTGAAAGCTTTTTGTGTGCTAATAAATCTTTAAGCATAGCTTCAAGATCAGAGGACACACTTCTATTGTTGCTGTAGGAATTACCATAAGAATTACCATAACCATTTGAAGGATAAGGCTTATAATTGTTGCTACCAAAATTATTCCTATAAGCATTGTTGTTGAAGTTGTTGTTTTTAATGAATTTACATCAACATGCTCTTCTTGAGCAACCAATGAAGCTAAAGGAATATTATTAGGATCAACATGAGATCTACCATTCACAAGCATAGACATAATAGCATCAATCTTATCACTCAAAGAGGAGGTTTCTTCAACAGAATTTACCTTCTTACCTTGAGGAGCTCTTTCGGTGTGCCATTCAGAATAGTTGATCATCATATCATCAAGTAGCTTTGTTGCTGCACCTAAAGTGATGGACATAAAGGTTCCTCCAGAGGCTGAATCCAATAAGTTCCTTGAGGAAAAATTTAATCCTGCATAAAAGGTTTGGATGATCATCCAAGTAGTCAGTCCATGAGTGGGACAATTCTTCACCAAAGATTTCATTCTTTCCCAAGCTTGAGCAACATGTTCATTATCAAGTTGTTTAAAATTCATAATGCTACTTCTCAAGGATATAATCTTAGCAGGAGGATAATATTTCCCTATGAAAGCATCTTTGCATTTTGTCCAAGAATTAATACTATTTCTAGGCAAAGAAAGCAACCATTCTTTAGCTCTTCCTCTCAAGGAGAAAGGAAAAAGTTTCAGTTTTATAATATCCCCATCCATATCCTTATACTTTTGCATTTCACAAAGTTCAACAAAGTTATTAAGATGGGCAGCAGCATCATCAGTACTAACACCAGAAAATTGCTCTTTCATAACAAGATTTAATAGAGCAGGTTTAATTTCATAAAATTCTGCTGTAGAAGCAGGTGGAGCAATAGGAGTGCATATGAAATCATTGTTGTTTGTGCTAGTGAAGTCACACAACTTAGTGTTCTCAGGAGTATTCATTTTGAAAAACAAAATTAAACTGAATAAACAAGTAACTAATTTTTTTGTGTTTTTGATATAGAGAAAGCAAACAAAATAAAAATAAACTAGGCAAGACAAGTAACTAATTTTTTTGTGTTTTTGATATAGAGAAAGCAAACAAAACAAAATAAAAATAAACTAAGCAAGACAAATAACAAAGTAAAGAGATTGGGTGTGAGAGACTCCCCTTGCAGAAGCAATTCTGTTTTCCCCGGCAACGGCGCCAGAAAACGTTGTTGGTGGCTCTAGGTTAATAGTGCCAGAAACAATTGCTTGTACGTCACACGTCAGTTGGGAACCCCAAGAGGAAGGTATGATGAGTGCAGCAGTAAGTTTTCCCTCAGTATGAAACCAAGGTTTAATCGGACCAGTAGGAAAACGAGGTTTGCTTCGAAGGTGTTGGTGGAGGAGTGTAGTGCGGCGCAACACCAGGGATTCCGGTGCCAACGTGGAACCTGCACAGCACAATCAAACTACTTTGCCCCAACTTAACAGTGAGGTTGTCAATCTCACCGGCTTGCTGAAAACAAAGGGTTAAACGTATCGAATGGAAGATGATGTTTGTTTGCATAAAACAGTAGAGAACAATGATTGCAGTAGATTGTATTTCAGATGTAAAAGAATGGACCGGGGTCCACAGTTCACTAGTGGTGTCTCTCCAATAAGATAACTAACATGCTGGGTAAACAAATTACAGCTGGGCAATTGACAATTGATAAGTGCATATAACATGCATGTGTGAGCTGTGGTGTCTACTATGAGATTCATTTGGGCATTACGACAAAGTACATAGACCGCTATCCAGCATGCATCTATGCCTAAATAGTCCACTTTCCGGTTAACATCCGTACCCCTTCCAGTATTAAGTTGCAAGCAACAGACAATTGCATTAAGTAATGTGCGTAATGTAAACAATACATTCATCCTTGAATAAAGCATTGCTGTTTTACCCCTAGTGGCAACAACACATCTACAACCTTAGAACTTGCTGTCACTATCCCAGGTTAAATAGAGGTTGAACCCAACTATCATGCATAAATACCCCCTCTTGGAGTTACAAGTATTCACGTGGCCAAGGCTTCAACAAGTAACGGAGAGCATGCAAGATCACAAATGACATAGACATGATAATATAATATTCAGCTCCACATAGGTATCAATATAAGTCAGATCCCAGCAAACACAACATGTAGCATTACAATAAGATGATCTTGATCATGATAGGCAGCTCACAAGATCTAAACATGATGGCACAAGTGGAGAAGACAACCATCTAGCTACTGCTATGGACCCATAGTCCAAGGATGAACTACTCACGCATCACTCCGGAGGCGGGCATGGCGATGTAGAGCCCTCCGGTGATGATTCCCCTCTCCGGCAGGGTGCCGGGAAGAGCTTCAGGAACCCCCCGAGTTAGGGTTGACGACGCGGCGGCAGCGAATATGTTCTGGATGAAAGGCTCGGTGTTTTAGGGTTTTCTCGTCTCGGGGAATAAATAGGCGAAGGGGCGATGTCGGCGGACCCCCGAGGGGCCCAAACCACCCCAGGCGCGGCTGTGGGCCCAGCCGCGCCTACTGGTGGTTTGGCCACCTCCTGGCACTTCTTCGTCTCTCCTTCGGACTCCGTGTACGTGCTGGAAAAATAGGGACCTGGCCTTTTGTTTCGTGCAATTCCGAGAATATTTCCAGAAGTAACTTTCTGAAACCAAAAACAGCAGAAAACAGGGAACTGGCACTGTGGCATCTTGTTAATAGGTTAGTCCCAGAAAATGCATAAAAGTGATACGAAGTGTATATAAAACATGTAGCAAATGGTATAATATAAGCATGGAACACAGAAATTATGGATACGTTGGAGACGTATCAATCCTCACAAACCCCAATGCAACGGGTCGAGTGGCAAAATGGCTCATCGAGCTGGCTCCAAGAGACATCAAGTACGAGCACCCGAAGGCTATCAAAGCACAAGTCCTACCCGACTTCACAACCGAGTGGATAGAGCCCAATTACCTGGAGCACCAGACGTGTCCAATTCCTGGACCATGTACTTCGATGGGTCCAAGAAACACGAAGGCGCAGGCGCAGGCGTCATCCTCATATCACCAAAAGGGGACAAGCTACGTTATGTTTTGCAGATGGGATTCAAACTACCCTCCAATAACGAGGCTGAATACGAGGCTCTGATCCATGGCATGCGGATGGCAAAAGCACTTGGGTGCACTCGATTGATGATCTACGGCGACTCCAATCTCGTGGTGCAGCAAACAATGAAGGCCTGCGACGCAATCGCGGACAACATGATCGCTTATCGCGACCTGTACAACACACTGGAGGGCAGCTTCGATGGCTGCGAGTTGAGGCACATAGGAAGGGAAAGTAACGAAGAAGCAGACATGCTAGCCAATCTTGGCTCAACTGGCGCACAAATTCCACCTGGTGTCTTCCTCGAGCGCATCGAACACAGATCTATCAAGGAGAAACGAGAGCCTCCTCCGTCGACTACGCCAGCCAAAAGCAAAGCGCCCAGCACAGAGGACCCCCCAGTCGAGGTACTCCTCATTGAGCCAACTTGGACTCAACCTTTTCTGGCTTACATACTCCGCAGCGAGCTACCAGATGACATAACCGAGTCCCGACGCGTGACTCGAAGATCAAAAGCATACACCGTTATCAACGGCGAGTTATACAAGCGCAGCATATCAGGTATGTTCCAAAGATGCATCGCATTCGAAGATGGCCAAGCCATACTTCGAGATATTCATGCAGGTACCTGTGGGCATCACGCCAGCAGTCGATCACTCGTAGCCAAAGCCTTTCGCGCAGGGTTTTACTGGCCTACAGCACTCAAAGACGCGGAGGACATAGTCAAAAGGTGCGTCGGCTGCCAGAAATTCGCAACAAAGCCGCACGCACCCGCATCGGCGTTGAAGACATACCGCTGGCCTGGCCTTTCGCCCAATGGGGGCTCGATATGGTTGGGCCACTCAAAAAATCATCGCATGGCGGGCATACTCACCTACTGGTGGCAGTCGACAAGTTCACAAAGTGGATCGAGGCGGTCCCCATCACAAATTCGACTGCTACTACGGCAGTCAACTTCATAAAGAGCATCATCTACCGCTTCGGTGTCCCAAACAGTATCATCACTGATAACGGCACAAACTTCACGGCTGAGGAGTTCAAAACCTTCTGCAAAGAGCAGGACATTACGCTCAACTACGCATCCGTGGCACATCCACAATCCAATGGCCAAGTCGAAAAGGCCAATGGACTTGTGACGAGTGGGATCAAGAAGCGCCTCCTGGTGCCACTCAAAAGAGCTGCGGGTGCTTGGGTCGAAGAACTACCATCTGTGCTATGGAGCCTACGCACAACTCCCAACACTTCTACGCAGTTCACCCCATTCTTCATGGTCTATGGTGCAGAGGCAATTCTGCCATCAGATGTAAGGTTCAATGCGCCACGAGTTGAAGCATACAATGAAGAAGACGCGGAAGAAGCACTCGAAGACGCAGTCGACTTGCTCGATGAGGCGCGCGACACGGCCTTGGCCCGCACAGCTGTTTACCAGCAGGACCTTCGCAACTACCACAGCCGTCGACTGCGCACCAGGTCCTTCGTCGTTGGCGACCTGGTTCTTCGACTGAAGCAAAAGAAGGTGCACAAGCTCGCTTCCCCATGGGAGGGTCCCTTCATCATCACGGAGGTCCTTGGTGGAGGCGCATATCGACTGAAGCACGCGAAGACAGGCGAACTCTCTCATAATCCTTGGAACGTTGCGCATCTGCGCCGTTTCTACGCATAAAGTGCTCACAGTCATACAATGTAATAGGCTATATGTCGGATGGCTGCAGGTTTCAGACGCGCTCTTTTCCTTACCAGGGTACCTAAGGGGACTGGAAGGTTTTTAATGAGGCGGCCTGCAGCCTAACATTCAAAAGAGGAATAAAATCAATGTTCCTTCGACTTCTTTGTGGTACTACCCGCATAATTCATACCTTAACCGCACCCGAAACCCTCGGGGGCTGTGTTATCGATCAAATGAGCTCTCGCTCTTGCAGAAACACAATGCCTTAGCCGCACCCGAATGCTCGGGGGCTGCGTAACAAGGATCCAAACAAAGAACACAAAAACTCTGCAGCCGCACTCGAATACTCGGGGGCTGCACAGTCATTGGTTCACAACCAACACATATTTCACAAACCCCGCTCGACTGACTCGGGGGCTCGACAAAAAATCAAAGTATACAAACTATACAATATACAAAGAGTCAAAAATTACACTCGGGGGCTGCCCCTATACAAAAATTGCACTCGCAAACTATTCTAATCCTCAGGCTCGTCCTTTACGGGCAGCTCGGGACCGCAAAGCTGTTCGCGAGTGCACTCGATTAGTGTCTCCGCAGCTTGGATCGTGTCATCCAGGTCTTTTTGTTCGAGAACCTCTCCGGCTGCAGGTGTCCGCAACACCAACCTTGGTTTTCGACTACGCATATACGCCATTGCAGCGTTGGCTCCAATCACAAGTCTCTGAGACAGCAACTCTCGAATGGGATTTGTTTGACGGAAGATGTTCAACAAAGCACGAATCCCTTGTGGTTGTGGCCCCAGGAAAAAGAGTCTCGTTCAGGCGAATAAACGCTGCCCGGCATAACTCCAGCAGTTCAGCACTTCGCCAGACGCGATCCTTCAGGGTGGCGAGTATGCGGGCATGGTACCTATCAAGCCAAAAGTGTTGACGCCCAGTCGTAGGGTCGTCAACCACGCTATCCAGACGCCCTTCCACGCGAATCTTTTCAGCCTGGAAGTTGTCGACAAAGCCTACAAACACGGGCGCACCAGTCAGATCAAAAGGACAAAAGCTACGCAAAAAGCTTGTAAACAGAGCAAGACTCGAACTTACACTCGAGTTGCCTGTTCACAAGATCCATCTCCCCGAGCACATATTCCTCGCGTTGGGTGGCCAACGCGGGTCTCGCCCTCAATCGATTCAGCTCAGCCTGGGCGTCCTTCAGATCTTGCTCCATTCTCACAAATTTGCCTTCATATACTCCATCACCTTGGCATCATTTACCTGACCCTGGGATCGGGTGGTGATTGGAGCCTGCGAGGAACTAGTCGCAGTAGCAGGTTCTCGTGACTGTTCAAAGAGCATAATCACAAACACAAAGTTTGTGTCAGAAGCTAAAACTCATGTCATAAGCATACAACTCTTCGAGTGAAAGACATTAGCAAAAGACTGTTTGCATAAACAAGGTAGCAAAACAAAGCGCAGACTCGCGCAGTTCAGAAGGTATCATTACAAGGCATAAAAAAGCAAAAGGGTACAGCTACCCTAAACCTAAGATTTCGATTTCCTAAGCAGACGATTGGCAGTCTCGAGTGCCCGGCGCTCCATGGTGTTCATAAAAACTTCGGCCAGTCGCGCGGCGGCTCCGCTCACCCCCTTCAGGAAATGGGCTTCCCATCTGGCTTCTGAGGGAACGCAGACAGTGCTGCCTCATAGTCGCAATCTATCCCATGTCCCATAAGAAGCTTGATGGTGGACTCGGATCCGCGTACCGTGTTGGCGCGAGCGAAACCCGCCATGGTGGACGTCCCGGGGCCAAACACGTCGGCGAAGTCATCCACCGTCGACGGCACTACGCCAGTCGGGAACACCACTTGGTATACAGCGCCAAGTGTGCTCGTCGATTTGGCGAGTGCTTCTTTCGCCTGGTTGCATAGAGCGCCTAAGCCGCCCACAGCCTGTTCCAGATCGTCACTCGCCACGTCCGCAGAGGCCGGTGCGCCAACAGCTTCTGCACAATTCAAAACAGGCATAAGTCATTTTACGACACTCGACAAGTTATATCGTCATATCAAAAGGAGAAAAGATTACTCACCTCCCATGACCTGCGCGAGTGCCGCGAGCTGGTCAGCATATCCTCGCTCGCGTGCAGCGGCTGAGTTGGTGGCGGCAGCCAGCTCTTTCTTCGACTCTTCGCGCTGCGCGGCGAGTGCGTCTTCCAGCTCCTTCTTCTCGCCTGGCCCAGCAAAATCACGTGCATTCAATACTCGACAAAATCAAGCATTGCAAAAAGAAGTTCGGCAAAACAAAAGCAAAAAGGAGAACTCACGACTGAGCCGCTCGAGCTCGGCGCGCATGGTGTCCCTCTCCTGCTCCACCTGGACATAAGCCTTGGCAGAATCTGCCAAGGTGTGGTAGAAGGGCTGCGAGCACACGATTCAGCAAAAATCCAAAACTCTCACAGACCTACAACTAAACGGGTCAAGCAAAAAGCTACTCACGTGGTTCATCCACGGCTCAGGAGCCGCGACTGATGTCCCGACATCTGGAGTTGCCGCCTTGGCTGTCTCAACGACAGCGTCAGTGGCCATTGGCTGGGCAGCCTCGTTTCCAGTCGGTGCAGACTTCGAGTGCTCCAGGGTTGGAACATTTCGACTGGAGGAGTCCCAGGCTGATTGTTTTCAGCGCTGTGGCAACACAACAAAGCAAAAGACGGTCAGCACAAATATGTGACAGCACAAAATTCTCATACTCAAAACACATACCTGTGCTCCTCATCTTCCTCATCTTCGGAGTCGCCAAAAATTGGTCCCCAAAGGCTGGGGTACCACTCGACTGAAGAGGAAGAGTTGAGCTTGTTGAGCACGCACGCAAAGGAGCGGCTTGGAAAACAGGTGGTGAACCTGATTCCTCGTCATCCTCCAAGCCCTGCTCCTTCGCGGGTGAACTTGCAGCAGAAGGCGCCTTCTTGGCCAGTCGACGCCGCTTCGGTGGCGCGGTATCGACTTCTTGGTCAGAGGGGCCTTGTCTTCAGATTGGACTCTTCTGCTGCTTCCTCCTCGACCTCCTCCACATGTGAAGTGGTGGCAGAAGGGATGGGCGACTGATCCCCTTTCGGGTCCACCACCTGTGCCTGTGTTTCTTCAGTCTCGCCATTTTCAGGCAGAGGAGGAAGGGAGGCAGCAGTCGAGTGACCCTGCATAGCATACATCACAAATTGCAAAGTCAGAATCAAAAATCGCATATCGCAGAACATGCGAGTGGCAAACTCTTCATTGCAAGCAGGCTATAACACATACATACCTCAAGCAAAGGGTTCTCCAACCCATATGGTGCAACAGGGCAGTCGACGTTGCAAGTGTCGCCTGTCGTCAAGTTGGTGATGTGCCGCACATGCGTCAGCAGCTCACTCCTTGAAAGCTCCTCTGGGTTCATTCGGGTGATGTCACCCGCGCCTTCATACTCCCACATGGGGTGCGCTCGGGCACGGATGGGCCACACCCGCCTCTTCACAAAGGTGGCGATCAAATGGATGCCTGTGACCTTGTCCAGCATGCCTCCGATCCGAGCCAGCAAAGGGCTTGCCTCCTCCATTTCTTCGGCTGAGAGTTGGTGATCCCACGCCTTGGTCCTGGTGAAAGCAGCAGTCGAGAAAGGGGCGGCTGCATCCTGCTCGACAGTCGCATAAAACCACCCCTTCCTCCAGCCTTGAGCGGAGTCGACGGTCTTCAGGCGGAAGTAGCGGGTGTCGCTGCGCACCTGGATTCCACAGCCGCCACGGGTAGGTGCGACCACCTCCTCTGTTCGGCCGTACCATGAAGATGGCTTTCCACAGCGCCCAGCTGGGTGCGACGCCGAGGAAGCACTCGCACAGCGTGATGAAACACGCGATATGCATAATGCCATTTGGGGTGAGATCATGGATCTGCACCCCGTAGGCAAAAAGAAGACCACGAACGAAGTCGTGGAGGGGAAGCGAAAAGCCCCTAGGCAAAAACTCCGCAAAACAAACACGCTCGTTGGCGCGTGGTTCGGGGAGTACCTCCTTGGGCGACGGCGCGCGGACGGCGAGCTGCTCCGCGGGTGGCAGATACCCCTGCTCGCGGAACTTGACCAAATGGGCGTCCTTGATGGTGGACTTCGCCCAGTCCCCGCTGCCCTTCTTCAGCGCGGCGGATGCAGATGTACCCGCCACGGCCTTCTTGCCCTTGGTCGCATCGGTCGCGGCGGCGGCGGCAGCACCACGCTTCGCACCTCCACCTTTCGCCATTGCTACAGTGGAGGGAGTGTGGGGCAAAGAACTTGGGCGCAGAACAATGGAGGGGCAGCGCGAGGAAGGAGACGAGGGGCGGCGCAGGGGCAAATGGCAAGTAAAAAACTCTGCCAGCGCCGTCCCCCTATTTACCACAGAGCGCAAAAACGATCGCAGCCGTTAAAACAAATGCATACGCTCCGCGCGAAATCTGGCCATACACGTGGCGCCACGGAGAGCAACCGTCGCCGGCCACTCCGCCCACTACGCACGAGAATCCAGGAAACCATCATCACGCCCCGTGAAAATCGCGCCAGAACGGTCAAATCAAGTCCACGCGGCGTCATCCCTGGTCAGCTCTGCAAAACGGGCCCACAAAACAGGGTCACGTCTTATCAAAGCCTCTCCAAGCACGCCACCGCTTGTCAGAGATAGCAGTCGCAAAATGCGTCATTGCTGACGTTGTTCTCTCTTTCACAACTGGCATAAAAGTCACTCGATGATATCTTCGGGTGGTCTCTCGCATAAGTCTCGGTTGGTTTTTTGCAAAGTCATAGAGGCCAGTCGAAATTCTTTCGACTGCAGCATCGTACTCCCATCGGGAGCGTATCAAAAAATTTCTTTGACTAAAATGTGCAGGGTAAAAGATTTTGAGATTATCCTCCATTGCAAGCAATAAAGCACAATCTCGGGGGCTACTCCCATCGGGAGCGCTGTCGCGCACCCGATAGAATAATGGCAAAAGTATCAGTCGACAAACTCGACTCAGTTCATAAGCAAAATCACACTCAAAATATTCCCGAGTTGATCCGACGATCCTTGGATGCTGCATGCATAGTGCAAAGGTAAGACCCCCGATCAGTCGAGCTGGGCTAAGGACCGCTCCAGCAGCGTTATCCTTAAATGTTCCGTGTCAGCAGACATGATGAAAATCCCCGACGGACGCGTTGGGTTGATTCAAAATTATACTGCAGTTCGATTCCGTAAGACCTCAACGGTTGTTTCGAGTCTGTCCAGTTTGTTCCAGATTCGAGTCCGGGGACTCGAGTTTGATTGAAAGCTAGTATGGTTTTGCCACAAATGGTAGTTAACTGGCCCCGATCCGTCGTGTGTGCCGGGCCTGCTAAGCTAATATCCCTTGACTATCATAAGCAAAAACTCATAGTCGATGAAACACTCGACATAGCCAACATGTGCTATTTCATAAGAATTCTAAATACAGATGTAAAAATATAACGTGCATGATGTATGAGTCCATGCCCGACTCTTCGAATCAGACAAGTACTCGGGGGCTACTGACATGGGTATGCCTATCGGGTACCCTACCATGAGGGTACCTGGTGCACGTATCGACTAGGCCCAACTATCAGAGCCTACATGAAGCCCATGAAGGGAGGCCCACGAAGATGGAGTATCCTCCAAGTTTGGCGAAGCAATAGTCGGTTTAGAGTTTCCTTACTTGTAAATCGAGTCGGTTACGAACACCCGGGACCCAGCCTATTATTTAAGGACTGGGAGGGCCATCGAACCAGACAACGAACCACCAGAGCCACAAACCCTAGCGAGATCGACATCTCGCCGGGATCCTTGTAACCATCATATTCACAAAGCAATAACAGACAGGCAGGACGTAGGGGTGTTACCTCCACACGAGGGCCCTGAACCTGGGTAAAATCTTTGCCCTGCTTGTCAGCCGACGATACTTCCAGCTCTACCACGTTCTCTCCCTCATATTCATAACCTAGGGACCTCGACTATGGGTCTTGATGAGTCTACCCCTCGTCACCAAGGAACCCCTAAAAATATCTAAGAAGTTTGAAGCGTCTAAGTTTGGGGATGCCCGAGACACCCCCCCCCCCTCTTCATCAACAAACCATCAGGTCGTTTCCATTGAAACTAAGGATATGTTTAGTTTGGCGGCTATCCCTCATGTGGCTGGTGGTAGCCAATTTTTGATAGTTTCCCTATGTTTGCTTCCTAGTATGAAGTGGTTGCGGGTAGCCAAATTTCAAACATATTTCATCAAATTAAGCTTATTCACCACAAAAGTGATGGTTGGAGGATCGACTCGACCTAACCTCTCTCCCCCTCGCGCGACCATCGCCCCCCGTGGTGGCTACACGCCGTTCCTACTCTCCCTCGCCTCGCCCCTCCATCTCCACTCCCCCTCGTTATCGCCGCCGGCAGGGCTGCCAGGGCGTTGCCCGGCTGGCGCCGGCGGCGCGGTTTGTCTCTCCCCACGCCAGGTTCGGTTGGAGGCAGGATTCCCTTTCCTAGCGGCGGTGCTCCTCTTGCGGCGGCGGTCCAGCTCCGGTCGGGAGGTGGCGTCACGGCGGCGGCACGCGCAGGGCTGCGGGGCGGCGTAGCGGCGGTTACGAGGTCCAGCGGTGTGCGGCGCCGGTTGTGCCCTACTGCCCAGATCTGGGCCCTTCGGGCCCTATCTGGGTCGGGCGGGCCGGGTCGACCTGAGATCCTTTCTGCAGTTGGAGGCGAGGTTGAGAATACAGGGGCAGTGGCGACGGTGGCCGACCTTGTTACAGCGTGGCGGTGAGCTTCACGGGCCCGTTATGGGCCCGATTGGACCTATTAGGATTGGTGTGCCCGTGGGGCTTTACGGGCCTGCTGGGCCCGGCCGGATCTGACGGGGACTGGTATGCTCGGCTGCCGCGTCCGGTCGACTACCGTCCTCGGCGGTGGAGGTTGTTCCCTCCCGTCTGGTACTACTGACCACGGTTCATAATTCTCCTCACCTCCTTCTTGCAGATCTCGTGGCGGCTACTTCTGTGAGACGATGATTGTGGCTTCGGGATCGTTTGGGCGCATGTTGCTGGCCGGCTAGTCTGGTGGTGTCGAGGCTTGTCCTCGTGGGGCTCCTGTGCTACCGATCATCCGGATGGTGGATGGGGTTTTTCGAGAGAAATCCTTGTCGGTTCGTCCGACACCGACGTGGTGCCACCTTCGGGTGACATCTTTCCTTCCTGAAGGGTGTAAAAATTTCGGATATATTCAATACATTTTATGCTAGCACAAAAAGTCACGTGAAGAAAAAATTGTGACCTGTGCAAAAAAAAACAAATCCGGACACTCTAAAATGGTTTTATACAAGACATTTTTTTTGTCTTTTTTCCACAGGTCGCAAAAAATGTTTTTTCTCCACGAATTTTTTTGTGCTGACACAAAATGTTCTAATGTGTATCTGAGTTTTTTCTATAATTTTTTGACATTTTGAAAAAACATTAAAAAAATTACATAATAGGTTCATATGCACCTACTACTCAAAACGCTGCCTCCCATCTATCCCTTGGGTCATAGGTGTAGATGCACCTATTGTACAAAAATCATTTTTCAAAATATCAAAAAATTCTAATTAATTTTTTGGATATACATCAGAACATTTTATATTAGCACAAAGAGTTTCGTGAAGAAAATATATTTTTTGCGGGTTGTGCAAGAGTTTCGTGAAGAAATGATATTTTTTGCGGGTTGTGCAAAATAAAGACAAATCCGGATGCATCAAAATGACTTTGTACGCGACATTTTTTGTCTTTTTTGCACATGTCACAAAAATGTCTTTTCTTTGCGAAACTTTTGTGCTAACGTAAAATGTTCTGATGTATGTCCGAACTTTTATTTAGAGTTTTTTTACATTTTATAAAAAATAAAAATGTTTTACATAATGGGTGCATCTAGACTTATGACCCGAAACGCCTTCTTTCATTATGTGTTTTCTTCTTTGCCGAGAGCCAAACAGAAGGTTCACGGCAAACCGCGGTGTATAACGGCCAAGGTTATAAAAACATGATTAATAAGCTCGCTTAGAAATTGAGCGGAGCAAAACGTTAACGCTCAACTACGATTAAATATGCGCTTAGACAAAACGTTCAATTAGCGCCTAGCGCTTAATTGAACCTTGATAACAACATGTCTCCACCAATTTACCTAGTGCAATATTTAGCCATGAGTTTTTTATGGATTTGCCGTGAGCATTGTTTTGCCATGAGATTTTTCTTAGATTTTCCGTGTATTCTTGATGGCCTAAACACTCACGGCAAATTGCCAGACACTTGGTGAACGTCTTGTTTCCTGTAGTATATCTTATATTTACTAATTGGAGGCACCAAAGGAGGCACCACATTGACTTCGTCAATCTCAAGACTCGACCCGCCGACTCAGTCTCTCGGAGGTGCTCATAGGGGTAGGGTGTGCGTGCGTGCGTTCATAGGGGTGAGTGTGTGCGCGTGTATATGAGCGCTTGCGTTGTACTGTGTTTCGCAAAAAAAAAAAAAAAAAAAAAAGGAGGCACCACATTAATCCTAGAAAACCACCCAAAAATAACCGTAAAATTTAATCTGTATGGTTAGGATTGAATAAGCGGGATGGAAGAGTTATATTTATGCACGTTTGGAGTCCTGCAGGCTACATGCATCGCACCTTGCTACTATTAGCCCAATACGTCACCTCAACAGGAAAAAAACAAAGTACAAGATATCCAGCTTTAAACGTATGGTTATTAGATCCATCACATGTTAATTCGTTCAGATGCATGTCAGGCGGCAGCGTATTATTATTTTCCTAAACTACGACGCCGGCGGCGACGTTTCCATGAGTCAACCATGCCACCGATAACAGAGGCACAGTCGCTCCGGAGGCTACCAGCTTTCATGGCCCATATCCGTGTCACCGATTTCGGAGGCAGTCTCTGCCGTCTATCCTTCCTCGCAGGTAGGTTTCCCGGTGTGCTGTCGCCATGAAATTTTTCCGGATATGTCGCCTCCTGATGTCATCCGCGCACTCTTTCTCCCTCACCAATCACATCCCCAGGTTCTCCTATGTCATCCCAATTCTGCAGCAAGCTGCAAGCTTCCAGGACATCTTCGGTTGTTTCCGATCGACTCAGCAAGTCCCTTCGCTTTTTTCGAAGAGAACAGAGTAATCTAAGCAGAGAGGAAAGGTTTTGAAGAGTATAGGGAATTGCAGATTTGTACTTCGTCGTAAGTGGTTTCTACTGGCCATGGTCACGAGCAGATCAATTTGTGTAGCTGGCGTTCATGGCGGCTGAACTCTAGATGACAGCATCGTGCAGTGCATAACAATCGGAGGATGCTCGCAAAGTCCGTCAGCCATGCACAACATTATTGAAGGCGTTCATGGTGGCTGTCATATAAAAGCTGCGTGCATATATAGGACATTATCGCTGAGGCCACAGCCCAACACACTTAATCGCTTCGTATGCTATATTTGCATGCCGGAAATTACTCAGACTGATTTCACACAAAAAATAAATAGTTGTATCCTTTTAGGACTACATGAATTAACTCCGGAAGTTTATGATGTTATGAATAATCGTACATGTAGTTTATAGTCCTGCGTCTACTTCTTACATTACATGGTGTACTCTGAACGAATCTAAAAAATAGTATGTTTAGGAGAAGTCTAATACTGTCGTAAATTCTTTTTGTTTCAGCCAAAAGGGTATTGCAAACGCATGTAATTATTGAGGTGAAGATTACACTTTTAGGCTCAAATATCATTTTGATTTATTTACTGACTAACTTAGAAGCGGAGATGTGGCATAGGGGACTATCATCGGAGGTTTGTATGTTGCTGGAGCAAGGTTCTGTTGCATTATCTCCAAGTACTTGCAATCCTCTTATGTTTCTCTCTGAATTTTCTATGTGATGTTTGATTTCTTCCATTTTAAAGTTGCTTAGTACTGTACGAGCCTAACCTGAATCTAATTAAGCTACTTTGTATTACCGTTTGCTAGATGGATGTGTCTCAGTTATAAAAGAGGCATACCTTCATCTTCATGCCATTGCTTGATGTTGTGTTAATTTTCATTTACAGAGTCTTGCATTCCCCATATTTTTCTTGCCATTGCCATAGGCCTATATTGGTATAAACCCTCTATGATTACAGAGCACGAGCTTTTACATGTGGAATCTAGGAAATAGCAAATATACTGAAACCTAAAAAAGAAATATACTGCTTTAAGTTTCATATAAGAAAATGTCTTACATAATTGGATAAATTATAGAAGTAAAATGCTCAATACATTTTAGTGGAGGCTTATAACGAAATGCTTTTGTGGTGTTATTTTTCCTGTGTTGTTAGCTGTGAGTATTCAAACTCGCTTTACCTAATTTTACCATGTACTAAAAGATGCAGAAAGTAATAAGCAAGTGAAGCAATTTTGTTGCTGTTCTAGACGATGGCTACTCCATTTCACTGTCATGGATAAGAACAGCGTTGACGATCCACTGATTATCGAGAGATAAGTGAGCATTATGTTATCTTCTATATTTATCTGAAGGCATCCAATCCGGTCCGTCCTATTCTTGCCTCTGTCATCCATGTGAATATATAGATGAAGGTGGGTAGACGGTTTCCTTCTTTCAGCACTGCTCAGTATGTTATATAAACATATTGAATTGACATGCTCTAATTTGTGTGCGCAAATAGTATCTTCCATTGTATTAAGTGTTCGATGTACTATACAAGGAAGTTACGCTGAGATGATATTTCTTGCATGAACTCACAGGCATCTACTTTTAACTATATCAATCAAATATACTGAATGTTGGCTTTGTTTTTGCGGGTAAAAAGTTGGCGTTTCCCAATAATATTCAACATCTTCTTTATGTTGTTACTCGCCTCAGCAAAATAGTTGTGCTTTTGTTGAGTTTCCATTTAAGTTTTTCTACTATTTATGATTTGAAACAATTCGATTACAGAAGGAGAAAAAGTATATATATAGCATGGGCACCAGGATGGAATACGAACAGTTTTAGGTATGTAGACATATACATATACCTTGGGTATGTATATCTTAGGTATGTAGGAGGTACATATGATTTTGGGTATGCACATTATGGGGTATGCATACCTAATAATGTGCACATACCTAAGTTATTTATATATATACCTGATATGTACGCGTACAATTGAACACACATACCCGAGGTATATATAACATGTAGATACCTCGAACACACATACCCAAGGTTATATGTACCTCCTATATACCCAACATGTGCATACCCGGGTTATATGTGTCATCTACATACCCAAAATGTACTATATTCTATCCAGGTGCCCGGGCACCAGGGAGCATCTGTTAATTTACCCATAATGTGCATACCCAAAATCATATGTACCTCCTACATACCTAAGTTATACATACCCAAGGTATATGTATATGTCTACATACCTAAAACTGTTTGTATTCCATCTTGGTGCCCATGCTCCTAGGTGCCCCATATGAGCTTCCTATATATATGACAGTAATTTTTCGATTGCTCACTGATGCTTTTAACATTGTTCTTGAATGCTTATTACAAATTATGGAAATGCAGTCTTCCTATCAAGTTATGAGCAATGCCTATGGATGCTACTACTAGGGCTTTGAGACCTGAAGCAAGAATGTGGGTGCATATTTACTGGGTCGGAATATTGGTGCTGATTGCTGAAGCTATGTAGTGTAGCACAACTTTTCACCTACTATTATGTTAGGCTATTTTCTATGCAGAACTGTCGGTTTAGAAACCCTACGAAAAATCATTGCCTTTCTACTCTATATTGTGCACAATGTTCTAGACATAGAAACCAAAATAGTACCATCGTTTCATGGTTGTGAAAACAGAGATATAATAAATTGAAAGAAGGAACAATTTCAACCTGTACCCAAGATTTGCAGCATAAACATGGATCCATTGGTTGATCTTTAATTATATTTTATCTCAGTGTTTAAATTTTATTACTATTGTAGCAATTAGCTGATGCGGTCAGTAGTCTCACTATTTGATACTAATATTGGAGTTGCATTGTGAAAACACATGTATCCAACCATAATATTGCATGTGTCCTATGTGTTCTCTCATGGAGTGCAGATGAGGGAGAAGTGCTTGGAGAAAGATATATTAAAAAATGGAGGGTCGGAACCAATGTTAAATATTACGTGATCGCGGAAATTGAGAGCCTTTCACATGCTTTTGCAAGTTCTCATGACCATGATTAATGTTCAAACATTGAAAAAATAACCACTTTGGACTATCCTAAATATTAGATCATCCATGTTATTGTCCCTCTTGATATACACCGCGGATAATCTTTTTCCGCTTTTTTGTAAGTGACTGAACTTCTAAACTACTGAAAAGATCATACACACAAAGTTTGATCATTGTAAATTTGAATTGTAATAAATGGTATAGAAAAAAATATAATTATGTGTCAATATATAGCTAGCCCGTGCAGATGCACGGGTTAATGACTAGTGCTGTCAAACTTGAGAGTGGTGTTTTGCCTCCTGAGGTCATAAGCTCATGTTAGAATTAAAAAAAATAAAAAAAATAGTAAAGATTTCAAAAAAATTAAACAAATAGAGATGAACATGTATGAATGTTTTACATCCGTGTCAAGTTTTGTGATGAAAAGATATGTGTGGTTCTTTGTGCGAAAAAACAAAATAAGTGATCCAAAATGATATTTTTTTAATCCCATTCTGGTCACTAAATTTGTTATTTTTGCACATAGCACCACCAATGTTATTTTAACACGAAATTTTGCACGCATGTAGAACATATGGGAGTCTTTGTCAATCTGTGATGGTCTCACGTATATATCTAGCTCGATCTGCTACATATGGGAGTCAGTCGTCGGAAGACGATGTCACGAATGCTACATGTGTGTTCGTACTATATGCTGCCAAAAACTCTACCACCAGTAGTTTGAGCCGTGACGAACATGGCACTCATAACGTCCATACTATGTAGTAACATAATTAAATAAGTACATTATTCTCGAGCGCACGCAGTCATCAGGAAAGAACTTTCTTTTGGAATTGATAGGAGAATTTATGTCACCGTTGGAGGAAGAAGATATGGTCCGTAAACAAACTGTGTTCACGCAAAATACATTATGCATAATAATATTCTTTCGGAGAGATATAGGGCGCGTTTGGTAGCCTGCAGCAGGCCAGACCCGGCCCGCCAGCCGCGAGCGCGCCGCGTTTGGATGCCTGCATTCTCTTCCGGGCCAGGCCGGCACGATTCGCAAAGTAGCCTCGGGCCAGGCCCAGCGCGCACGGTCGAATCGACCGTGCCAGTGGAGCCAGGCCCTGGCGAGCGCCACGTCCACGGAAACTGCCCAGCAGTTGCACGCGTGGAGAAGGGCGGGAGACGCCCATCAATAGCCGCCCCACTCTCTCTCTCCTCTCACTCGTTCCCCTCACCGCCCAACCGCCCTCTCACGTCCCATCAGTCTGACACTGAGGCGACCGAGGAGACCGATGGCCGGTGCTCCTCCTCCGCCGCCTCCGCCCTGCATGGATCGAGCCGGCGTCGCCCGTCCGCCACCATCGCCGACGTTCGCGCGCGCCGTGAAGGAGTACGAGGCGGGGACAGGTCGCAGCGCAGCGGCGCAGACTGACCCCGCCCGTCTGCCTTCACTCAATCGCCCATCCCCGGTAGCGGCCGGTGCACACCTGCGCCGCCGTCCGGGCGGCTTCACCTTCAAGCTCGAATGCTGGCGGTGGGGACGCCATTCGGAGGTCGGTGATGCTGGCGGCGCAGGCGGCCGCACGGACCTAGCCTCTCGAGCCGCCGCCTAGTTTTCCTCCCAGGGCGCGTTACGCTCCATCTCCGCCATCTCCCCCAGGATCTGGATCTGGGATGCGAGCCGCTGTCATCTCCCCTCCGCCTTCGTCATCTCCAACGCCGGCGTCTGCAGCTCTGGCCTCGGCCGCATCGTCTTCGGCAACGCTGAACTCGAGGAAGAGGAAGGGCAAGGACCCTATGCGGGCTCCGATGGTAAGCTTTCTTCCCCATTTCACATGCTTAGGGTTTTCTCATAGTCGATTGCATGTTCAATAGATCTACTACATCCAGTAGGGTTTTCTCAATCCGCAATCGCACTAGTAATTGTGCACATCCAGTAGGGTTTTCTCATTCCTATTGATGTTGCCATGGATGCTTGCACACTAGATGAAGCTCATGATGTTGGCATGGATTTGTACACACATGAATGTTGCCATTCATCCTGCTGATGTTGGCATGGATTTGTACACAACTGAATATTGCCATTCATCTTGTTGATGTTGGCATGGATTTGTACACAACTGAATGTTGCCATTCATCCTTTTGATGTTGGCATAGATTTGTACACAACTGAATGTTGCCATTCATCCTTTTGATGTTGGCATGGATTTGTACACAACTGAATGTTGCTATTCATCCTGTTGATGTTGGCATGCACATTCACCTTTGCCCAATTCATGTTTGCAAATTCACCCAGGCCCAATTCATGCTTGCACATTCACCTTTGCCCAATTCATGCTTGCACAATCATCTTTGCACCCTTTGTAGATCATTGCTCATTTGCCTGCAATGATCTACCTGACTGACCAGTGTGCTTATATTTTGGCAGACCTGGGAGGCTATGTGCGAGATGACGCCTACTCCTCCTGAAGAACTTCAGGACGTCATCTACCACAACACTGAAGTTCGTAGGGCTGTTGTGCAAGGGCTGGAAGACGCTGTCCAGGAGCTGGAGCGGAAGAACTCCGATGGCCAGAAGACTGTAGGCTGACCTCCACGTCTGGGAAATGAAGAAGCGTACATGGGGCCACGACGCTTCTATGTCGAGCTCAGCTACTCTGACTTGAGGGCCATCGTCCTCCCTCCTGAGCTGAAGCCCCTTCTGGTCCAACTGAACAAGCTCATTGTCAAGCCGTCCAAGTCTCAGGCTAATCCTAGGGCCTCCATCCCAATCCGCTGGTCCAAGTGTTGTGAGTATTTCGTCCAGCTTCAGTGGTTCGAGGATGATCTAGTCCTCTTCAAGGGCTGGAGGGAGTTTTCCAGGGAGAAGGGCCTGGACATTGGGGACGTCGTGGTGTTCAAGTACCACAATGGAGGTTTCGACATCAAGGTCTTCCAGCACGGCACCTCCACTCAGAAGGTGTTTCAGTGTGAGTTCCATCCAATGTGATGATCTCCTGGCATTACATGAAGTAGAAGATGTAGTGGTTTGTAGGGTAGTAGTATGAACCCTCATTTTGGCTGTTGGTAACTAATCAGGTGGCATGGGATGCACCTGATCCAAAACTAAGTTGGGATGTTGTTCGAACCCTCTCATTTTGGGCCAGGGGTGTGCACCCCTGGCTGTTGTTAACTTATCAGGTGGCATGGGATGCACCTGATTAAAAACTAAGTAGGTGTTAATTATCTGCTACTATATATGTAAGTAGGTGTTAATTAAGTGCATCTTATGTGTGATGTTCTTGTGCTTCTCTTTGATTGTGTATGCTGGTAACCTCACCAATTTTGAATGTGATGAGGGGACCTAATTTCTGTGACACACATGGAAACATTGCTGTCAATCAAACAGCGTGTCTTTCATGTGGAGAGCCAGAAATGGAAAAAGGAGGCAACCAAACGGTGTGCAGCTGGGTGCCCTGCAGTGCGATGCAGGCCACCAAACAGCTTGCACAACCAGCCGAGAGCCTGCATCGCCCAAACCTGGCCTTCCAGGGGCAGGCCCGTCGTCGGGCCGAATCCGATGCAGGCTACCAAACGCGCACATAGGACAAGAGTCTTGGAATGGTAAGGGCGCGTTTGGTAGGCTGCACCCAAATTTCATCTCCCTGGGGACAGGTCTGGCAGGGCCTGGTCTGGCTGAGTCACCCTCTCAGCCTGGTTCTACAGTTTGTTTGGTAGCCAGCATCGCATCGCTAGCACACTTTTCTGCACACCGTTTGGTTGTATGCAAGTTTTTGTTAGTTTCACCTTCTTCACATAGGTGAAGTTACCATCCGTCACCATGCTTGGATAAGGTCCATGGTATACCAATGGAGCGACGACGATGCGGCATGGCGGCGACGGAGGTGGACGGCGGCGACGCGGCATGGCCGCGGAATAGCTCGACGGAGACAACGGCGTGGGCGGCAGCGACGAAGGCCATTGCGGCGACGGCGCGGACGGATACAACAGTGTGGGCGGCAGCGACAGACTGACAGCGACGGTGGTTGCTGCCGGAGACGGCGGGAGGTTGTGGCGACGAAAGATGTCGGAGCTCACCGGCGGCAAGGACGTACAACAAGAACAGTCTAAATACGCATAGATACAGTACATGATTTATTCATCTAGTAGCATCTAAACGAAAAACTTACAACATGAAAGTTGTGAGAAATGGTGATGCGAAGCTACTCCTAAAAGGAAATTTCAAACCGTCAATTGTGTGCGGTTAATTTGGCGAAATTCGTCACAAAGGGATTTACGCATGAACACGAAATTAGAAGTTAAGACTTAACGAAAGTCGAAACCGATTGTCAGAATGGAAGCACATAATCAATGCGGATCATTTTCGTGTATAGCGTATTTGATTTGAGCATTGTAGCATCAGTTGGGAGGAAGAAGTAAGCCTAAGGAGGGTGAGGGGAAGCCATGGTGAGCAACGCGGTTGCAGCTGGAGCGCTCGCTTTTGCAGCTGGCAGGCCTGGCTCCACGGGAACGGTCGATCTGAGCGCACCTGCTGGGCCTGGCCCGACGCTGCTTTAAGAAGCACATTGGCCACAACGCGAAGCCTCTGCACGCAACCAAACAGCCCATTTTCATCTCCCCAGCTGCGAGCCAAGTGGGCTGCAGGCTACCAAACGCGACCTAAACCGCTCCAGTTTGTACCGGACCCACGCTCCCGGCTCCTAGAGAATTCACTATCAGACTACAATTCGCAGCTAAATTCATCATGTCTTGTACAAGAAGCATTAACAATGTGGAAAATTAATCAAAGTGGTGAAATTTAAAAAATCCAATACGGGGAACAACACTTGGCAACAGCAAAAAGCACCAAACGGGCAAAGTAATGAATGTAAAATGCATAGATTTCCATCCAATATCAACTTTGCAGCCCACGAAATTAGCCTCTCATGTTTCCAAATACTCCCATCCAAATCTACGAAGACAAATCGCCCTCTCTCTATTCCCGGGGAAATCTCTCAACAATAATAGAGTAGACATTGCAGCATATATACACTCCTTTGTCATCCTAAAAGATATGTAGTAACGAAAAGGGGAATATGACCCATCCTCTGCTCCAATAGATGCACCACATCCATTTTCTATTACGAAGCTTAAGAAATGTGATTATTATAATTTTAATGATCACATAAAGTTGAAACAAATATCAACCATCGGAAAGAAAAGATGTAAGGTGTATAGTTTTTTGAAGAAAAATCCATAATATAAGGTGTATTTGCTATTTATGTACAATTTGACCCATTAAAAAATGAGACCTAGTCTCAAAAGAGGGATTTAACGGATTGTATTCATTTTGTGCCTATTAAGAACTCATCTCTCATGATTTTTCACAGAAAAAAAATGAGTCCATTGTATACAAAATACTCATGTCTTAATATTCGTGCAGAAAACTATACACCCTACATTCAGGAACGGAGGGAGTATAAAACAACTATCCATTCTGAAGTCCGCTAGTATCATGTCAAGTGGCCTGGCTGTAGAATTCATGGGCATCCGTGAGCAGCCAGTTGCACCCAGTAAGCATAGTCTCATGCTGATACTACGGGAAAAAGAAATACCATAACTGAATTCAGTGCGCAGCCAGACAGGTAACTTTCAAGAAATTGGTACCACTTGTCTTTGTTTAAAACAAGATTATTTCTACTTGTCCAAATGAACCAACACCAAGCTCAAACACCAGTGCGTGTTCTATCCTTGTTTCCATCTATTTCTAGAGCTTACAAGAAAATTCCAAAAGAATATGCCTAATTTTGCAAGGCATGAAGGCTACACCGGAACAACTATAGTGTGTTGCCAAATCCAAAAGGCAATAGTCAATGACGCAGAAAGAATGAGAAGGGACAAGAGACAAGAGACTGGCGTATAGTAATGTGATTGGAGGAATGGGGCCAGTGGGGGTAGTCGGGTAGTGCAAGGGAACCGGAGTTAACTCGTAAAATATCGGTGCTTGTCATGGTTGGAATTGTTTTTACACGAGAAAATATGCTATACGCGACAATTGACGAGAGTAGCCACCGCATCTGCGTCGAGATTTTCTTTTTGGAAAAGAGAAAATATGCTATACGCGACAATTAACTGGCTTTTGGTTGAAGATTCGTAGCATCTATATTAGCTCTCACGCCTGGAAGAATATTAATTAAAGCATGTAGTATGAGCTGAACAACCGAAACCTCGCACCCATTTCCACACCTACACCGGCCATGGTTTCAAGGTACCTTCGTATCCTCCTCCTGCTCGCCGGAGCTTCGTCTTTGGGCGGACAGTCTATTGGAGACACGACCTTTGGGCCAAGCTGCTCAACCAGGAACAACTACACCATTGCTGACCCGTACCAGGTGAACCTCGCCCGCCTCACGGCTAACCTCCCGCAGGGTGCATTGAACAACCGCGGCTTCAACACCTCTACGGGTGGCGAGGCGCCCGACATGGTCTACGGCCTCACCATGTGCTACGCCGACCACACCTTGGCCCAGTGCAAAAGCTGCCTCGAGGGGGCCGCCGCCGGCATAGAGCAGGTGTGCCCGGGCAGCAGGATGGCCACCGCAACCTACCCCGCCTGCTTCCTGCGCTACTCCAACGAGTCCTTCTTCTTCTCGCCGACCTCATTCCCAGCTGGTACACTTTTGATAATAGCTCCAACCCCAAAGCCAACATGTACGTCGCCGACATGTCCAGCATGAACAATACGCGGTGGGAGCTGATGAGCCAGCTCGCCGGAGATGCCCCCGGCTCGCCACTGCGGCTGGCGAACGGGAGCCAGGCTTACACGGACTCGCGAGGCCAGCCCCATGTCATGTACGGCCTGGCACAATGCACGAGAGACCTCAACGCCACCGAGTGCTCCAGGTGCCTTACAGTATTCGTGGGAGAGCTGTTCGAGTCGAAGCTGTTATTATTTCCCGGAGGAGTGTCGAATCTGTTCCGTAACAACACCTATGGTGCAATCAAGGCGTACAGCTGCTACGTGGCATATAGTGTTGACAGAGAACTCGGCATCGCCATCATGCCTTCACAAGGAGACTCGCCGCCGTCACCAACTCCGCCACCCCTACAGGCGGAGGCGGCATAAGTACAACGGTGATGGTGACAGCCGTGACTGTTTGTACAGTGGTGGTAACCATATGCGTAAGCCTGCGGGTTTATATCTTTTTCCGTCGCCGGAGACGAAGGGCCATGGCGAGAAAGCAAGAACTAGACAGTTTCGACGAGCAGCCCCTGGATGAAGAGGAGTTTGAAAAAGGATCAGCGGGACCCAGACGGTTCAGCTACAACGAGCTCGCCGCCGCCACCAAGCACTTCTCCAACGAGGAGAAGCTTGGGGAAGGGGGCTTCGGGTCTGTATACCATGGGTATTTGAAGGATGCAGACCTTCACGTGGCCATAAAAAGAATTTCCAAGACCTCTCAACAAGGGAAGAAAGAGTATGCAGCCGAGGTGAAAATCATAAGTCGCCTCAGGCACCGCAACCTGGTGCAGCTTATCGGCTGGTGCCACGGCGGCGGCGAGCTCCTTCTTGTGTACGAGCTCATGCCTAATGGCAGCCTAGACACCCATATCCATAGTGAGAAGAACACGCTACAGTGGCCACTCAGGTACTACAACGACGACCTCTCTCATGCTATTTACCTCTCCCTTCCACGATGTAAAGCGTATAAATTAACTCAAAAGTCCAAATTTAGTAATTTTGACCAAAAAATATATAAGTCTATATGATTGATCTACTGATATTGATTTTGTCTTGTAGAGTTTATATTGTTATCTGTACAATTAATAAAGCTTAGAAGATGATGACTTTTGACTAAATTTTAGGCATTATTTCTTAGATTGGAGGAAGTATCTCTTTTAAATCTTGCTTTAGACATTCACATGGTCCATGTCCGTCTTGGCCATTATTATTAATTTCAGGCATGAGATAGTGCTTGGCGTAGGATCTGCACTTGTCTACCTGCATCAGGATTGGGAGCAATGTGTTCTCCACCGGGACATCAAGCCTAGCAACTTAATGTTGGATGCATCCTTCAAAGTGAAGCTTGGAGACTTTGGGCTTGCAAGGCTCGTAAACCATGGACAAGGATCGCATACCACAATGATTGCCGGCACCATGGGGTATATGGATCCGGCCGAGTGCATGGTCACAGGACGGGCCAGCACTGAGTCAGATATCTACAGTTTTGGCGTAGTCGTCCTCGAAATTGTCTGTGGACGCCTCCCAATACTGGTCTTTAGAGGAAATGAAGAAAACAACATGCATCTGGTGCAGTGGGTCTGGGAACTATACGGTGATGGGAGGATCCTTGACGCAGACGTGCGGCTCAATGGTGAATTCGACAGCCAACAAATGGTGCGCGTGATGGTCGCAGCGCTCTGGTGTGCGCACCCAGACATGAAGATGAGGCCGTCCATCAGAGAGGCGCTCAATGTGATGCGGTTGGAGGCACCACTACCGAGCCTCCCCACAAAGATGCCGGTTGCGACATTCATGTCACCGGTTGGGGTTTCCTTGTCTAAATTAGTAGTACATGATGTGACAGGGAGGAGCGGCAAAACCATGAGCACCATGCAAACTAGCACCGAGGCGACGACATCCTCTTTCGTGTCCAGTTGACAAACTGGCTTGGATTTTCGTTGAAATCATGTGATATATGTATATATATACATACAGATGTTTTGCATGGTTTTTGTTGTTGTACTTGCTGCTCGGTTGGTTTCCTCCGAATTTAATAAACATGTGTGTTTAGTCTAGGTAGCTAAACGCTCCGTTCTTGGATCGACAACATCGGAGTCCACGATACTTATCATTCAGTGTTTCATTATGCACTTCTAGGACCATCTTCACATTGTTCCTCATGGTCTGAGGGCACCCCTTGCCAAAAAAGTATCAAGATTTATCATGATTAATTCATTGTCCCGATGCATTAGAATACTTCTTCAGAACTTTGTTCATTTTAGTGACATCCGGTACAGCTGCCTTGCAAAAAGGAATACAATCGTCTGAAGAGCAAATGATTAACCGGAGGCGCACTTGGAGCCTGGAGCAACTTTAATTCCAGCCATCTCACCCGAACTCATGTCATGTTTTAGTAAGCAAGATAAACCCCATAATCGTTTCAACGAATCTCGGAGAGAAACCAAGCTTTCTCATAATTGCCTCGAGATAACTCCGTTATATCCGATCGTACGCTTTCTTCCGCATATCAAGATTGAGTGCACAATGGGCATTCTTCTTACTTTTCTCATGCTTCATAAAATGGAGACACTCATATGCTGTGGTAACATTGTCAATGATAAAGCGGTCAGGGACAAAAGTTGATTGCTCTTCAGACACTATCTTACAAAGAAACTTCTTCACACGGTTAGCAACCACTTTGGATGCTATTTTAGACACCACATTACACAATCTAATGGGTCGAAACCGGCCTCTTCCTAGCTGTACCCGTGATGTTGTGGTTTTGCTAAACGGTTTCTTCCGGTCAGGCCCAACCAACCAGCGTCCAGCGAGCCCAACCAAGTCTTATTGAACAGCGCCACAGCCTCCTCCAAACTCTTGCATCTCCCCTTCCCCGTCGCATCGCCGAAGTTCAAAAAATTTGCGCTCTCACTGCGCCGATCCGCTCCACTCCAAGCTGCTCCCCCTCCCAGAGGATGGCCTCCGCCAAGGAGAACTACCGCGTCGAGCTCCGCGCCGCCGTCCGCCAGCTCGGCGACCGCTGCCTCTACTCCGCCGCCAAATGGTACGCCGCCCATCCCGAGAACCCCCCTCCAAACTCAAAACCCTAACCCTAATAACACCCCCCGTTCCGCCGCAGGGCCGCGGAGCTGCTCGTCGGCGTCGAGCCGGACGCCACGCCGTCCCAGTCGGCGGCGATGGACACCCCGTCCTCGTCGGGCGCCGGCGGGCGGCTGCTGCATCTGCACCGCAGCGGCGGGTCCAGCTTCCGGCGCCGGATGCGACCGGGCGGCGGCGCCGGCGCCGAGGCTGGGACCCCGCTCGGCGGCGTGTCGTACGTGAGCACGCCCATCCCGGACGACGACGCGTTCGACGCGGGCGCCGACAAGTACCTGCTCGCCAAGACCTACTTCGACTGCCGGGAGTACCGCCGCGCCGCGCACGTGCTGCGCGGCCAGCTCGGCCGCAAGGCCGTCTTCCTGCGCTGCTACGCGCTCTACATGGTAAGTAAGAGAGCACATGCCCTGTTATTCAGTGATGTTCCTGTTTGCTCTTCCGTGCGGACGCCTGCCAGTTTGCAGATTTGGGGTAGGGCCGGTGGTGTTTGATGAAATGCCTCACTGGATCTTGTACAGAAGTGGTCAGATTTGGTTGTCGTTGTGAGTTGCCAGTGAAGGGGACGGTATCTGTAGGATGTTATGAGGAATTGCTTGTCAGGATTAACTGGAGGAAATGTCTTGTTATCCTTGATGTGCGAATGAAGTATACACTACTTACTGGGATTTAGCATAGAAAATAACTGGAATGCTCAATGTTTCTGTTGGTGAATTATTTGCTGCTATGTATTCCTTTGTTCATGGCTGATTATTATTCTTGGTCAATTTAACACTTCATTGGATGAGACATTCTAGTAAGAGGTGGTTCAGTTGTTGCTTCTGTCATGGTTTAATAAAGCTGGAAAACATTATGGAGTTCCTGGATTTTTATTTTTTCTCTTTGATGAAAGTTCAGATGGCATCATGGCAGACATCTATAAAAACGTCTAGTCATTTCTTGTTCGTATCTATTACATTATTCTCTTGCACACGAGTGCTTTTTCCTCCAGGTGTTTGTAACATGACTGGCTGCTCTTTGAATAATAACTGATAAATCCGTGCTATGATGTTAAACACTTAAACTAGATTAGATGCATATATTACACATCGACGTGTATGATTTTTTTCTGTAGTAATACAGTGGTTATTTTGTATACAAGCTTTGAAATTACTGTTATCTAACATATTTTTGGATTTGCTTTGGCCGAATGTGTTACGGTGTCTTACTATTGTGACAGTGTTTAGCAAGATTGTCTGTGACTTGCCGACTTTTCATAATTTGGCCTCTGGCACTATGACCATATCTATTTAAGGCAGTATTTTACCCTTGTCTCTTCCAGTCTATTTACCCTTGCAGTTTCTGCAAACTGTCTCTGTACTCTCTGTGATTCGATTATTTGACAATTGACATGCCTGATGAGCTTATTTGCTCTGCAATTTAGGCTGGAGACAAGCGGAAAGAGGAAGAGACAATAGAGCTTGAAGGATCTTTGGGGAAGAGCAACGTTGTTAATAAGGAACTAGTTGCATTGGAGAGAGAGCTCTCAACATATCGGAGAACTGGTGCTATTGATTCGTTTGGCTTGTACTTGTATGGCATCGTTCTACGTGATAAAGGCTGTGAAGCTCTAGCTAGAACAGTTCTGGTAGAATCTGTCAATAGCTACCCCTGGAACTGGTGTGCTTGGTTAGAGATACAATCTCTGTGCACTACCAGTGAAATTTTGAACAACTTAAATCTGAAGAATCACTGGATGAAAGATTTCTTCATTGCTAGTGCACATCTGGAATTAAAGATGCATGAAGAAGCTTTGAAAAGATATGAGCGCTTGATGGGTGTATTCCGTTGCAGTGACTACATTCAGGCTCAAATAGCAACTGTCCAGTATAGCATGAGGGAGCTGGATGACGCTGACATGATTTTTGAAGAACTCCTCAGAACTGATCCTTTTCGCGTGGATTCTATGGATATTTACTCAAACTTATTGTATGCGAAAGAAAGCTTGACTGCTTTGAGTTTTCTTGCTCACAGAGTATTTCTGACGGATAAATATCGCCCAGAATCTTGCTGCATAATTGCAAATTACTACAGTTTGAAGGGGCAACATGAGAAGTCAGTTTTGTATTTCCAAAGGGCACTGAAGCTGAACCGAAAGTACCTCTCAGCTTGGACTCTCATGGGTCATGAGTTTGTCGAGCTTAAAAATACGCCTGCTGCAATTGATGCCTACAGGAGAGCTGTTGATATAAATCCTAGAGATTACCGTGCTTGGTATGGTCTTGGTCAGATCTATGAGATGATGGGAATGCCATTTTATGCGCTGTACTACTTCCGAAAATCATCTCACCTACAACCAAATGATGCCCGGCTGTGGATTGCTATGGCTCAGTGCTATGAAAGTGATCCGCTTCAAATGATTGAAGAAGCCATCAAGTGCTACGAGAGGGCTGCAAATAGTAATGATACTGAAGGAATAGCACTTCATCAATTAGCAAAGTTGCACAGTATGCTTGGGCAATCTGAGGAGGCTGCATTTTACTACAAGAAGGATTTAGAGAGAATGGAAGTCGAGGAAAGGCAGGGCCAGAATTTTGTTGAAGCCTTGCTTTTCCTTGCGAAGCATTGCAAGAGTGTTAGCAGGTTTGAGGAAGCAGAACACTATTGCACAAGACTCTTGGATTACACTGGCCCCGTAAGCTCTCTATGCACTTAGCAACCTTTTTGCATAATAAAACACCAGATTAAATTGAACAAAGGTGAAATGTTGACACAACCATTGGCTAACAAGTTAACGAAGTATTATGTTTGTGCGCAAATTTTCAGTTCAAACAAGCATCAGTTTCTTTTGTTAGCAGCTTGTTTTGTCAAATCACACTTATGAGTCCAGGGTTTACTATTGAAAAATAGAATATCATCATGTATAATATAACCAATCTATGTTTGCTTTGTTTTCCTGATTATTTTGATCCGCTAAAACTATTTTGTGTTCAATATTTGCAGGAAAAGGAGACTGCAAAAAGTATATTACAAGGGCTAAAACGAGCACAGTCGGGATTTCCATCAATGGATATTGACCATTTTGCAATGTAAATTTGACCTGAAGATAAGCCATTTGCTTGGAACTTGGACATGTATAAATGTACAAGAGAGAGTGTCACTTGCTTCTTTTTTTATCTCTGTCTTGAATCAGCGAGGGACAATACATTTGTACAAGAGAGAAAGCTACAAACCAGAGTATCCATGGACTAAGGAGAATCGGCTGCTATTCACCCCACTCTGTCCATGGAAAAGCTAGCAAAGGCCTGCCCACCTGATGAAACTCTGGTGTTTCGAATATCTCCAGCAGAGGATCTAGTTCCAATTCTCCCTCACAGTGTGATGCTTATCGTCTGTAGCCTTGCCAGACGACTCCACACTGCTGGAGATGATGACCTTGTGCGCATGATGCTCGCTTTCAGTTGCTGGGATTAGCAACTAGGAGAACTAGACGCCTGCATGGTGCGAAGATGAGCGTCATTGGGATGATCCAGATCGCCAATTCAAGTATCGGCATTGCTGCTTTGTTTCTGGTAGGCTGCCAAAATATCTGTGGTTTTTCTCCGCTCTACTGCTTTGGTTTGTGTTGCCTCCCCTGCAGTTGCTTGCATATATAAGCTAGCATTAAGTTTATTTGGAAGACGTGCCTTGTCTGATTCCAGGTTCATACATGATTGCTTATCTTCACACACAGTTCTGTAGTTGCTGTTAAATTGTTTGCTATAATAATAAAACCGTTTGCTTCCAAAGTATGGCATCTCTGCCTTTCGCAATAGTGGATGTTTGGTTGCCCCACTTTTTTTGATTTCTTGCAAATATATATGCAAAATCCGAAGTGATTTATTCGAATTGATATTTTGGGATCACGAGGTACTGTTTAAGCCTACATTTTGTCATTTTTGACATTATGATTGCCAATGTGCTCTCCCGTACATTTAATTAAGTCGTGACATAAGGCATTCGAAGTGTGAGTATCTTCTACTCCGCTAATGCTGCTAGATCTACTCCAGAAGTCCTTATGGAGATTATCTACAACGTGTCATACTTAACAATTTGAGTTTCACACTAATGAGTTCAAGCCCACTTCTTGAAATTTCATTTATTTTGCAAATTTTATTACAACATAACCATGATGATTTAGTTTACATACAAGTAAATTTAGAAATCTCTGGTTCTCATCCATGTAAGCCAAGATGACCATAATTCGATGAGTTTGCTCTCGACGGTCACAACTAACTTACATGAGCTATAGACGTTATGGTCAACAATGTGTCTCATGGATCTATAGCGGCACTTTAACCTCCACTTGATAAATTCCCCGCTAGGTAAAATATTCCGTGAGATGCAATCAACCTACTCAAGGGTAAAGATATGAAGCATACTTCAATCTTCGATCTGACAATCCCAAGGAAGCTAGTTGTTCACCTCATGTAACAACGGGCTCTCCAACTGTCACAAAACCCATACACAAGGAGAACGCGGTTATCGAATATGGTTCAAATTCCGTGTTTAGAGACTTTACTCGTCTCCCAACTCCTTATCAACGTCTATCTATTGTTGTAATAAATATGAAGTTGTCATCAAATACCAGAAATCATGGTATAATGTATCAGCACTCATGATACATATAACTTTGTATGTGTTCTATATATCTGATAAAGATCTTCATACTGAAAAATCTTCAATTCTATATATAGAATTTTACGGGAGTCAATCTTATGAAAGAGGAAACGTTCATTATGGACAATGAACCACAAACTCTATACATGGGGAAATATATATTCAAAACTCTTACTGAGAGATACCAATATATTTTAATCGCTAGACGCGATGTTGTAATTATGGTTATGATAGTACCACAGTTACACTCTATGGGGTATTTACATATTAATAGAGAATGCTTTATAGTATCTTGATTAAGTTCGTACCCTACAAGATGTAGAGATATCCACCAGAATGGTTTCCATATCGAAACTCATGATGACAACAAAAAGGAGTATCTCCTTTTTACCAAAACAATGGATATGACAAGCATTTAAATGCAAAAATTCTCTCAGTATTCTTAGGATTGCACTACACATACATTAAATCCGTAACACATGTTGTGAACATGATAATTTCTCAGAATGTCGATGCATTCCAAACTTGGCATGATCGCCTTGGTCGTCCCAGCATAGAGATGATACGGAAAATTATCATCAATTTCATTGGTAGTGATCTAAATGGTGCTAAATTTCCTCAACCTCTTCAATTAGTGGGTAGATCCAACCATTGCGTATGGACTTTAATAATTTCATGGTTCTAACAGACACATCTCCATGATGGTCTCATGTGTGCATTATCATCCACACGTAACCATGTATTTTCCATAATAATGAGACAAGCTATTAAACTACAAGCTCTCACTATTCGAAAAATCGAATTAAATTGATTCGAATGGACAATGATGTTGAATTCTCCACACATGCCTTCGATGATTATTGCATGGCACTAGGGATTGAATTTCATCACTCGGTCCCATATATCCACACTCAAAATGGCTTGGTTGTATCTCTAATAAAGAGAGAATTAAGCTCATGACACATCTCTTACTAATGAATTGCAAATACCAACCTTGCGTTGTAGTCATGCAAATTTACACCATGCTGACTTAATTCAACTGCGACATACTACATATCGTAGTACTTCCCTAATTAAATTAGTACGTGCAAATCAAAAGTATTTCCCATCTGCGATAATTCGGTTACATACCGATATCACCACCGCAGCATACATCAATGGCCCCTCACAGAAAATTCGGGATCTATGCGAGGAATAACTGTATTTCCGTCAATTATAAATACCTCATGCCCCTGTCAGGGGAGTTATTCAAGGCTAGTATGCTTAGTGAGGACAATTTCTAGGCATTAGGAGAGATTTAAGTACCAAAAGAACGCCAGGAAATCAATTGGAATGTTTAACACATTTCCGCCTCAAATTCACGTACTCAAGACACTGAACTTCATGTTCAGAAAAACACTAACTTGCAACAGATTGCAAATAACCTGCCAAATCCATTTACTGACTCAAATATATCATAAAATCCTATAATCCTGGAACAATTATGCCCGAAAGAGTGGAGGTACCAACAAAAACCCACTCAACCCCATGTTCAAAATAAGAGGGGGAGAAGTACGGCCATACAACAGGATTCAATTTCTTGCAAGTATCAAAGGAAACTGAGGAAGAATCCTTCATAATTAGTAAATGCGAATCAACTTCACGTTGATACACACAAAATGGGTAGTATACACCCAGTGGATGGAAAACCACCACAACCCAGCTCAATAGTGCACACAATGACTGGGATATCGGAATACCTAGACTCGACCGTACTGGGAAATCACGAAGAGTCACCAAGGGTAAACGAGATTTTCACCAAACTTTATACATTCTGGAGAAATTCATAAATGAAAGCCTACAACTGTCGACATACATTTCTCAACAATGATTGGAAACAACCTTTACAATGATCCAGATCCAAAGACCATGGCCATAGCAGAGTTTGAAAAACACTCGCTTGGACTAGACTCAAATAAAGGATGCAATCCAAGGGGAAATTGCCTTGCTCAATAAAGGAAGGTATACACAAAAGGAATACCTACACCAGTTCTCGTCCAAGAACGGAATGAGAACAACAAGGTGGTGAGTCAATAGCAAGGCATGTAGCATAAGGGTTCACGCAGATACCCAAATCCATTCTCCAGATACAAGTGGAAACAATTTTTCGATAATTTGTCTGAAAGGCAGTAAAAATCATCTATTTATGCAGTTGATTGATGTAGTGACCACATATATTCATGTGTCACCTGATTCAGACATATAGGTTCCCCATGGGAATCCTAATTCTGGATTCAAATACGAATCGCACCATGCACAGTGTAAACTCAATAAGTCACCTCATGACTTACAATAGTCGGAACAAATCTGGTACTACCGACTTAGTGAGTTCCTTATACAAAAGGATTACTCTAACAATGATGATTTCTCACACATGTTCATCAATAAATCATCAAAAAGGGTATTCATAAAATCAGTGTATGTTGATGATTATAACATCACTCGCAACACAAAAAGATATTGATGAACCATGTAATCATCTAGAGACGGAATCTTAGATGAAGGATGTAAGCAAAATATCAAACTTTGTTTTAGCTACAATTCGAGCACCTTCACTCAAGAATATGGTACATCATTTTGCCTATATCCAGAAATTATTGGAGAAGTTCAAATCATGGGCAAGTCATATCCATCTAAACTCTATGGTTGTTCAATCTCTAGACGTAGAGAAACATTTCATACCATGGAAGATGGATAAGAGATGTTGGGACATAATGTTCCAAATCTCAGTGTCATTGGACCTAACACTAGTGGACAGGAACAAGAGTATCTTTCGATATCTCCAAGGCACCAAATATCTTGACCTATTTGTTATTTCAGAGAAATCTAAACTCCAATATCGTCGGATGCGCTGATCTAACTACTTTTATGATCCCCATAATACTAGATCACAGATGGGCTTCATGTACCTAAATTGGTGGGCTTGTCATTCCATTGATGTCTTCCAAACAGACTCTAGTGGCTACAACCACCTATCATTCCGAAATACAAGGATTCACATTGATTTATGTGGATTTACGGATTGATAAACCACATAAAACATCATGTGGTATTGGTTCAATTGAATCACCAACTATTATCTACAAAGATAATAATACTTGTGTTGCTTAGATGCAAACCGGTTATACAGAAGCAATATCACTAAGCATATTGCCCCTGAATTGCAAGCATCAAGGGGAGTCTCTCCTGAATTATAACCTATTCAAACATTATATTACACTCTTTTCCCCTTTATGAGTTTACTCTCATGGTTCTCATCGAGGTTTTTAATGAGGTAATATCAACACAAGAATATATACCCCAATCCATCAATAATGAGGTAATATCCTCACCTTGTATCTGTCACTCCATTGATGCAAATCCCGAAGCCGTCGCATACCAATTCTATGAATCATTTTTGGAATGTTATAGTTGGTAGAGACTTGGTGAATAGATCAGCGAGGATATCGCATGATTTTAATTGCAAGATGTTTATTCCCGACTCGTCATGAGTTTATGGGGATAAAACAATTTAGCGCAATATGCTTAACGATATTGCTCTTTATGTAACCTGTTTTGCATCTATGCAACATAAGCAACATTATCTGTGTAGATAATGATAGGTGATTCGAGAGAACCAACACCACATGACTAATGTATGCGGTTTGTCATTCCGTGAAGCCACACGTGTTAACATGAAGCATTGCATCTTAGAATGATCGTGGTAGTATAGTCACCAGAGTCTATTTGAAGACATCAATGGAGTGACAGATCTACCATGTATGTACACATTGTAGGATCATGTAAGTAGCCAATACCAGTGTCTAAATTGGAGTTCAGATTTCTCCGAAATTGATACAATATGTCAAGATATTTGGTGCCTTGGAGATATCGAAAGATATTCTTGATCCCCTAACCAATTATGTTGGTAGGTCCAATGGCATTGAGATATGGAACATTATGTGCCAACATCTCTTCTCCATCTTCCCATGGATCTTTCTCTACGTCTAGAGATCGAACAATCCCTAGGATGGACATGACTTGTCTATATCAAGTTTCTCCAATTTTCTGGATATAGGCATCTTGGTGTACCAAATACTTGAGTGAAGGTGCTCGAGTTGTAGTCCCAAGCAACATTTGGGTTTATCCAAATTCTTCATCTCAAATCCGTCTTTTAGATGATCACGTGGTTCGTCGTTGTAGGAGTTATCCTTATGTATGACAAACACACATGGGTGATCATCATGTAGGAGTAATCCTTTTGTATAAGGAACTCACTACGTCGGTTGTACCAAAATGTACCGACAACAATAAGCCATGTGGCGACTTATTGATTTACACAATACATGTTGCATTTGCGTTTCGATTCGGACAGAGATTCCATCGGGAACCATACATGTCGGAATCTAGTGATCCACATGGATATGTTGTCACTACACCTATCAACTGCATAGATAGATGATTTTGTACTGCCAATGATATATGTATCGGAACGAGATTTCACTCATGTCTGGAGAGTAGGTCTCGGATCTCTGCGGAAACCCGACCTTATGCTACAAGCCTTGCTTTCTCACCACCTTGTATTTCTCATTCCGTTTCCGGAAGAAAACACATTGAATAATCCCATAGGGAATTCATTTGGAAGAGCGAGGCTATATCTGCTTGGATGCATCCTTTGATGAGTTCAGTCCTAGCAAGTGTGTTCACACTCTGCCATGGCCATGGTCTTTGGATCTGAATCATTGTGAAGGTTGTTTGCAATCATACAAGAGATGTTTGTCGACAGTTGTAGGCTTTGGTTATATGATTCTCCAGAATCGATATAGTTGGAGCAAATATCATGCACCCTTGATGACTCTTCGTGATTTCCCAATACGCGTGAGTCTGGGTGTTCCGATGTCCCAGCCAGTGTGTGCAAGCTGGAGCTGGGGTTGTGGAGGTTTCCCTTCCACTGGGTGTATACTACCCATTAGGTGTTCATCAACGCAAGGTGACTTGCATTTACTGATTTAGAGGATTTATCCTCGATTTCCTTTGTTGCTTTGCGAAAAGCTGGATCCTGGTCAGAGGCCGTACTACTCCCCCTCTTTTTATAAAACAGGGAGTTGAGTGGTTTTTATTGGTACCTCCACTCTTTCGGGCGCATTTCTAACCGGATTGAAGGATTTTGTAACACCTTTGAGATCAGTAAATGAATCTGGCAGGTTATTTGCATGTGTTGCAAATTTGTGAATCGAACGTAGAGTCCATTCTTGAGTACGTGGGTATGAGGAGGAACGTGAAGTCCCAATTGATTTCCTGGCATTCGATGTGGTACTTGAAATCTCCCCCTAATGCCTGGAAATAATCCTCCTTAAATATAAGCAATCAGCGTACTGGGCTATGAATACATCCCTTATGAGGGGTTCAAGGTACTGGGTTATCGACGGATATCTGTACCCCACATAGATCCCTCATATGTGGGCCCATGATGTACGCTGCGGTGGTGAGATCGGTACGCGTGAAGCGCTTCCGAACTTACGCAGATGGGAAATGCTCGGAGGATTTCCACGTATCAATTGCAGAGGGGAAGTACTGCTATATGCAGTTAGTCAGTAGCAGCGTGTAAAACTGCATGACTCCAACGTAAGTTGGTAAATTGCAATTCATTAACATGGGTCGTGCAATGAGAAAATCCTTTTGATCAGAGACGACCAAAAACAATTGTGTATGGACACATAGGACATTGTGCTGAACTTCGATCCTCGGAGCCATGCACTAAATAGTGGAGGCATGTGAAGAGAATTCTGCAACAATATTTGTCCATTCGAATTGATTTAATTCGATTTTAGTCCAAACAATGGTTGGTTGGGACCACAAATATCACCTTGAATGTGTTCAAGGGACTGAAGTGATCCATTGGCACAATATGTGCAACTAAATCTCATGACTAGGAAAGTTTAGCTCATGCAAAACATGACCGATGGAATTGCATTATATGCAACATGTGCTACGAGTTGGATGTACGTGTAGTACAATCCAGACAATAGAGTGGGTACATTTTCATATACTTGTTCCACATCCATCGGATTGGACACTCGTAGAAATCTATATATAGAATTGAAGAAGTTCCAATATGGAAATCTTTATCAGATATATAGAATGTATACAATCTTATTTATATCAGAGTGCTGATACAATATATATGTTCTATACAACAACACAAATGGACATTAATAAAACGACCACTAAGGAGATAGTGGGACTAGTTTAAGTCTCCAAACACTTTGGTTGAGGCGTACTCAACCATCATGTTCTCCGTGCCTGTAGGGTCTCTGACTTATGGAGAGTTATGGCGTTGCAAGGTCCAGTAGGAACATCTCGCGAACAAGCAACTCCATTGGTGTCATCTGGAGGAAGGTTGAAGTTGGTTTCAAACCTTTTCCCTTGAGGTGCTTTGCATCCCTAGGATTGCTGTACAGAATGGCCAGATGCTTTGGGGTCTTGCACTTGTTAGTGGGATGCGTGTAGCAACCCACTTGTCGCAAAGCTTAGTTTTCAAACTCATGCTTTGCGGTGCCTTTCCCATAGTCTGAGTTTCTAGGCTTCCTGTTCCGGTTGCGCTTTCACTTACCATTGAAGTTTGAAGGCTTGCCGTTGAAGGTACCATCAAACTTTCGCCCATTCGCGACATTCATATGAACTTCAGGTAGAGGTTGAGAACCAACCGGGCACTGAGAGCCATTCTTAGCGAGCAGCTCATCATGCTTTTCAGCCTGAAATAAGGCCGGAATAGACTTGGTAGTCGCGAGCACTGTACTGCTGCTGGAGGATCCTGTCAGATGGGAGCATAGTAGACATAGTTTTCTCTATCTTCTCCGCATCAGTAGGTTCCTTCCCGCAAAAGCGCAGTTTGGAACTGATCTTATGAACCTCATGATTGTACTTCCTGACAGACTTAAAGCTCTGAAGTCGGAGGTGTGTCCAATCATGAGTGCTTTAGGCATGACAACTGCCTTCTGCTGTTCATACCTCGTCTTGAGGGCGTGAAACTAGGTACTTGGGGATTCTTTCTCCAAGTACTCAGACTTCAGATTTGGGTGAATATGGTGCCTTATGATGTACAAAGCAGCATATTTTTGCTCATCTGTCAGCGGCGTCAATCCAGCCGGGGTTGGAACATCCGGAGCCTGGATCGCACGCACTATAACCCAAGAGGCGCAAGGGCGATCTTGATGTCCATGGCCCATATAGGGTAGTTGTGGCCGTTGAGAGCGAGTGCATCAAACTCTCGAGCCATCGTTTATCTATATGGTAAACCAGAGAATATTAACTTACACTTGGTAAATTAAGATCCATCATGGTTATGCCGCAAGCAAAATAAATGAATTTCAAGAAGTGGGCTTGAACTCATTAGTGTGAACCTCAAATTGTTAAGTATGACACATTGTAGATAATTTCCAAAAGAAATTTCGGAGTAGATCTAGCAGCATTAGCGGAGTATAAGATACTCACACTTCGAATGCCTTATGTCATGACTTAATTAAAATGTATGGGAGAGCACATTGGCAATCATAATGTCAAAAGTGACAAAATGTAGGCTTAAATAGTAGTGGTAGATAAATCTACACACTACCTCATGATTCCAAAACATCAATTCGAAGAAATCACTTTGAATTTTGCATTTATATTTGTACCATTTTGTATATGTTATAGGGATTGCAATTTGCAAACACATTGAACATATAATAATGACACAAAATGGTCTAAAACATCAATATGTACATTATGTAATACACATATATAGGGCCTAAAACATGACAAGTACTTAATTACAGCACTAGTAGTTGGACCTATCTGCGAAATCACGAAAATAGTGGGGCTAAAACGTGACAAGTACTAAAATTGTACTAGTACTGATGTTAGTTGACCAATCTGGGAAAGTGCTCATGTATACGAGCTTGCTGGTGGCCACAACGTATGAAATTGGGCCTAATTAGTAGCCCATCTAAGTACCAGCCTGTCCAGTGCGAACAGATAAGGAGAGCGACAAGGAGGAAATTCCCAGCCACACATCGATTCCCAATCCACACCACCGACACAGGCGGAGACCGCTGCGCTGGTCGACCTCATCACCGGTGACGGCGATGAGAGGAGCTCCCGCCGCGCTCTTCCTCGTCGGAGGAGCCGCCGGGGAGGCGCGTGCCAGTCTCGACAGCATTGGGGAAGCCAAGGAAGGCGGGATCCCATGCGCCCGTGCGGAAAACAGGCTGGCGAGAGGCCATTGCCGCCGCGAATCGGCGCAGGAGGCGGCGAGCTTCGGGCGGCGGCGTCGGTGGCGCAGCCGGCTGCGGTGCCTGAGCTGGAGGACTCGTAGGCGAGGCCGTGGCTGCGTCTGGTTCATCTCCACCCACCGGCTCCGCCTTGATGTTGAGGTCGAAGGCGAAGGATGCTGCAGCGGAGGCAGCGCCTTTCTCAGCGGCCGGCGGCGGGGACGAAAGTTCCGGCCCGGGACCATACCCCGGCGGGTACTCATAGTCCGGGAGTTCGTCCGAGGCCGTCGGTGATGGAGAGTTAAATTCGGCGCCAGAGACGTATGCCGGACGGAAGGCCATGCCTTTGCGGGCAGGGCAATGTCCGTACCCGTGCTCTGGGCAGAAGGTCACGCCGGCGTCCATGCCGTTGTCGAGGAAGATCCCCGGTGGTGGTGGCGCAGATGGTCCAGCGGCGTCGGCGGCGACTTGCTGGGCATCCTGTCCAGTGGCGAGCACCGGAGCGTGGCGAGGGCGGCTGTGGCGACGGCCGCCGTGGTGACGGCGGTTCAAGACTAAGTGGCGACGACGGCTACCCAGTCCAGAGCGGTGGTGAAAGCCACTGCTGTTGCCGTGGCGACGAAGGCCAGCCCCGCGGCCGTGGCGCCAGAAACCGGCACCGTTGCGGCGAGGGATGCTTCGTCGGGCAAACCTGGGGCGTCGAAACTCTCGCCGGAGGAAGCGAGAAAAGGCAGAAACCAGGGTACGCAGGTGAAAGCCTGCCATCTTACCTTTCCCTGTTCTTCTTTTCCTTCCCGTGATGTTGCTCTGCCGAGAACAGTGCTGATAACGTGTAAGAAATGGAAATGAATGAATCGAACTGTCAACTTCATTGATCATCAACAGGTATTTATACAGGGGTTGCCGACTATCGGCAATGTCGGTTACAGAAGGAAAAGACGCCTGTAGGAGGCGTCCGTTGGTGTGGAGGCGCCTGTTCGGAGTGAACAGGCGTCTGCTACAGTAAAAGACGCCCATATGGACAGACGCGTCCGTACGACGCTTTGGGCACTAGGTAACTGCCATGGGCAGTTAGAATCTAATTCTAACACTGTTGACAGAGTATAGGGATTTATTACCTTGCAATAATGCATGGTCCAAGTTGACATTTAACCTGTTTTTATTACAAAAAGAAAGAGCATTCCTTGGCCAGAAAAGATTCCACTCTTTGCCGGTTTAATGTCTGTCGTTTGAGTGGCACGCACGTTTTTATTCCTTCAGCCCTTATTATTGAACCGCACATCCTCTTTTTCTTTTTTGTATCCCGTGGCAGCGGTGTCCTTGTAACACTGAGGAGTGGTGTAATATAGAGTACCCAACGTGCAACGATGCTTACATTTCCACGTTCGTTGCTTCCATTGTCCGATCTCTGTTGCTTAAGCTGCAAGTGAGCCGATCACGCAGATTCACCATTGCTTAACGCCTGGGGGTTTATGCAGCGGAATGAGGCAAAATCAATCGTCCTCGTGAGGTGATGGATCGGCGCCGTCCATTGGTTCTGATCAAGATGCACATTGCACGCCACTGACGAACAGGCTCTTGTAATTATAAACAATCCGTACAGGGTCGCCTTATTCCTTGTTCGCTGTCGTCCCATTTCAGGTTTAAACTTTAAACAAGCAGAGAGGGGACGCAGACCATTTCTTTTGCCTCGAAGGTCAAATACCTGGAAATGAATCTTTTTTCTTAGTTGTTATATGCTCGTTATTCGGCAGTTCTAGTGTATGGTTAGAGGTCTGTTCATGTGAATAGTGCGCGCTAGGCGTCAGCCGGCTGTAGCCGGTCTGACTGCCGCGCGACACGCGCAGGTTGCTTTGCGAGACGTCGCTTTCGAGCGTTTTTCCACTAACATGCATGATCCGACTCGCTACCTCGTGACTACGGAGTACTACTTTTCTCCTGCTCTTGGTTTAGCTGCAGCGCTGAGGCGATGGGTGGTCCAGGCTCGCTGCATGCTGTTGTCCCGGCATGCATGGTAGATTAGCTCCTGCACTATAAAACACAAGATAATGTACACAGATACTACTGTCATATTTTTTTCCTGCGTATGTAGCAGAAAATGAGACGTCGTTTTGTAACATTTTTTCATGGATCTATGAAAACTTGCGACATGTGTAACATTTTGCATGGCCATGTAGCAAAAAAACATTTCGAACGTAACAATATTTTTCTGTGTATGTAGCACTTTTGAAAAAGGCGGCATCGTTTTGCAATAGTACCGTGTGAATTTGTATAAACTCAGTCATGTAGCAAAAAAAAAGAGCGTAAACATTTTTGTATTGTGTATGTACCTTTTAAAAAAAAATGCGGCATCGTTTTGCAATAGTACCGCGTGAATTTGTATAAACTCGGTCATGTAGCAAAAAAAATAACGAGCGTAAACATTTTTGTATTGGTATATGTAGCACTTTTGAAAAAATGCGGCATCGTTTTGCAATAGTACCGTGTGAATTTGTATAAACTCGGTCATGTAGCAAAAAAAATAACGAGCGTAAACATTTTTGTATTGTGTATGTAGCACTTTTGAAAAATGTGTCATCGTTTTGCAATAATACCGCGTGAATTTGTATAAACTCAGTCATGTAGCAAAAAAAAATAACGAGCGTATAGCGTATGTAGCACTTTTGAAAAAACGCGGCATCGTTTTGCAATAGTACCGTGTGAATTTTTTTAAACTCATCCAACATTACAAAAACATGTATGTAACGTTGGAGAAATATGTATGTAGCATACTCACAAAAATCATTGTAGCATTTACACCATGCCTACACAACAAAAAATATAGTCGTTTGTTGCAATCCGAAACACCTTTTGTAACACCGAAAAATATCCCAAAGAAACTGACCTCCACCATTGGAGCTAAGCTCGCGTGGTGCAAGACATGACCAGCTAGGCATGAAGCATGGGCGTATATGCTCCCCAGATATTCCTTCATTTTATTTGCTAAACGGATGTACACTTAACCTTGTAGCATGAGTACTAGCACATATGTACATGGCTGCAAGTTGGAATCAACGACGCCAGGAAGCTACTATTCCGTAGTAGCAAAAGCACCAGGCTTGGGAGTATGTGGACAGGAATCACCGGATTAGGCATGTGCAACTGCCTGTGGGGACCAGCCACGTGAAAAGGCATGCAGTGGGAAGGCGCGCCTATTTTCCTCCCGGGACGAGCGCAACGAGCGCGGAGCGTGACGGAGTCGCGGGGCAGACGCGCACGTCGTCCGAACCGGCTGTAGCTACAGCCGGTTGTAGATTAGCATTTTCCATTCACATGTGCTTCGTTCTCAAGATAATCATATCAACGAGAAACTACAAGAAACGAGTCGTCATCTAACAGTGATGTCCTCCGTGCCTGTCGGTCGTTGTCTGGGCGATTCGTTTCTCTTTTTCTTCGAGAAGAAGAGAAAGATGAAGGCCTCCAGCTTTGCCGGCAAGCTATTGGGCTGCTTTGTCGGCAGCGAGTAGCGCCACTGGAGGGAGGCAAATCATATTTGACGCTCGTTGCGTCGACGCCTGAAGGGCTGGCCTTCCAGGGCCGGCCCAGGTACCACTTTTTCGGCTCTTTTTTAAAAGTTTTTTCACTTATTTTTCCTTTTTATTTTTATTTTTTCTTTTTATTTATTTTTCCTTTTTCTTTTCTTTTTACTCTTTTTTATTTCCCTGTTTTTGATTTACCCTTTTTTATGCTTCCTTTTTCTTTTTTGTTACTAAAAGCAAGGTTCAAAAAGGCGCTGGGCGTTCATTATGCGCTTGGGCACCGCATAGAGCCTAGTCAGCTTAGGCGTGATTAGGCTCGTTCTGTACGGACATGCAATAAGGAGCAGTTTTGGAGCAACTCTTAGGTGCAGATTGCATCCATGTGCGCTGCCTAGGCGTGATCAGAACGGAGGAAGCAGTTTCCAGGTCTAGACTGTTTTGTGTATAACATAGCCCTATAAGGCCCAATATGAAAACCTAGCTCCTGAGAAATCTGAACGGTTCATCTTGTTTAACACCCCACTCTTCTCTCTTTCTCGTATGGGTCGCTCTCTTCTCTCTCCTTTGTTCGTTGGAGTTCCCGCCCCGCCGCGATAGCTCCTTCCCTGCCTCGTCTCTACCCTACAACGCTGCTCCTCTCCGGCGCCGGACGACTGGGTCGCTCTTTGTCGATGATTCGCAGTGAATTTCTATGTAGGTAAAGGCTTGTGACCACGCTTGGATGGGTTAATAGCCTAAAGCACGCAAGAATGTATACAGGTTCATGTCCCGGGATCATCCTGATAAAAACCTAACTCGAGTTTGGATTGATTGTATTCCGGCATGTGAGACGCTAAAGGTACAAAACGATACCGGCTCGCAGAGGTTACCCCTTATATGTGGGCGCATTACCGCCTTATAAACATGGCTGAGTAGTGCTACATGCCCGGGTACATGCTAAGATGGGACGAAGGCTATACTAGGTTGTTATAGCTGACGTCCGACTGGCCGACACATACCGCGGCGTGGACTGGACCATTGTGGCGTTGTTAGCTGAAGACTTGGTGCAGAAGCCAAGGTGGGCCTAGATTGCCCGAGGTGGGACTTGGCCTGAGAGGCGTGGTCATCATGCCTCTCCTTTAGCGGGCCGCGACATTCGTTGCCTCACGATGTCAGATATGCTCTCACGTACGGTACGGAGAGCTGGTCCTGATCTTCGGGCAGCCTGCTGGAAGTTAATTGCCTGTTGGAGGAGGCGGCTGCTTCGGTGGGGCGCATGTCCCCGATGGTTGTGTTGGCGATATCGCTTGGCCGGCTGGGCTAGCCGGTGCATATAGTTTTAACTTTGATGGGCACCGTGTATCCATATCTTTGTCACTCTCCTTCCTCTTATGTTCGATGCAGTTCCTGCCCCGTTGCCATAGCTCCTTCCCTATCTCGTCTCTACCCTGTGATACGTCTCAAACGTATCGATAATTTTTTATGTTCCATGCTTGTTCTATATCAATATAACATGTTTTATATACACTTTATATCATATTATGACATTTATTGGACTAACCTATTAACAAGATGACACAGTGCCAGTTTCTGTTTATTATTTGTGTGTATTGCAAAAAAGGCCTGAAAACCAAAGTGCTCGGAAAAATCCAGAAAAATTACAAAAATTCTATTTCGCCAGACGACCCACGGAGCCAGAAGGGCAAGTCCAGCGGAGGCCCACAGCCTCCACACCATGCCTCCGCTCGGCCTGGAGGGGGGCGGCGCCGGGGGGTGGTGTGGACAGCTCGTGCACCCCCTCGCGTTGCCCTTTGGCCTATATATTACTCCTACCCCGAAAACCCTAAAAGGATGGACGATTTCTCTAGAAGAGTTCCGTAGCTCCGCCGCCACCAAAAACCCTAATTCGGGGGACATAAGTCTCTGTTTCGGCACCCTGCCGGGACGGGGAATTGCTCCCGGAGCCATCTCCATCGACGCCACCGCCTCCATCATCGTCGTTGCTGCCTCCCATGATGAGGAGGGAGTAGTTCTTCATCGGGGCTGAGGGCTCGTACGATAGCTATGTGGTTTATCTCTCTCTCCCATGGTGTGATCTTTATGTGATCATGAGCTTTGTAATCTAGTTGAATCCATGGATGTTACTCTTCATTATCTTATATGCTACTCAAGTGGTTTTATTAATGTAAACTCCGGAGTCACCTTTGTCCCACGGTGCGAAGTTGACAGTGTGCGCACCATGTGTGACTCTTAGGCTAAAAATTACAGGAATACTTATCATGAGTTATTATTTGTGTTGGATGTCTCTATGAAATTGTGGTGTTTGTCTAGTACTATTTAGGGCGCTCAAGTTGACAGTGTGGGGTTCCCTAGATGTGGAATGCGACTTTAAGGTGTGCTTTGATAGCCCTACGCAGTGGATTGGTGTTCGTTATCCAACGAGAGAATAATTCAGAGTAGCATAGTGAAGAGGAAATATCTATGTATTCAATTATATTATTATTGTTGAGAGTGTCCACTAGTGAAAGTATGATCCCTAGGCCTTGTTTCCAAGCACTGAAACACCGTTTACAACCAGTTTTGATACATGTTTGTTTGCTGCCATTTTTATTTCAGATTGCAATTACCACTTATAATCATCCATATTACTTGTATTTTAATATCTCTTCGTCGAACTAGTGCACCTATACACCTGACAAGTGTATTAGGTGTGTTGGGGACACAAGAGACTACTAAGCTATTTTGTAGCACTGTTGCCGGGGAGGTAAGGTAAAAGGTACTCACATCCTCCGTCTACTAAGCTATTTTGTAGCACTGTTGCCGGCGTGTGAGTGCTCGAAGCTATCTCCATTAGATTCTGCAATTATATCTTTTTGTTTCTTGTTTTTATTTCACTAGTTAGGCTTAATAGAAAACAACAAAAAAATTAGAGAGTTATATGAAATTTATCTTGAGTTAGGACATGATGCTTTTGAAGAGAAAATTAAAAAACCTATGGAAAATTATTTGCATGATGGTAGCAGTGTTATTACTATAAATTCTTTGAACACAATTATTGCTAATGTTATGGAAAAGTCTAAGCTTGGGGAAACTGATTTTGATGAATATGATATTTTTAGTCCCCCAAGTTTTGAGGAGAAATTTTTCTTTGATGATACTTTGCCTCCAATTTATGATGATTATAATGATAGTGGTATTTTGGTGCCACCTGCTATGGAGGATAAAGTTTATTGTGATTATACTATGCCTGCAATTTATGATGATTACAATGATGGTTGTGATAGTTTTACTCCCACTATTACTAATAAAATTGATTACGCTTATGTGGAGAGTAATGATACTTTTGTGCATGTGGATCATGATAAGAATGCTTTATGTGATAGCTATATTGTTAATTTTGTTCATGATGCTACTGAAAATTATTATGAGAGAGGAAAATATGGTTGTAGAAATTTTCATGTTACTAAAACACCTCTCTTTATGACGAAGGTTTTGAGCTTTCTCTTGATTTGCTTTTATTTGATGGTTACTGTAAAACCTACTGGTCATTATGAGAGAGGGAGACATGGCTTCACATATCACAATAATATTAAGTCTCCTCTCTTTTTGTTGAAAATTTTGAAGTTGCACTTGCTTTGCCTTCCTATGCCATTGGCTTCATGCTTCAATAATTTGTTTTCTTACAAGATCCCTTTGCATAGGAAGTGGGTTAGACTTAAATGTGTTTGGTATTTGCTTTTTATGCTCTCTTATATTCAACTCTTATACATATGAGAGCATCATCAAAATTATCATGCCTAGCTAAAAGGCTTTAAAGAAAAGCGCTTGCGGGAGACAACCCATTGTTTTTATTTTCTGCTATTTTTATTTTATTTGAGTCAAGGTGATGTTTACTTCTACAGCAATGTCTTTATATCTTTATTTTCTTATATTGTTGTGCCAAGTAAGGCCTCTAATAGGAAGATGATGCTAGATTTGGATTTCTGCGCATGAACAGATTTCTGCTGTTCACCATTTTACTTCGGTAAAATCACAGAAAAAATATTTAAATCTGCACATTTTTGTGCGTGATCCTTAGATATGTACGCATCTTTCGTTAGTTTAAAGTTTTTCGATCTGAGCAACGTAAGTGCCTCGAAAAAAATCGTCTTTACGGACTGTTCTGTTTAGACAGATTCTGTCTTTTATTTTTCGCATTCTCTCTTTTACTAGTGTTGAGTGGAATTCTTTTTTAGGGTGAAGAGCTTCACATAACATCAGTGGCAGTAGTTAATGTTAAAAGTAACGGTCATGTTTGTGTCCTTATAGAACATGAGAGTTTTTGATTGTGCACTAACCCTCTAATGAAAATTACTCTGAGTTTGGTGTGGCGGAAGTTTTCAAGGGTCAAGAGAGAAGGATGATATAATGTGATCAAGAAGAGTGAAGAGCTTAAGCTTGGGGATGCTCCCATGGATCACCCCAACATATTTTAAGAAGACTCAAGCGTCTAAGCTTGGGGATGCCCAAGGCATCCCCTTCTTCATCAGCAACTTATCGGGTCATCTCTAGTGAAACTATATTTTAATTCTTTCACATCATATGTGCTTTACTTGGAGCGTCTGTGTGCTTTTATTTTCAGTATTTTATTTTTCTTTTGGTCAACTTGATTGGATCCTAGCATTCTTGATTGGGAGAGAGACACGCTTCGCTTTTTCATATGAATACTCCTATTCTTCACTTATACTTGTTGAGTATTCTTATCTAGCTATTGCTATGCTTTTAGCTCCTGTTTTGCATGCATCTCTTGTTCAGAGCTGTTAGTTCTTTTAGAGAAAGTACTCTCTTGCTTCACAAATAATTGTTTGGAGAGTTTATGTTGAAATAAATTGATTGGTGTTTGGTTGGAACAGAAAATGTTGCATGTGGTAGATGGTATAATGGAAAAAGCTTACATATTCTTGTAGATCATTGTATTGGATAATTTGATACTTGTCAATTGTTTTGAGTTATCAAGTAGTTCATGATTAAACTTTTGTATCATGTAGTTAAAACCTATTAATGAAGAACTACCGTAAAGCTCGTTGAAATTTGGTTTGCATGTTTGGTATCTCTAAGGTCTAGATATTTTCTAGTAAAAGGGTTTGGTTAACAAGGAAGACAGTGTAGAGTCTTATAATGCTTGCAATATGTTTTCATATAAGCCTTGCTGTGTCGGTTGATATCCTGTGTTTGCTTCAAATAACCTTGCTAGCCTAAACTCTGTACTGAGAGGTAATGTTTTTCGTGCACCCAAAACCTTGAGCCAAATCCATGCCATCTGTGTCCACCATAACTACCTATATGTGGTATTTTCTTGCTATTCCAAGTAAATTTTTCATGTGCTACCTTTAAACTATTCAAACTTTATTACTCCTATTTTGTGTCAATGTTTACCAAGCTCATGAGGACGGGGTGGATGTCTTTATGTCAACTGTCAAACAGACTTTACCACCGGACTAGCGGCATATACATCCGCTTATCCATTAATTTTGCAAAAAGAGCTGGCAAATGGGGTGCCCAGTGTGGGGACCCCGGACTAGCTGTCCGAAATACCCGATTATGCTTAACACAACGATCCCGTGATCAGTCTGCCGTTGTACATAATCCGAATTGGATATCAAAGTTTACATCAATTACAATACCGAATTAAAAGTCTTACATAAATGGTCATTTAGACCAAGTCTTACATAGGTGCCTTCATGGGCCAAACCAAAATATCAGCGGAAGCTACAGCGTAGTAGACATCGAATCCTAACGAAGATGACCCGACAGGCAGCTGACTTATGGAGATCCTTAGTTTGCGTAGAAGTCGCCATACTCCTGCTCGACGTAGTGCTCCTCCTCGTAGTCTGGCTAGGACAATAGGCAGGCACGAAACCAATATGAGTACATTTGAATGTACTCGCAAACTACCCCAACATGAGTATGCACTAGTTTTATTTTACTTTCATACTTTTATTTATTTAAAACATCTCTATATCTTTATTGAAAAAGGTAAGAAGAGTTTTATAACCATTTTAAAGAAATCACCATTGTATTTGTTTCTCCAAAACTCCCCCTTTTTCCGACCATAGTCCATCATGGTCCACTTCCTCCAACAACCTCATACCGATCCGTTGGTATAGGTGTAAGGAACATTCTCCACTTCATTTTCTTTTTAAAACTCAAAGTCTTTCAAAAACTTGCACATGGTCAAAGTAGGGCCTCCCAACTGTCCATATCCGAGGACTCGGCTATTCGAATAGTTTTACACTCTGCAGAGTTAGCACGCTTTTCCCACATCCATCCGGCAACTCATCGTGTCTGCCACGTCTCGCCATACAAGGTGTATGCGAAGTAAGCCGCCGACCATAGCCTGTCCTTTGCTCATGCTAGTATAGGACCCTGCCCATATGACACTTCCGTCAACACTTAACCCAGCCCGTCGGAATCTAAGTGTGAGGACTCATAGGTTTTGCTCGGCGGTTTATGGTGGAACCTTCAATGCTCCTCCTTATCTTTCCGTAGAGTTTGAGCGAGGACCCGGGTCAGGGGTAGATCAACAAACTATCCCCTCATGTACAACGGAGATGACTCCGTTGATGAGGCATCCCATACTAATATGAGCAAATTATATGACTAAGCCCTTTTCCCATATGTGGGTAAATGTGGTCGCACAGGGTATCGGCTGGTTGACGTAAGTATAAGGACACACTGTGCATTTTTCATAAACATCTCCATTCTCCACTTCTCCATTTCAACACCGACATCTCGGTATTCCATAATCACACAAATATTTTCAAAGGAGTTTGAATAAAAAATATTTGTTTTTCCCATCCTATAATTTTGACATAACTATCTTATATCTCTACATGGTGGCAAAATAATTTCCATATATGTTTTAAAAAAGGTTTTATAAATCTTTGCTTTTAAAGGTAAATCATGATATAAAAAATAGATGCATATGTTTGTAGTGCAAGCTCAGAGAGTAGCTTGCCTTGCTCGGCAAAGTGACCTTGGTCTTGATCTTCAGATTCAACAAACTCTCCTTCTTCGATAAATCCGACAGCGTTCTCGTCTAATTAATAAACAAACAGATACAAACAATCACTAAACTACCCAAGCAATCATCACAACATAACAATCATAAGCATCACAAATAGCTACTGCACACATCAAACAATACAATTTGGTTTCAAATTAATTGAATTAAACATTATTTGTTTATGTCTAAATTGTGGCAGAAACTTGTTAAACATGTTTAATTGCATAACTTGAGTTCTGTTGGTCACAAAAATACAAACTAAATTTCTACAGAAAGCTATTGATGTGTAGATGACAACACAATTGAGTTTGGATTAATTGGAGTTACCAAACTCCCTACATAATTGTTTTAATCCAGTAAGTTATTAATCAAATTTTTGCTACAACTCAAGTTAATGTTATTCAAAAATTCAATCCTTTTAGGGGTAACTAACCTTAACTAAATGTGACCTAACAAAATTGGTCCTAAATCATTTGGGTTAACCATTAAACATCTATAAATGTTTTAGTTCAGAAGGGTGTTCAAACTTCAACTTTATACTAAACAATTAACACTGCACAAATAATTCTACCAAAATTAGGGAAGCTAATACATGGCAGTACTAAGCTAGCAAAATTGGTTTGGAATTAATTGGCTTAACAGAGTATCAGAAACAAACAAGTTTAGAATTTAAACCTTCTGTAGTATTTTTAATAATACATTTTTATTATTTATTTAAATAAAATGAATCCACTTGGGTTGGTTAAACAATTTCATAAGCTATCCAGAACAATTGAGTTTGATTTATTTGGATTCTTAAATCTCGAGATATTGAATTTACAAGTTGGGTCCAGGACTGATTTCTCAGAGGAGTTTAAATTCGAATTTAATTGTTCTCTGGATAATGTTGAAAACTATGACAGGTGGGGCCTACGCGTCAGTGTCACAGGGAAAGATCCCGTGTTGTGGATAATGTTTAAAATGCTGACGGGTGGGGCCAGCCTGTCAGCCTCTCTCTAAGCGAAGCGGTCCAGATCCAACGGCTCACAGAGGCCGCGATCAACGACGACCATAAACGAGCGGCGCCGTCGCGCCGGTGACGGTGCCATGGATGGATCCTCACCTAGGGGGCTCGGGAAGGTGCGGAGAGGGTGCTGGAGAACGGCGGAGGCTCGAGGAAGGCGGTGGTGCGAGTTGTACTTGCTGGGGAGGCTCCAGTCGACGGCGGCGAGGTCTCAAACTTCCACGGCCACGGGCACGAGCTCCGGCGTGGTCCTGGCTTCTCTCCTGTGCCCTAAACAGAGGGAAAAGCGAGGCGTGTGAGTGCGGTGTGGGTGGAGAAGTTGATAAATATATGAGATATATATGTTGAAAGTTGAAAGCAATTGCTGAAACTTAAATCTTCCTTTGTGTTGGTTAAACACCTTTTGCTTCGAATCTATTGCTTTATGAGTTAACTCTTATGCAAAACTCTTTGATGCTTGTCTCGAAAGTACTATTCATGAAAAGTTTTTGCTTATATGATTCAGTTGTTTGCTCATTATCTACTTGCTAGCAAACTATAGACCATTGACCTGGATCACTTCATTCATAACATGTGCTTTACAATACTATTTGATCAAGATTATGATTATAGCATGTCACGTCAAAAATTATTTTGTTTTATCGTTTACCTACTCGAGGACGAGTAGGAACTAAGCTTGGGGATGCTTGATACGTCTCAAACGTATCTATAATTTTTGATGTTCCATGCTTGTTCTATATCAATATCACATGTTTTATATACACTTTATATCATATTATGACATTTATTGGACTAACCTATTAACAAGATGCCACAGTGCCAGTTTCTGTTTATTATGTCTGTGTATTGCAGAAAAGGCCCAAAAACCAATGTGCTCTGAAAAATCCAGAAAAATTACAGAAATTCTATTTCGCCAGAAGACCCACGGAGCCAGAAGGGCAAGTCCAGCGGAAGCCCACAGCATCCACACCATGCCTCCGCGCGGCCTGGAGGGGGGCGGCGCCGGGGGGTGGTGTGGACGGCTCGTGCACCCCCTCGCGTTGCCCTTTGGCCTATATATTGCTCCTACCCCGAAAACCCTAAAAGGATGGACGATTTCTCCAGAAGAGTTCCGTAGCTCCGCCGCCACCAAAAACCCTAATTCGGGGGGACAAAAGTCTCTGTTTCGGCACCCTGCCGGGACGGGGAATTGCCCCCGGAGCCATCTCCATCGACGCCACCGCCTCCATCATCGCCGTTGCTGCCTCCTATGATGAGGAGGGAGTAGTTTTTCATCAGGGCTGAGGGCTCGTACGGTAGCTATGTGGTTTATCTCTCTCTCTCCCATGGTGTGATCTTTATGTGATCATGAGCTTTGTAATCTAGTTGAATCCATGGATGTTACTCTTCATTATCTTATATGCTAATCAAGTGGTTTTATTAATGTAAACTCCGGAGTCACCTTTGTCCCACGGTGCGAAGTTGACAGTGTGCGCACCGTGTGTGACTCTTAGGCTAAAAATTACAGGAATACTTATCATGAGTTATTATTTATGTTGGATGTCTCTATGAAATTGTGGTGTTTGTCTAGTACTATTTAGGGCGCTCAAGTTGACAGTGTGGGGTTCCCTAGATGTGGAATGCGACTTTAAGGTGTGCTTTTATAGCCCTACGTAGTGGATTGGTGTTCGTTATCCAACGAGAGAATAATTCAGAGTAGCATAGTGAAGAGGAAATATCTATGTATTCAATTATATTATTATTGTTGAGAGTGTCCACTAGTGAAAGTATGATCCCTAGGCCTTGTTTCCAAGCATTGAAACACCGTTTACAACCAGTTCTGATACATGTTTGCTTGCTGCCATTTTTATTTTAGATTGCAATTACCACTTATAATCATCCATATTACTTGTATTTTAATATCTCTTCGCCGAACTAGTGCACCTATACACCTGACAAGTGTATTAGGTGTCTTGGGGACACAAGAGACTTCTTGTATCTTAATTGCAGGGTTGCTTGAGAGGGATATCTTTGACCTCTACCTCCCTGAGTTCGATAAATCTTGGGCGATTCACTTAAGGGAAACTTGCTGCTGTTCTACAAACCTCTACACTTGGAGGCCCAACACTGTCTACAAGAATAGAAGCGTGCGTAGACATCACCCTGCTGTGCTGCTCCTTTTCTATCGTCGGACGTCGGATTTCTCGTCGGAGGACCTCGCGGGCCGCCTTTTCCGCTGCCTAGGGTAAAAGCTGGGCGTTTGGCCAGTGCCTCACGCTTAAGCGTTCCTAGGCTAACTCGTTTTTGAACACTGACTAAACGTGATAAGAATTTTTTATTGGGTAACACGTATATATATTTTTGAAATTTGAGACCGATTATCTTGAACTCGTGAACACTTTTTATTTTTTCTTGATTTTTGAAAATCATATGAATTTCTTATTGTGCAATATGTGAATTTTTTAATTTCGTGAACCATTAATTTAAACTGCTAGGATGTTTTTTCACATGAACTATATAAATATTATCTAAATGTTGTGAACATTTTTCTGGAACTACGTACAGAAACACACCTTTTAACCTCGTATTTTTTGAGCATATAAACATTTTATCTCAACTTTTAATAAATTCATATGAATATTAAAACAAAATAAAAAATAATAACTAAAAATAAAGGTTAGAAAAAGAAACTGAAAAAACTAATACCCTATTGGGCTGGTCCACCAATGCAAGCTAGTGGATGTCGTCCCCTATTCGCCGCTGAGAGTGTCAAATAGGAGCTCCTCTGCAGAGAGAAGGGCTCATAAAAAATAGCAACAACAAGGCCCATGCTAACGCATACCGGCTAGCTACTCGGAAAAAACTCTTGTTGTTTCTCCATAAATAAACCCATTAATATGTGGAGTAAACCTTGGAACGCCACCAATTCTAATGTTTGCTTACCGAAGGGTAAGTGTAATGCCCCGTAGTAATAGACTCGCGATGGTAGAATTTAGAAATGTGCATCTTTGCATTCATGCATGTTTGGGAAATCTGAAAAAAATCACGCTTTTGTGTAAAACCGGATTGGGGTGTCGATACCAGACGAAAGTCGATGATCGGAGAAACGACACTAGCTGTTCAATATCCACCTCTGTTTAACATTGCGTAACATAAGCATTTTCTAGTTGCAGATGTGTTAGCAAATGCAGCGCCGCCGAATATTGAGGTCTGGCGATCTCTATCAGGAAACAAATGGATATCTTGGCTAAATTTGGCAGAACGACTTATGGGGGTCTCTCTATCAAATGATTCGGATATTTTCCGATGGAACTTACGTTGTGTGGAAACTTTTCAGTTAAGTCTATGTATTTAAATAATATATGCATGTACACACGCCTTTTTTTACGAAAGTACCTTTGGAAACTGAAAGTATCCCTGAAGATTCAGATTTTCATGTGGTTTCTCAATAGAAAGTTTTACTGACTAAGGGTAAACTTGCTAAGCGACAATGGACATGATGTAAACATTGTGTTTTCTGTCAGTCAGATGAGTCGATTGAGCGCTTGTTTATTTCTTGTCCTTTTGAACGACATATTTGGAGACTTATTCATTTTACCTTCAGTATCATTTCACGAGCCAGTATTGCTAATATGTTTGAGAGTTGGTTGGTTGGGTAGATAAGAAAACTAAATCTCATATTCGCATTGGCGTTTGTGCTTTTGTTTGGGCAATTTGGAATTGCAGAAATGATGTCGTTTTTAACAAGGTTCAAGCTACCAATTTCTTGCAGGTTGTTCATGGAGGTACTTATTGGTACTTATTGGATCTATATGTGGTCATTTATCCTTCTACCGGACCAAAGGGAGATGTACTCGGCTAATAGCGGTCGTGGGCTATCTTCAATCAGAAAGGGTGGCAACATGCTAAAAGATTACATGATGTTTAGACTCCTTTTCATTGGGTGTTTCGTTGGCTGGTCCATGTGGCCACGTTGGTTGATCCGTGAGATGTAATAATTGACATACTTTGCATACTTTGTGACCCTTAAATTTTTATTTTAATATAAAGATTTGTGCATCATCATGATGCAGAGGCCGGGTATCCCCATTTCGAAAAAATAAAGAAGGTATAATATTTGATTTTTCGACAAAGAGTTATAATATTTGATAATGAAGTAACATCAATTAGGCAATTACCAACCATTTGTTTTCAAAAAATGGCAAGGTGAAATCTAGTACTGAAGATATTCGTGAACATGATATTTATAGTTGGAGCGATAAATAGTTTCAAGTTTTTAAGTATGAATTTTTTGAATGATGAGATCATTTTGAATGATGCTATTATTTTCTTCTACGTCAGAGTGCGTGGCAGAACCAAGTAGGATCAGAAAAAAAAGAAATGCTTTTGTTAATTATTAGAGTTCAATCGCGTTGAATTGAATCATGATTCAGCTCTCCTAAGAATTGCACATAAGTTATAATTAAGATTTTCTCAATTACACATGGATTGCACATGGATTATAGCAGAGTACACATGTGTTACATATGCACTAGACAAACTAAAACGATTAAATGATGCAAGTGTTTTTGGGTTTTTGGTGTATAGTTTGCAATAAAGTAAAAAGCTGAAAATAAAATATGATGAGTGAAAGCTCTCAAAGAGAGAAAGCCCAATCCTCTATGCAGCAAGAGGACAAGCTTAAGTGTGTGTTTCTTATGCGTGGAAAACGTTCCCAAGGGCTACATGGATTTCATGGCATAGATATTTCTAGAACAACAAGGTAAACATTTTGTCAAGTTTTAATCTTCTTTGGACGGAGCCATAATTAGGTGTAGCTAAATAAATAAACTAAACCCCTTATGATGGTTCTTATGGCCAAGTAAATGACTGCACAAGAGTTATTAAGACATAGAGTCCCACCATAGCCTGAAACTCTAAGGTCCCTGATATAAATCCCCTCCTAATGGTACTTCATGTATTGGACCACAGGTTTACGTGTCCTCCCAGGTCCTACCCATTCCATTACATTAGTGTGATCACCTTCGTGCATTACTCAACATATGTGTGCACCCATACGTTGTACAATAAGATAACCATAAAAGATAAAAACTTGACCAAATACTCAATACATGTTAAGTGGAAATCATTGCCAATCCATCCTATGCCCCCAGGAACATGAGAGAACTACTCACAACGCGAAGACATGATATGATTCAATGGTATAAGTGATACAACACAATCTGAAAATATAATCTCCCCACAAAACAATGACAAGTAGCAATTCACAAACATGTAGAATAGTACTTAGATAATAGCTAGGGTTTGAACAATCTCAAACTATGAGGGAGGTGAAGTTGATCACGAAGATGGTGATGGAGATGGTGCTAGTCTTGACGGTGGTGTTGATGGAGACTCCGGAGGGGGATGGAGGAGCCTTCCGGAGGTGATCCGGCGGCGTTTCCCCCTCCAATCTTCTCCGGCGACAGCCTTCTGACTCTCTGTTTCGTGGTTTTGTGTTTCTTCGCCGCCTCCTTGCGAAACTCCTCGGGGACTATTTTTATAGTCGGTTTTAGGTCAAGACGAAACCACGGAGACGAAAACGGACGGCATCGGAGCCACGAGGGGGAAAAGGAGGTGCCTCACGCGGCCCAACTGGTTGGGCTTCTGGTCTTCATTTTTAGCCCATTGCATTCGTCTCGAAAATTCTGAACCGTGCTCTTTGGCCTTGCCCTTTTTGGAGTCCCGAAGCTCCCGAAAAGTCCGAAACACTAAAAAAGACGTTTTCTGAAAAACAGAGTTAGAACCAAAAGAGAGGGGATTGTTTAGATAATCCCCGAAATCATTATAAAACATGAATATAACATCATATAAGTTGCAAATATGTAGGAATATCTAATAATAACATGCAAAGTTCATGTATGCATTTTACATGCATCAATGAGTTACAACTGACGTTAGTGACAACATTTGCAAGTCAATTCGAGAATTAGTCGGTCCCAAGAAGGGCTTGTTTACTCCAAGGATTTTCTAGGGGATGAGAAGAGTGGGGATGAGAGGGGATTTGGTGAACACCCAATCCCCACAAATAATCTTCCTCTACAATACACTAGCATGCACTAGAGTTTTTTTTTAGACAAAAATGAGATGGTTGGTAGGGGATATCCTCTATAATTCTCTAGAATACACTAGAAATAAAGAGACTAGTGGGAATTTTTCGAGATACGAGATAATCTCTTCCAATCTCTGAAATACATTAGAAGTAATAAGGCTGAAACGGGAAGTCGGGAACCCTCCTCCACCTGTTCACACCGGACTCCGTACACGATGCGACACGCCCAAACGGCCGAAGAACCGAAGAGCCGGAACCACACCCGATCTGGTCTCCGAACCACACCCGTTCGGTAACCACACGGTCCGTTCACACCACCAAGATTCGTGCAGGAGGCGCAGAGAGGCGAGCCATATTAAATCTCGAAGCAGCCGCAGTCGTCAGCGCTGCCGTATACGATTCCCTCACCTCCCCGCCGAGTCCTCCAAACCCTAGGAGCCGCCGGCCGGCCAGGTAAGGATCCGCCGCCGTGAGATCTCCAGTCTTTCGTGGTCTCGGTGCCCGGGTAGATCGTCGACGCGTTTTCCTCGAGAGAAAAAAGAACATCTTTTTGCTCGATCTGCGCGTTCGCCGGCTTTTCGATCTGGTTGGCCCGGTGGATTCGAGTAGTGGCGGCGGGTTTATGTGGTGGGGTTGTTAGATTCGGGACTCAGCGGACACGGAAGATGTATTGGTTTAACTCGATTTAGCGCATCGTTGCATCTCGATGCCCTGTTTTAGTTTAACAGGGATGCCTCCGAACTTTGACGGCTCCTATTTTCCTTCTCGAGAACTAGTTTAGGCAGGAAAGTCCGTCCGTTTATATATGTCGCGACTTTGTAAAAGGGGTTTGAGCACTTGGTAGTTTGTGGAATAGAACATGTTCCTCTTGTCATTATGGTTCTTGAACGAGTTACATCTTGCTATTATTTACGGAACGATGTTTAGGGTTGCCAGTCTTTGCTGGCAGATTATTTTCTCTGCAAAAATATTGAATTTTGACCTGCTGGAGCAGTACTTTATCGCCTGGTGTTCTTATGCAAGCCATTGTCTTGTAGGTAGCCCTTAGTGTCAGCCATGTTTGGGCGCATGCCACCAAGGAAGACCAGCAACAACACCAAGTATTACGAGGTGCTTGGTGTGTCCAAGACAGCAACCCCTGATGAGTTGAAGAAGGCTTATCGGAAAGCTGCTATAGCCCACCATCCTGATAAGGGTGGAGACCCTGAGAAGGTGTGGTGACAGCGCTTCCATATGTGCCTGCTTTTGATATTTGTTAGATTAGTTTTCGCTGATCTTTTCTTTTTTGTATCTTGGTCAGTTTAAAGAATTGGCACAAGCTTATGAGGTTCTTAATAACCCTGAAAAGAGGGAAATTTATGACCAATATGGAGAAGATGCAATAAAAGAAGGAATGGGAGGAGGCGGTGGCGCTGATATGCATAGTCCCTTCGACATATTTGAACAACTGTTTGGTGGTGGCGGTGGCTTTGGAGGTAATAGATTTATAGTTCTTTGTGCTTTGGTTTGTTCCTCTATTCAGTTTTGTCAGAACTAAATACTATGTACTTTGTGAGATATGAAGTCACTTGAACTTACCTGTGGTTTTTGGATAAAAGGGGGTAGCTCAAGAGGACGCAGGCAAAAGCGTGGCGAGGATGTGGTGCATACTATGAAGGTTTCGTTGGATGACTTGTACAACGGTGCTACCAAAAAACTATCTTTGTCACGGAATGTTCTTTGTGGAAAGTGCAAGGGGTAAGTTTTTGTAAGCTCTTATTCCGTCTTTTTTGCAAAAATTGTTATTGTGGTCAAATTTGGAGTATATCTTGTACTAGTACTTTTATGAGAAACAGTGATAATGAAGTGTACATAGTAATGTGGTGTTAATCCCATTAGCTCCACGTTCGCCTGTACATCTTTGCTCCATCGAACATAAAAATATATGCTTGGATGCTCATCAGGTATAACAGGTTAAATAATTCTTCCTTACAACAGCTCAAACTTGTTCTCTTTCTGTTATGAAATATTTATAGGACCAGGGATCCCAGTTTTCATGAAAGGGGTTTTGGCAATATTGCACGAGCTTAATTAACAAGTATGCTATGCTTATCTCGTGAAAACAATAGCAACGTAGTTTCTGTGTTTGCCAAGTACAGTTTTTGTTGCATCAAGGCTGAAAACGTTGAACCTTGTTCTGTTTATCTTCTAAGGTGTTAGCGTCATGTAAATTTAGTGCCAAACACAGTTGAACCTTGTTCTGTTTATCTTCATGTATACTTATCTTCAAACGTTGAACCTTGTTCTGTTTGCCAAGTACAGTTTTTGACTAACTGGTTGCTGAAAGAAGTTTATGGTTTGATTAGCTGGACATTGTGGGGTTTTAGTCTTTCAAATTAAGTCTTCTAATGGATCTTAGTGCCTGTTAATTGCTTCGCGTTCTAAGTAGTTATCTTTAAAGGTAGCTAATTACCTGTAATCTAAAATGTCCTTGTTTCTCAGTTCCGTTCACATAAAAAAAGTGCCGGTATTGGTGGAAAAACGTGCAAAAACGTGGCTCGATGTTATTCATGGCTATGTTTGTATAAACTTTTGAAATGATTATTCCCCAAAAAGTAGACTAGGTAATTAATGGAATGCTAGGTGAGTATGTAGAACTATCTTGTTTCCTGATGCCAGATTGTAATTTGCCTAAATACTTCTGACCATATTAGCCTAGAAGGGCCTTCAAGGTGGCACTAGGCGGCACCCTACTACCTCGCCAATTTCTGCTGTGCTTAGCACTGCAGAGGATTGTTATAATCCTGTTTGCCCAACTAAGTTTTGGCAACTTTAGTGTTTGTTTCGACCCATTTTTGTGGGTAATTTTCTGCAACACAGACTGAGCCTTATCCCACCATTTCCTCCTAAGTGTCAATTAGGCACTTGTCTGCTTTCTGACTAGCATATAGTGTATTAGTGAACACCAATCACCATTGTATGTAATGTTTCTACTGCAGAGCTGCATCTTTGCGTGACCGTACAAAATTTGTTTAGCCCCTTGGCGTTGATGCAATCTGTCTCTGTAAATGAAAATTGCTAATTTACTTGGTGTACTTGTAGCTGCTGTTTACATGGTTCCTGTTTCTTTTCAATCTCTCTATTAGCTGTAGGGATCTCACTGTATTCTGTTGTTGAACATTCAGAAAAGGATCCAAGAGTGGGGCAACGGCTACTTGCAGTGGTTGTCGTGGTGCAGGAATGAGGATGATAACAAGACAGATAGGACCTGGCATGATCCAACAGATGAATACTGTTTGCCTGAATGCAGAGGATCAGGTATGTACTGTTCTATCTTCAATCAATAATATCTGGTACTTGAGTTTTCTTATAATGTGCATTTGTACAGGTGAGATGATAAGTGACAAGGATAGATGTACAAGCTGCAGGGGTAGCAAAGTGGCCCAGGAGAAGAAGGTTTTGGAGGTCCATGTGGAGAAAGGAATGCAACATGGCCAAAAGATTGTATTCCAGGGTGAAGCCGATGAAGCTGTGAGTCTCCTAATTGACACATGTCTGCATTTACAAGCACTCAACACTTGCATGCAAGCAATATATAAGATAATCCTTCTAACATGTCAATTCATGCCTTTTCAGCCTGATACAGTCACAGGAGACATAGTTTTTGTCTTGCAACTTAAAGAGCACCCAAAGTTCAAGCGGAAGTCTGATGACCTATTTGTTGAGCATAAGATCTCTCTGACTGAAGCTCTCTGTGGCTTCCAGTTTGTTCTGACTCATCTTGACGGTCGGCAGCTTCTGATCAAATCCAATCCTGGGAGATTATAAAACCTGGTACATCAATTTTTTCTCGTATCTGTTTCTCTTTCCATTCCTTTCAGTTCTGGTATCCTGTAAAGTACAACTGTTCCCTGTTAGAATATACTTATCCCTGTATTTTTTCTTAAATAGGGCAACACAAGGCCATAAACGACGAGGGCATGCCTCAGCATGGCCGGCCTTTCATGAAAGGTCGTCTGTTTGTTGAGTTCAGTGTCGAGTTCCCCGAGCCTGGCGTACTCAGCCCTGCCCAGTGCCGATCACTCGAGAAGATTCTGCCACCAAGACCAACCCAATCGTCTCGCATGGAGCTGGATCAGTGCGAGGAGACCACAAGCACGATGTGAACATTGAAGAGGAGATGCGCCGCAGGCAGAACCAAAGGCGGCAAGAGGCATATGACGACGAGGAAGAGGATGATGGTGCACCAAGGGGGTACAGTGTGCCCAACAGTAAGGGCAGGCCAAGCAAATCTAGAATGCTCGGTTAAGCCTGTCTGTTAGTCATATGATCTCCCCTTGTGCCCGGTCTGTGTCTGTCAACTCCCCATTCTATTATTCCTTCCATTTACCATCTAAAGTAGATGATACGATGCATGGTGTTATTCTTTTTGGTGTCTTGAGACTGCATGATTATTTTTGAATTGTCCTATTGCCTTCTGTGTTGTACTACTCTGAATCTAGACTTCGAGGTGATAACTTGAATTGGCTTTTGTATCAGTATAATCGTCTTCAAGACATAGATGCTATGATTAAATTCTATGGCTCGTATAAGACTAGCCATAGTGGGGAGCATCATGTATATGATACTAGTCTATGTTACTAGTTCCATAGTGGGTAGTAACATTTGTGGTATTATATACTAGTGTATTTATTAGGTTGCACACATATCTTGTCTTGGAATCTGTTATGTTACAGTATCTACCTATGATGCCACTATCATCTCTCTCCTCATTAACTGCAGTGATACGTCATTTTTTTGCCAACGTGGCATGCATTATACTACCTATGTTACTCCCACTATGGCTAGTCTAAATAATCATAGCTTTGGATTTTTAGCTTTTTTGCTTCAGCAACATGTTTTACATGTCTGACAAGGCCAACCCGTCAGTCAGGGTCATATTATGATTTTTTTTTTTTTGATTTTGGGTCATATTATGACTTGTAGATGGCATAAGAATAACGTTCCAACAATACTTTGTCAATACCTCCATGGCCTATTGCTACGAGGGAGGCAAACTTGTCGAGGACCGTTGAAACACGCTCCGCAGTTTTCCAGGCTCCTACCAGTCTCGTGAAACATGCGTCCATGATCTGGCATTGCCGTTAGCCCATCCTTCTTCCCGAAATCCTTCAGTTGTACCAGCAGTCAGTCCAGTCCAGCACAAGCATACGGAATAGTAAGCGCCTGCCGGGTTGGAGGAAGGAGTCTTTGCCTTAACAAAATCCACTTAACGGCTAGTCGTTGAGGCGTGGACAGCTGCCTTCTGTCTTGGCACTTAGCATGGCCGGGCACGCATCGAGAAGAAGAAAACTATCATTTGGCCTCACTGCATATGCCTCGTATACAATTGGAGTTCTGAATTAGTAGTATATATACTATATTGGACGGTCGCCATTTGATAAAAGCCTTACCAATACAGGCCTTCCATTTGTTAGAAGTCGCACCAACTCGCAAACTTTTTACAAAAAAAATAGTGTATTGGCAAGGCTTGCGAATATCTAAACACTTGCAGAAGTTCTCACATATTTTTTTAATTCAGAAGATCCTAACAACAGCATCAGCTTTGAATATTTTAGCTCCGCATGGTGGTGATATTGTTTACAAAAAAAAATAGGCTTCCACTAATTTGTCCGCTATTTATACTCGCGCACACCACCTTCCCACACCAGCCTTGCCTGTGCTTGTAGAGAGAGAGAGAGAGAGACATGGAGTCTGACGCGATCCATGCACCCACGACCTCCTCCTCCTCTCCGATTCCACCATCATCAATGGCGCACAAGTCGTGTCAAAGAACCGCCCCAAGATCCTGAAGCGCAAGAGGCAAACAGCGACCTCCCTGCTCCTGGCGGCAGCCAAGAAACGGAGGCGCCCGGCCGGGCCAAGAGAGCAGCAGCTGCGCCGTGGACGACGAGCGCACGGCCGGAAGGCACCCGTCGTACCGCGGCGTGCGGCGGCGGAGCTGGGGCAAGTGGGTGTCGGAGATCCGAGAGCCGCGAAAGAAGTCGCGCATCTGGTCGGCACCTTCCCCACAGCGGAGATGGCCGCGCGCGCGCACGATGTGGCCGCGGTCGCCATCAAGGGCCGCGCCGCGCACCTCAACTTCCCGCACCTCGCCGACACGCTCCCTCGCGGCCTCCGCCTCCCCCGCCGACATCCAGGGCCGCGGCCGCCATGGCCGCCGCCCAATGCGAGCCTCCTTCCTCCATCGCCGAGAAGACGGAGACGCCGAGTGCATCGGCTGCAAGCTCCGGTACGGCCGGCAGCGGCGAGGAGAACGCTCTGTTCGACCTGCCCGACCTTCTGCTGGACCTGAGGGACGGCCTCTGGTGCTCGCCTGAGTGGGCGCCAGCCGCCGACGAGTACGATGGTGGCGAAGCTGCGCTGCACGAGCCGCTCCTGTGGGTGGAGCAGTGCTGGACATAGCCCATTCCGTTCGGACGCGCGCGCGGGCCATGGCTGCCCAGTGGTTGGCCGCAACAGAAGACCAATACACGTGGACACGTAGTTTTTCCTTCCCAATTAAATTCGTGCTTCGCGTCGCGCCATAAACTTTTGCTGAAGTCGTACGGCGACGTGAAACAGATATTTTTACAGGAATAGATACCTACCGGCGCATTTTCACCAATGAATACAAATCTTAGAGCAAGCATCCGCGGTGAAAACTGCTCTGGTAGGTGCCGGTTCCGGTAGAATTCAGGGGTTGATAATTGATACTCCCTCCGTTCCTAAATATAAGATGTTTTAGCTATCTCACATGTTGACTAGGTGTAAAGCCAAATGAGTGAACATATACACTAAACTATGTCTAAATACATGTATATATGTGAATGTGGACGATAACTAAACATCTTACATTGTGGAACGGAGGTAGTACTATGATGCAAAGCATTTGCTAGCCATTTCATTTGTTTCCACCATGTGTGTTTGTATCCGGAATGCGAAGCATAAACCCTTCAATAGAAAAAGAACGAAAGAAAATCATACATTACAATCTACCTAACGTGCGGTTCATCATGATATTGTCCTCTTGTTCACGAAGACTCACTGCAATCCTTAATTCGATATTGTCGTTGTGTTCACCCATAAAGGTTACAAAGCTAGCTGCCTTTATTTGAACCCCCTTTACACCGGATGTTGTATTCTTATCTCCCTCCCCCCCCCCCCCGCGCGCGCGCGCGCAGTCTAGCCAATAACACTCTGCCTGTTCTTATACTCCCTCTGATCCTAAAGAAATGTCGTGAGCTGTAGGTATAAGTTGTACGTGGTGAGTTCAATCCTACCGACATTTAAACAAGATCAGAGGGAGTATAGAAAGTTCACGCTGGCCCCGGCCCGCCGTAGTTCCAGTAAAAAAAACTAGCTGCCTGAGACCGGGACATGTTATGATGTTAGGCCTCTTCAATTCGAGGTAGTATTAGAAGTCATTCAAGATTTTAGTTCTTAGATATTGTAGTATTATACATTTTTACTACAGTAGGCTATTCTATAAAGAAATCACTGAGCCAAACTTCGTTGGAACAGTGTAACATTCCTAAGGAATCAAAGAACTACACATAACATCCACCACGACCTCTTTTTGTGAAAAAAGGCATTAACCTAATAACAGTAAAACAATCCTAAGCTCAACTAAAGTTTTGCCGTAGTATATTTCTATCATATTTCTTTATTTTTTCTATTCAACTCTTTCAAAAATATGTGAACAAAAGATCCTATACTTTTCCTTTCCATTTCTTTTTAAGTTTCTCATGAGCACCAATTGCACTACTACCGTTTGAGATTACCTCGGCTATTTACTCCACCACTATGTTTTTGACGCTCTTGCCCGTAGTATATTTCTATCATAGTTCTTTATTTTTTCTATTCAACTCTTTCAAAATTATGTGAACAAAAGATCCTATACTTTTCCTTTCCATTTGTTTCTAAGTTTCTCATGAGCACCAATTGCAACTACTACCATTTCATATTACCTCGGCTATTACTCCACCACTATGTCGTTGACGCAGTCTTACTTTACAGTTGCTGAACTATGCTATTTAAGCTGTTATACAAAGCATAGGTGCACACATATAGTACCCATGTTTTGGAAACTATTCCAAATACATCAAATAAAGTCACTAAATTATATTGAAATCACTAGATTTTATTTTCGGATTAAAATATCACAAAGATGTACCCATATAATTTATTTTTGTTACCTAGGACATGATTTTGAACACCTCTTCTACGTGTTGTGCTAACCGGACAAGAATTAATCCACGATATGCATGTTTCAATCAAACGAATTGTCGTAATTCACCGTACCAAACGGAAGCTGCAATCCATTTACTCCGAGTTATGACCAGTTTGATTCAAACAATATTCATATGAATTATGGAGGATTTTATTCAACGATTTTTCTTCTTTCGTGACCTGTTTGATTTGTGGGATTAAATCCCTTTTTTTTAGAACACAGTACAACACAGATGCTCACAATACGCACGTACACTCACCCATATGAACGCACAACGCACACCTACCCCTATGAGCACCTCTGAAGGACTGAGCCGGCAGATCTTGAGGTTGACGAAGTCCCCAGGCGTCTCGCTGTTGACGGGCACGTCACCTACCACTGAAAAATAGCGCCGGATAAACCTGGAATAAATCCAGGTAAATGCAAATGCCCATGCCAAGTCTAGGACTTGAACCTGGGTGGGCTGGTTCCACCATAGGGAACCCAACCATCAGAGCCAAGCTCGTTTGCTTGTGGGATTAAATCCCATAGTCAACTTCTAAGTAATTCTACTTTGTACCCATCAAAGATTGCGTTTTAGATGGTGAGTACCCTATTTAAGAAAATCTCAGTGGCACAATACCTCTTTTATAAGGACATTAATTGTTATAGGATGAACCCGCTGTAAGACAAAAATGGGAGACTTGGTGTATATGTATTTTTGGTGTACATGTTTTTGATATTTTAAAGTCGTTAAGGCAGACTCATTGCCCCCTTCATCCATTCCGCGAGACAAAGTCGTGCCGTAACCATGGGCCAAGGCGCCACTCCGTTCCAATAACGACATCATGGCTTGTAGGACAGCGTTAGGAGGTCGTATGCTTTGCTTTATGTGAGGCAATGACACGTGTCGGCTTTCGACACGGTGCACAATGGCTTTTTTTCACTGTAGGGTGCCACATGCAGGACGACGGTTAACGGCGCGTGCCACGATCACCCACCCCAACCTATAGCCCTAGGCACATGAATTTGCGAGTCTCAACTTATGTCTCCAGGTTTTCATGCAACTAGTTGCTTCACTATAGTACATCATGTCGACAACTTTGCTAAATAGGTACATTGTATTAATAAGTCTTCTAATGGGGTGCACCGGCGACAATTTCATTAAATAGGGTAAACTGTCACAAAGTGATCTTTATAGGCACAAGTGGAATTACTCCAAATTTCTAAGGATCGGTTTGCATTATGCTGCAAAGCAAGTTTCATCGACTGAAATCTCTTAAAAATATTTGTCTGCTAATCAATTTCCTAAGGATGGCATGGCACGGCACTAGGATAAAGTGGCAGTGATCGCTCACCTCTCATATGACAACACACACTGACAGTGACAACTGACAAGTATTCCCTAGGAAAAAAATGTTAGCAGGGTACTAGGGTTTTTGTCCGCATCCAGCGGTCCAGCGGGAGGCTCCGGGCCCACCGGGTCGATCTCCCGATCCGGAAAACCTCGAGCACCGCTCGATCGGGTGGTGCTCGGTAGGTGGACATGCCGTACGCCGGTCTTCGCTGTTCAATTCACTCTCTCTCCGTCGGCCAGCCGCGTGTCAGGCTGCAGCTATCAAATTATTTGCGCCATGGACGGACCATCTGATTCCGATTCTCCGGCGGACGCGCGAACCACCTAGCTAGCTAAGCGCACACCACAACACTAGCTACTACGAGTAGTCATAGCTTGCAAATTGCGCCTGATCGATCTGATCTGGGTAGCAGTAATAATCGATTATTCATCAACACTGATTTGAGGTACTATCTCTGATCTGTAAAACTGTCGTGGGTTGTATAGTAAGTTTGTACTAACGCTGCTTTCTGTTCGCGACATTTAAAGTGGACCGGAGGGAGTACAAAAATACCGCTGAAAGGTGGACGGCCTTCTTCGAACTTCTTCGAAGATGTGAAGGAGACGCTTAAGATCGAAACGTCCAAGCTTGAAACCAAGAAGATCAAAACGAAATCGATCAAAATGGAGCAACATGTCACCGGTTGTGTAAGCTTGGTTTGCTTAAACTTATAAGTGCATTCTTATAGTTTTTTCTCTTCTCAAAACGCCAGCCCGCACGGTTGTAGAAGTCATTCACGACCGACTCCAACCGGGTACATCCAGACTCCTAACATGGTGTTGCTCCACTGGTTGGAGAAAAAACCATGAGCGGATCCAGTGAGTAATCAAAGGAATGACCTGCAAAAGATATGTATGTGCTTACTCTTCAGCCATAGATGCACCAAACGAGCACACGGTACATGGCTGACGCAAGCACGTCGATCCATTCATCTCTCAACGAGGATGGTATGGCACTACGACGAAGTGGCAGATAGAGAGAGCTCACCGGCCACCTCCACGTATGACAACACACACTGACAGTGACAAGTATTCCGTCAGGACAAAAAACATTAGCAGCTAGCAGGACACTAGGGTTTTGTCCGCGTCGAGCTGGAGGTCTCCGGCCGTCGATCTCGCGATGCCCCCGGCGTTAGGAAACCTCCAGCGCCGCTCGATCAGGGACGACAGGATGGTGTTCAGTGTTCACGGTATGTGTACGCCGGCCTTCGCCGGTTCAGTTCACTCTCTGTCCGTCGTCAGCCGTGTGTCAGGCTGCAGCTACCAAATTAAAACTACCAGTAACAATCGATCATTCATCACCGCCTGTTTTATGTGGTTAATTAAGACAGATTGACGCTTCTGAAGCAAAGTCGCGCGCTATGCAAGTCGAGATCGATCTTCTTCAATTTGCTTCGCTTTTGCGTACTCCTCCTCCTCTAGGTCGGCCATACGTAAATGCACGCAGGACCGTAAAGCGTGGTCTGCAATCAATTTCACAAGGGTAGTCTGCCTGCCACGTAACGGCACGTCGCTTTTGCCTTTAGGAGCCTCTACATGGAGCATGATGCTGCAACTACCAGAATGCAACACCGTAGATGGCGACCGGCCGGATCCTAAGCTACCTGTGTCCATATACATATATAGATACATCTAGCACGTATATATAAGGGCAAATATGGACATGTATGTAGACATGGATCGGGGAGCTTTCAGGTTCTTCGGTTCCACCAATGGCCTTCAGGTGGTCATGCATCGGCTTCGTCGACGGTGGCGGAGTAGCTTTCCACGCTTGAATGAAGACGGACTAGCCGTATGGATCGAGCGCAGCCATGGACGTACTAACCACCGAGCTATACCTGGCAAGCGGAGCTACCTTGTCGTTAGCTTAGCTATTTTCTTTTCTTGGAAGAAGATCGTTAGCTTAGCTAGCCATGCATGGCTGTCAAATTGTAACCACATGCATGATCGCGATAGTACCGTGGTCCCGCGAATATTCCGACCTTGCTCCCGTCTTCTTCCTCCGATCGACCGATCTACCAGGATCCGACTAGTTAACTCGCGGCGGTCTTAGTTTACTCACGCATGACTACATGAGGAGGGTATCCTAATCAGAGCTCTCCAGTGCGCTGCATGCATGTGGCTATTGCGCCAGCTAGTAGCATCAGTGAGAGCTTTCGAGCTTTGCTTATGGTGTAATGTAATGATGCGATCTTTTACTTTGGTCTGGTGGCACTAAACAACGCTGAGATGAGGGACGTACGATTGGGGTGTATTTTATGGGCTTACCACGAGGCGCGCGCTCCATGCCGGCTCTATTTTTTTTCTGTTCATGTTTTCTTTAGTAGCTCGCCGATCCATCGGTTAACGCGTACGCTCGCAGTTTCGTATCTGGAAATAGTAAGTCAGCGAATCCTCCAGTGTTCCTGTTCATCCACCATACCGCTGCACCTGTGCCACGTTCCTTTAATTTGCATTGTTTGTTTTATTCTTCCCATGCTGTTCTCAGTTCTCCCTTTAATTTGCTAGTCGCTTCTTACAACTAAACGCTTTGCTAGCTTTTTTTTTAACACAACTGACTCCATTTATTGCAACGCCACCTGTTTACAGGCAAGACCCAAATCTTCAGGATCTCTGATGGAAGATTCGACGAGCCCAATTTATAAGTAAGCTTGCGGTAGTTTCTAGAGGTCGTACTTGAGTGATCACACAAGTTTTGTTAGTTGCAAGTTGCAACCGATTTGCTAGCAGAAATGATACTCATGTCGTCAATGTTCTGCCCTTGTGATATTGGTTACAGGGTTGAGATTCGCCCCCTGCAGTCGATACGAGTGACGACTTGGATGTTTCTATTTGAAGTTACCAGGAGCATTTGTACTAAGTACTAGTACTTTGTATTGGTATTTGCTAAACCTGATGTAATTATGTTGCATATATGTGCACGAGTTACGCTGTATTTGGAGTTGTATTTAGCGAAGATCTAGTAGCTTGAATCAAACACGTGTGCCCCATGCCAAATATATAATGACACCACAGATAACTGAAATATATAGGCTAAAAGAGGGTTATTCTAAACCACCACTTCCCCGAGCTAGTCTGATCAACATAAATTGGCCTCAAGAGATTGAGCACGGAATTTTTTCCAATGCGAAAATAAATATTAAAACAATTCCGAGACCCAAGAAAAATGGTGCTAGACATGTTTAATTATAGAGTGGTATTTTACAACAGGCTCACACGATACAAAGATAGCTAAGTGGTGAAGCCAGAAGCCAATATGTTACACAAAAAATATGAAACCATATGTTCCAAGCACACATATAGGTGATTGTGGCAACATTAAAGACGTAGAATATACACAAAAGAAATGTAAACCCAATGTACCCGAAAATGAGTGCTACTCGAATACAAGGCTGCTTAATACTATCACGCAATCACTGCATACAAGACAAGGGTTGCATGTATCCAACTGGAACAAAATTGTTCGCATTGAGCACCAATGTTTCAAGTTTTATGTATGTAGTCATCTTTAAGTTTTCAAGTTTCATGAGAGAGAATGATTAGAAAAGATCAACAAGGGATAAAAGCTCAAGCTTGGGGATGCCTAAGACACCCAAGGAAATATTTAAGGAGTCACAAGCGTCTAAACTTGGGGATGGCCAAGGCATCCCTTCTTTATCAACAATTATCAGGTTGTCTCCCTTGAAACTATATTTTTATTGCTTTACATATTATGTGTTGTTCTCGGAGCGTCTTTGTATTTTGTTTTTACTTTTTTTTTTTGGATTGCTTGCTGATCTTTACAAATTACAATAATTATACCATGCACTCTTGTTTGGGAGAGAGACACGCTCCGTTCATTTATAGAATTCTCTTTATGCTTCACTTATATCTATTGGGTAACTGTTCTGTTATTTATGGCTCTGTGTGCTTTCCTTATATCTTGTTAAGAGTGTTGCTTTGCATCTCTTTAAGAAAGGATTAGGACTCTCTTACTTCATTTATATCTTTTTGGAGAGTTGAATAGAAATTGGTTTGATCGCTTTGTTATATGTTGGAACTAAAAATATTGTCTATTAATGGTATGATAAAAATTTGCATGGTCTTGTGGATCACTGAACATTGATAACATAATACCTTGCAATTGTTTTGAGTCATTAAGTGACCTAATAAATGAACATGTTGGTTAATTTTGTTATAAATAATAGGTGGGGAGATTTTGTTAAAGCTTGGCATCATACTCCGCCGCATTAAACAACCTAAGTTGAAAATGTGTATAGTATCATGAAAACCAATAAGTAGGGAGCGGTTGAAAGTGAAAAGGTGTTTGAGAAGGCCGAGGAAGCCAACGGGACGTATAACGCCGCCACGGTCCCTCTTGGGGTGTTTCGAATCATGTTTGAACTACATAAACTGATAGATGGAAACTGAAAGGATCGAGTAGGTTGACTAGAGGGGGGGGGGGGGTGAATACGCAACTACAAATTTTTTTTTCTTTTAATACAAATTTGGGAATTGCTCAAATATAAGTTCTCTAGATATGCAACTAGGTGAACAATCCTATATGATGAGTAATAAACAAGCTAGCAAGATATTCTACACAAGATAAGCTAGCAATACAAGTAAAGGAAGGTTAAGAGATAACCACACGGTGACGCGGAGATGATTCCCGAAGTTCACTTCCCAATGGAAGCTACGTCTTCGTTGGAGCGGTGCGGGTCACAAGTGAGCCCCGAATAGACTTGATATGGCACACCGTATCTCCCTCGTGTTATCCTCCAATGAGGAGTTCCATGAGTCACTATACGATGCCCTTGAGGTCGGCAACAAACCTTTACAAGTATGAGGCACACTCCACAACGAATTGGAGGCTCTCACAAAATTCCCACGGCTCCCAAAGCCACAAGAATCACAAGGCCGGGGCACGACTCCACAACTTAATTGGAGGCTCCCGGCTAGTCCCCGCGGCTCCCAAAGCCACAAGAACGACCAACGACAATCCAATGTATCAACGAACTTACAAGCTTCAAGCCCTCTCAAGAACGGAGGGGAAAATCAAATCGCTTGGGTGGAAGTGTAGATCTAAGTCAACTCTCCCAAGTAATAGAAGGACAAGGTGTTTGAGTGGGTAGGAAGAGAGATCTAGTGAGTTGAAGCTTTCAACAATGGTGGGGGATTCAGTTCTGGTCGTGGTACCCTGTCCAAGGTAGGAGAAGGCCTTTATATAGTGCTCCCAGATTCTTGCCATTACAGACAGGTTAATCGGATAATCTGATCCAAGTCAGCATCGGATAATCCGAGCAGACCATAATCGGATATTCGGAGAGACCTAGTGTGCGGTTGCTTGTAGTCCTTAGCAGAATTCGAGCAATTCCTGACGATCGGATAATCCGAATCTTCCAAAATCGGATATTCCGGATAACTTCAGTGTGCGGTTGCTTCTAGTCCTTAGCAGAATTCCAGCAGACTTTGCAAATCGGATAATCCGAATCTTTGATCGGATAATCCGATTCCTTCAGCAACAATACAGGCTCTTTTCAACTCCCTTTTTGGATTTGATGCAAAGATGTTTTAATCACCTAAAACCTGCATCACTTGATTCACATGTTAAATCATCACTAGTGTTGTTGCCTAACACACAAAACACAAGGGATTAAGAAATGTCCTTTCAATCTCCCCCTTTTTGGTGTTAGATGACAACACTAGGATTTGCAAGGAAAGCATAATTATATATTATCTAGATTCCCGAGCTTAAGACATGAGAAGCTCCCCTGAATGTGTGCATATAATTAAATTGCATTGGAATACAAATGCAACACATATAGGAAGAGGGCACCTCCAAATAGTAAGGAAACTAGATAGGAAATTTCATGGAGACATATCAAAATAGGTTGAGCTTTGAGAGAGGACTATACCTTGTGCACAATAGAGTAGAGATAAACCATAGCACAAGGATACAACTCATAACCATATAAGAAATCCATATGTCTCATAACTTAAGCACAAAGGTTCACACACATAAGTTCCACATGAAAACACAACACGAATAAGTTCGACATAAATGGACACAAGCGCAACAAGAATGGTAAAAGCATATGCTTGTGCCCGAAACCCATGCAAATCCCACACGGAGACCTAATAGAACTACTTCTCCCCTTTGGCATCGAAACGCCAAAAAGGGAAAAGAGCGATGCTACGGCCCAAGTAGATCACTCCGACTCAGAGGCATCGTCATCATCAACATCGTCACCGCCATCAGCATCATCATCATCATCATCATCATTGTCCTCAAACTCAGCATCATCCTCTTCTGAAGACTCATAATTACGGGCACGAGTGTAGGATGGCCGGGAAGGGCCAGCAGAAGCTGTCTCTAGAAGATGAGACTCAAGCTGAGCCCATGGAAACTGAGAGCCCTCGTTCCACTTATCATAAGAGAGAGGAGCAGACTCTGGGGGGTCATCTGCGAGGCGAGGAAGGTGCTTGAGAATGTTCTCCTGCCTAAGATAAGTGTCATACTGTCCCCTCCGGATGTCCGCATTCATACACAGGATGTTCCGCTGGAACCAGTTCAGATTCTTGGGCGGAGCAAAGGAAGGAACCGGAGACTGACGGGTGGCGCCACGACGTGCATCACCCATGAAGGAACCTCGGGCAGGAGCTGCAGCAGCAGAAGATGGAATGACCTCTTTCCTCTTCTGATAACCCTCTTGTACGAATGGGGCTGCATAGCATACTTGCTGAAGTTGTGGTTCTTCATAGTGTCCTTGATGAGCATCATGATGTAAGGAGCATAAGGAATAGTGAGCCCACTGACCATAGAGTCATACAACTCACGAAAGATGAAATGCATCACATCCACTTTAAAATCAGCGCCAGGGTCTTCATTCTCAACAATATTTTTAGCAAGGCAAAGCAGATTGGCAAGGGGAGCGACTATATTGTCATTGTTACCTCCGCTGGGAGCAATAGTTGAGCGGAAGATGATCACAAGCTGGTCATAGAGGGGCAGGAGGCCCTGTTTTTGGCCAATAATTCCACCAGCCCCATACATGTCCTTCAATATGTTTTTATTGGCTTCTCAACAGAGTGCATACGGTAACCACTAGGAGGAAGGTTGCTGCGGTAAGAATAGCCAAGGAGAGAAGCCATCCGAGCAAAGGAGGATGTACACTGAGTGCTACCCGACATCCATTTCATGGTCTTTTGATGGTCACTCTCGATCACCAAGGTGGAGAAAAACTGCAGAATAAGTGGCACATTGTAGGGACATTGCTTTTCAATGAGAGAAACCATGCCCATCTGTTCAATCACATCTGCAGCTTGAGCATAACTGGCCTTGGCCTTGATATCTCGCATTTTGTAGGGCTGCATCGGGCGAATAGGGTGGTGATAATGCAGATAGATGTCCTTGTGAATATAGAGCTGCTCCATGCACCAGAAGTTTGTATCTTCAATCTCTTCATCTCTGGGCACAGTCCTATACCAGTTGGACTGACGAACTCGGGCATAGTCAACGCTTGGCATGGTCAAGTAGTTGGGGCGAGTTTCCTTGCCCTTCCTCGGAGGCCTAGAGGCAACTTGCTTCTTCTTGGCTGCAGTTTTTCTTTTCTAGCAAACTTCTTCGGAGGACTACTCGAACCACCTGTGAGATAAAGCAATAGATGGATAGCATAGATGAGTACACACAAGTCACAGAGCAAGGAATGACACAAGTACAATAGGAGAGCATCCACAGGTTGATAATACTTAGGCCTAGGCAAATCAAAATAATTCTGAACTTAACTGTCGGAATCGGATAATCCGGTTCCAAACAGAATCGGATAATCCGATCTGGGATTTTCAGAACAGTTTGATTCGAATCCTAGGTCTAAAAGCAGATCGACACAAAATGATGCTACCCTAGTGCTCCTAGTGTGCAGGGAATGATCAAGGGAGACTCTATACTCAAGCAAAGCATCAATAAAACTCCAATTTACGAATCTAGATGAAGAACACCCAAGATTTGAAAATGAGAGATTTACCCTCTTCCATTGAGGAAACTGCTTGGAGGAAGGAGTTCCCGGGTAGGAGGAGCACCAGATCCGGCCAAAACCGCAAGGATTGATGGAGGGAGTCGCCGGAGACGGCGTGGGGACGGCAGGCGGTGGGGTGGAGAGAGAGTGTCGGGGTGGAAGAAAAGCTCGTATGAGCCCTTCACCCGACGCTCTCCAGAAATAGAGACAAACCGCAAAATCGGATATTCCGAGTCTGACTTAGACCGGATAATCCGACGGATCGGATAATCCGATAAGTCAGGCATCGGATATTCCGATTCTCAGAAATTCTGTGAAACAGAAAAATTCTGGCCTGCTGAACCCGTTCTCCTCAGTTGCAAAACAAGACTTGTGTGCATAAGATAGAATGTTTTTAGGTAGGATAGGCTTGGGACAGGATTGCCAAACTGACATTGGTACTTCACACTCAAGCTTGCAAGAATCGAACAAGGAAATGCCAAGTTGAGTGTGTTTTCCATAAAACCAACATAAAGACCAAAAATTCCAAATGATTTTCAATTAAGACCAAAAAGAACCAACTCTTCATAAAGAAGAGGGCGGTGGCCTAGGCCACCATGTATGAGTTTGTGGTGTGACACCGCGAAGATGTATCTTGGGTTCACGGCCACTACTCGTCATTTAAGCTCACAATTCATGAAATGAAAATATAGAGACAAAATGAGTTCTTACTATCGGCATAATGGGGGGAGGGATAGTCCAATGGATTAGGACCGCACTCCCCCTATGTCCATGCCTACATCCAAACCAAATGAATATCGTCTAATATGGGTAGGTATGCAAGAAGTCCACTAAATCCAATTGCTTATGTCCACCACATTAAGTTCTCCTCTCAACTCCTTGAATCTTGCTTCACCAAGAGGCTTTGTGAACATATCGGCGAGTTGAAGCTTGGTGTTGACATACTTGATTGCAATATCACCCTTCTCAACATGATCTCGAATAAAATGATACCGGATCTCAATATGCTTGGTCTTCCCATGAAGAACCGGATTGTGAGCAATTTTGATGGCACTTTCATTATCACATAAAAGAGGCACTTTGTCACAAATGACACCATAATCCTTTAAAGTTTGCCTCATCCATAATAGTTGTGCACAACAACTTCCGGCGGCAATGTATTCGGCTTCGGTGGAGGACGAGGCCACACAATTTTGCTTCTTAGAAGACCAACTCACAAGGGACCTACCAAGGAATTGGCAAGTACCCGAAGTTGATTTTCTATCCATTTTGCAACCCGCCCAATCCGCATCCGAATAACCTACAAGATCAAAGCTTGTGCCATGGGGATACCAAAGACCAAAGTTAGGAGTATCCATCAAGTATCTTAGAATCCTTTTAACCGCGGTTTCATGACTTTCCCTAGGACTTGATTGGAATCTTGCACACATACCCACACTAAACATAATATCCGGTCTAGATGCACAAAGGTAAAGCAAAGATCCAATCATAGAACGATAAAGCTTTTGATCAACTTCCTTACCATCCGGATCTAAGTGAAGATCCGCCTTGGAGTCCATGGGAAACTTATATGGCTTGGCATTGTTCATGTCAAATTTCTTGAGCATGTCCTTAATATACTTGGCTTGACATAAGAATGTTCCTTCTCGAAATTGGTGGATTTCAAAGCCAAGAAAATAATTCAACTTTCCCATCATGGACATCTCAAATTCCTTGGTCATTAGCTTGCCAAATTGATCACTAAATTCACGGTTAGTGGAACCAAAGATAATATCATCAACATATATTTGGCATACGAAAAATCTCCATTTACCCTTTTTGTAAAAAGAGTGGGATCTATTACCCCAATTTCAAAGCCACGGTCTACTAAGAACTCCTTGAGATGATCATACCAAGCACGTGGAGCTTGCTTGAGCCCATAAAGAGCCTTATGTAGTAAGTAGACGTGGTTAGGAAATTTAGGGTCTTCGAAACCCGGAGGTTGTTTAACATACACCAACTCATTTAGTGGACCATTTAAGAAAGCACTTTTAACATCCATTTGATATAAGACAATATTATGAGTAGATGCATAAGCAATTAGTAAGCGAATGGATTCAAGTCTAGCAACGGGGGCATAGGTTTCACCGTAGTCGACTCCTTCGATTTGGGTGTAGCCTTGTGCAACCAATCTTGCTTTGTTGCGGATGACTTGACCATGTGAGTCTTGCTTGTTCTTAAATATCCACTTGGTTCCAATGACATTATGGCATGTGTCTTTGGGTTTTTCAACTAATGACCATACTTTGTTGCGCTCGAAGTTGTTCAACTCTTCATGCATAGCCGCAACCCAATCCATATCTTCAAGAGCATCATATACCTTGAGAGGTTCTAAGCTAGACAAACAAGAGACATGACCACAAAAGTTAGATAATTGTTTGCGTGTGGACACACCCCTACGAATACTCCCAAGGATATTTTCTTTGAAGTGGGAAAGATGATCCAATTTTGATGCACGCCGGATGACCCGGCGTTCCATGGCTTGACCAATTGTTTCACCAACACAAATATCTTCATCATTGCCTTCATCTTGCTCATGGTCAACCCTAAGTGGAGTTCTTGGGTTGTGGGTTCATTATGTTCTGTTCACCACTAGAGTTGGGTGGGTCTTGACCATCTTCTTGATCATGTGAATGAATATCATGTTCTTGTTCTTGGATAGTTTCTTGATCAACTATTGAGGTGGATGGCTCAACTTGAGTAGAACTTGTTCCTTCTTCTTGAGTATCATCAATAGGTCCTTCAATAGGAATAAGTTCTCCAATCCCCATAGTTCTTATGGCTTGAGATGGAGCATCATCACCTACATCATCATGATCAATATGCTCCGCTTGGGAGCCATTATCCTCGACAAACTCCACGTTCATAGATTCTTCAACACACCCGGTGGATATGTTGTAGACCCTATAAGCATGAGACTTTGCGGCATATCCAACAAGTATACCATCAAAAGATCTAGATTCAAATTTAGCAATTTTGCAACCTTTAATGTAAACATGGCATTTGCAACCAAAGACTCGAAAGTAAGATACATTTGGCTTTTTACCGGTGAGGAGTTCATATGGTGTCTTTTCCATGAGAGGACGGAAGAAGAGCCGGTTTGAGTAGTGACAAGCGGTGTTGATGGCTTCGGCCCAAAAGTTGTATGGGGAATGAAATTCGGCCATCATAGTTCTTGCCATATCAATAAGAGTGCGGTTCTTCCTTTCGGCGACACCATTTTGTTGGGGAGTATATGCAGCGGAATATTGGTGTTGAATGCCCTCCCCACTTAGGAAATCATCCATAGTGTAATTCTTGAACTCCGTACCATTGTCACTTCTAATTGCCAAAATCTTGGAGTCATATTGGCGTTGAACTAGGGTTGCAAAGTCAATGAATATCTTTTGAGTTTCACTCTTCTTCTTGATGTAGAAAGTCCAACAATATCTTGAATAATCATCCACAATCACCAAACAATATTTCTTGCCACCAAGACTATCATATGTGGGAGGCCCAAAAGATCCATATGAAGGAGCTCCAAAGGCCTCTTAGTGGAGATAATGGTCTTCTTGGGGTGATTCTTTTCATGCATCTTTCCGGCTATGCAAGCACTACAAGGACGATCTTTGGAAAAATTAACATCGGTTAGTCCTACCACGTGTCCACCCTTTACAAGAGTTTGTAAATTTCTCATACCGACATGGCCTAGCCGGCGATGCCAAAGCCAACCCTTGTCGGATTTAGCCATTAGACACGTGGCAATTTGAGTGGTCTCTTTCGAGAAATCGACCACATACAAACCGTTCTCACGAAATCCAACAAAGGCTACTTTAAGAGATTTTGTGAAAAGGATGGTCACGTGGTATTTATTAAAGATAACGGTGTAACCGGCATCGCATAATTGACCAACGGAAAGTAGATTATATGAAAGGGATTCAACAAGGAGGACCTTCTCAATTGATAACTCCGGTGTGATCACCACCTTGCCATATCCCAATACCTTAAGTCTTGTATTGTTCCCAATGGTGACATGAGAGAATGAGAGTAATTGTTTCAATAAGCCCTTTACTACTTCTTTGCTTCCGGTCATGTGAGATGAACACCCACTATCAATGAGCCATGAAGATCCACCGGAAGAAAAGCCCTACAATAAATCAAGTCTTTGATTTAGGTACCCATTTTGGAATGGGTCCTCTTTTGTTAGTCACAAGGGTCTTTGGAACCCAAATAGCATAGTGATAATCATCTCCATATGAGGTACCAACATATTTAGCAAAAACATAACCATTTCTAGATTTCATAAGCACATATGAGGGGTTATATTTTCCGGCAAAGTCATTGTGAGTGGCATTGCCCCTTGTGGCTTTACCACCCACAATGGGTTCAACATTCTTCTTGCCCAACTCCCCCTCCTTCACAAAAATAATATCTTTTGAAGGGGAGGTAGGCATCTTCTTCTTGTTTGCCTTCTTGGACTTGGGAGCAAACCCAAGCCCTTCCTTGCAACCACTCCCTTTTGATTGGTCAAAAGATCATTGAGGTTCTTTTCCCCTTGGATGCAAGTGGCTAGCCCTTTTCAAGTTGGGCCTTCAACCTAGTGTTCTCCTCCATGAGAGATGCTTTAAGACATAAGGGTTAGTAGCACAAGCATTGGCATCTTTATCATTATGAGGAGTGGTGAAGCTAGCATATATAAATTGAGCTTGTAATTTAGCATGTGACCCCTTGAGCTTGGTGAGCTCACTTGAGGTCACCTTGTGGGTTTCCCTAAGTTGCTCAAAATTCTCAAGGAGTTTGTTATGACTCTCTACAAGCTCATCATTTTTAATTTTTAGATCACTAGCAACTTGAATAGAGGTTTCACGGGTTTCTTTTGCCTTGGATAAATCCTTGGCTTGGGTCTCCTCAAGTTGCTCCCGGAACACTTGTTCCTCAACAAGTTGATCTTCTAGCTCACCAATTTTATCGGCATGATCACGTGCATGCCCCTCAAGCTCATAAATCCTATTCTCCTTCTCCTCAAGGAGGTGTTTGGCTTCTCCATATTGGTACATGAGAGCCTCAACCATTTTCTTGGTTGGACCTTGGAGCTTGTTTATAAAGAGGGTAATTGTATCCTCTTTCTCTCATTTTTCCCTACATCCTCAACACAATCCAAGAGAGATGGTTTAGAGGAGATAGTAATTTTAGGTGGGGAATTCACCTTGGTTTCCTTGGCCATGAGGCACATAGGCTTGGGATCTTGTTGTCATTTGGAGCGGAGAAAAGGGGTGCCAATGAAGGAGGAAGGTTGCCCATTGCAAGAGCCGCCATCCCCACTTCCTCACTTGTATCATCATCCTCCTCTTCGCCACCGGACTCATACTCTTCTTCATGTGTTGCGTGACAAGAGCCTTTTGAGGTTCTCTCTTGATGAGGTACTTGGGCTTGGTGAAGAACTTTTCTTCTTTAAGATGAGTTGGCCTCCAAAATCTTCTCTTCTCTCATAGGGGCAATCCTTCACAAGGTGATTCTCCTTTCCACAATTAAAGCACATTCTTTTCATTTGTGGGGAGAAGTTGCTCTTGATATTCTTTTTGTTCCAATACTTGGTGGCGGCAAGAGCAAGCACCTCATTGAGTTCACCCACAAAATCTTCTTCATGATGACCACTTGTGCTTTCTTCATATCTTGGATGTTCTTCCACATGAGCCTTCAAGGCAAGGTTCTTTGTGCCACGAATTTGGTTGATGGAAGACTTGGAAGTGGCCTTCAAGGTATCATAAGTGACGAATTGTGCCAATATGTCATTGGGAGACATTGTTTTGTAGTCCGCTCTCGTATGGAGATTCATCACCATATTTTCATTGTATGGAACAATGGTCTTGAGGAACTTGGCTTTGACCCATTCATCATCCATATCTTTCTTTCCATTTTCCCTACATGCCACAACAAGCTTGGTGAGTCTTCGGAAGAGATCCGATGGTGTCTCTTCTTCTAGCATGATGAAGTTGTCCACTTGATGTTGAAGGATGGCGTCGTTGGAGCGTTGAAGGCCCTCATTTCCTTCATATACCGATGCGAGAAAATCCCAAGCCTCCTTGGTGGTTTTGAGATTCCGCACTTGATCTTCATCATGGGCGGTCATGGCACTCTCAAGGATGTACTTGGCGTTTGCATCAAGTTGTTCATCAATCTCTTCTTGCCTTGTCAAGTTGGGGGATCAACCGGGTGTAACCATTTAGAACCACCCTCCAAAGATGCACCGATGAGCTGCGAAAATAAGACTCCATAGATTTCTTCCAAGTGAAATAACGAGTATTATCAAGCTTAGGAGGTGGCCTACTTAGGTTGGTTATATGAGGTTGAGTGGGTGGAACTTGAGTGAGATATGAAGTAGGTGGAGCAAAGTTATGAGGAGGCTTCTCACTAGTTTTAGGTTGATCTTTGTTATCCTTAACAACCAAGGCCTCAACGTTAGAACACCGGTTGATGAGGAGGCATTTTGATTATTAATGACCCGAGTAAACACCTCGTCCACCATTTTGCCTTTCATGAACCCAAAGAGTTCAATCATGGCTTTCATGGTGACCGGGGCATTATCATCGGGGGGGTTATCCCCGCTTCACTTAGTTCTTTCTCAAGTTGTTCTTATCATTTTTCTCTTGTTGTTCCTTAGCAAGTTTTAACTCCTCTCGCTAGTCATCCTCCTCTTTAGGCTGTTAAGCCCTTAATAAAGAGACCTTGCTCTGATACCAATTGAAAGGATCGAGTAGGTTGACTAGAGGGGGGGGGTGAATAGGCAACTACAAATTTTCTTTTTCTTTTAATACAAATTTGGGAATTGCTCAAATATAAGTTCTCTAGATATGCAACTAGGTGAACAATCCTATATGATGAGCAATAAACAAGCTAGCAAGATATTCTACACAAGATAAGCTAGCAATACAAGTAAAGGAAGGTTAAGAGATAACCACACGGTGACGCGGAGATGTTTACCGAAGTTCACTTCCCAATGGAAGCTACGTCTCCGTTGGAGCGGTGCGGAGTCACAAAGTGAACTCCGAATAGCCTTGATATGGCACACCGTATCTCCCTCGTGTTATCCTCCGATGAGGAGTTCCACGAGCCACTATATGATGCCCTCGAGGTCGGCAACAAACCTTTACAAGGATGAGGCACACTCCACAACCGAATTGGAGGCTCTCACCAAATTCCCGCGGCTCCCAAAGCCACAAGAATCACAAGGCCGGGGCACGACTCCACAACTTAATTGGAGGCTCCCGGCTAGTCCCCGCGGCTCCCAAAGCCACAAGAACGACCAACGACAATCCAAAGTATCAACGAACTTACAAGCTTCAAGCCCTCTCAAGAACGGAGGGGAAAATCAAATCGCTTGGGTGGAAGTGTAGATCTAGGTCAACTCTCCCAAGTCCTAGAAGGACAAGGTGTTTGAGTGGGTAGGGAGAGAGATCTAGTGAGTTGAAGCTTTCAACAATGGTGGGGGATTCAGTTCTGGTCGTGGTACCCTCTCCAAGGTAGGAGAAGGCCTTTATATACTGCTCCCAGATTCTAGCCGTTGCAGACAGGTTAATCGGATAATCCGATCCAAGTCAGCATCGGATATCCGATGATCGGATAATATCGGATAATCCGAGCAGACCATAATCGGATAATCCGGAGAACCTCAGTGTGCGGTTGCTTGTAGTCCTTAGCAGATTTCGAGCAATCCTGACATCGGATAATCCGATATTCCCAAATCGGATATCCGGATAACTTCAGTGTGCGGTTCTTCTAGTCCTTAGCAGAATTCAGCAGACTTTGCAAATCGGATAATCCGAATCATCCATCGGATAATCCGATTCTTCAGCAACATACAGCTCTTTTCAACTCCCTTTTTGGATTTGATGCAAAGATGTTTTAATCACCTAAAACCTGCCACATGTTAAATCATCACTAGTGTTGTTGCCTAACACACAAAACACAAGGGATTAAGAAATGTCCTTTCAGAAACAATGCAATTATGTTGTTAAGCTTTTGGTTGATGCGCTTCCACCATCCAAATTTGCTAGCCCTTCGGTACTGTGCTTGGCCCTTTCTCACATCAAGAGTTGGTGCCTTTTTAGCCAGTTCATCCACACTCTGTGGGAGAACTTTCTCTCGTTCTCCTACACATAAACCCAAAATCTTACTCAAACTAGGCACCATACCTACCTACTGTGGCATTTCCATAGCCATTGCGAGATATATTGCCATGCAACTTTCCATTATACTACTTGAGTCGATGTTGTTCTTACCTTTTCATATTGCTTTGCGCGGTCATATAAAACTGACATTTGGTTTATGAGGCTTTCGCACAATGTCCATTTATTCCATATTACGCTAGATCATCACACATCCTGCTACACTGGCAGATTCATTCAGTTATACATCATGTTATTAGTTTATTTCAATTATGAGTATTAAGTGTGTATTGTTGTTCATTAGGATGTTGTCCCTTCCTCTCTAAAAAAGAGATAAAAGATGCCATGGAGGCCAAACGAAAAAATAATAAAAAGAGGAAAGGAAAAGAGAGAGAGAGGGGGGGGGGGGGGGGGGGGTTACTATCCTTTATCCACACTTGTGCCATGTGAGCACCATATTTTCATTCATAGAGTTGTCATATGCTTATTGTTTATACTAGGTGGGGATTTATTTTTATATTATAGAAGTTGGATTGTGATGAGCTTCCTCAAATGCTCTAGGTCTTCACAAGAAAGCAAGTTGGATGCACCCCCACTAGTTCAGGGCCGGGCTGGCAAAATTAGGGGCCCTGTGCTAAAATATGAGAAATGGGCTCTACTTTTTCTTTGTCAGAATTCGTGACCAACTCTATCAAAGTGTCGATCAGAGTGGGCCATTGGCAATCGATCGGAGGAAGTCATGAAGGAACAAAAAGACCGCCGTTTGGCGGCGTGTCAGCTCGACGCTTCTTGTCTCAAAGATTTTTTGCTATGCTGGCGTGATCAGTAATTCACCGGAGAGGGGGGGGGGGGGGGGGGGGGGGGGGGGGGAGGGGGTGTTCGCTCCATTTTGAACTCGTACGACTCCATTACCTCGTGTCCAGGCAGGACGGCACCCAGCTGGGTGCCTCCGAATTTTTGAGTAACTAGTCTATACCCATTAGTTTTGTTCCTCCAAGAAATGTAGCCACCGTTTAAAAATTAACCATTTAATACTAGCTCCAATCAATAACGTATATGCGTACCTTGACGAGTTGTTGGGTGGCATGTCCCAACTTTCCAATACATTCTCTCAAAGAACAAAATCCCAAAACGTTTGTAGTTTCACGGGATAGGCTTCCTCTACGGTAAGCCAACCCATTTCTAAACTTCAGTTCACAATTAAAAAAAGGTAAAAAGTTAATAATGTGGGAGGTAGGATTCGATACCAGTACCATCACAGGAGAAACGACATTCTGACCACTACGCCATATATTCTTTTATACTCAATTTCGGTACACATTTCTTTTTTTTCTTGGAGCAGAAACATAAATTCAAATTTATGGGCCCAAAAGTTTGGGGCCCTGTGCGGGCGGCACAGTCCGCACCACTGTGGGCCCGGGTCTGCACTAGTTTCATTGGAGAGCTTTTATATACTTCTAACTCTAGTGCATCCGTTGTGTGGAAATCACTACTCGTTTTCCAGGTTCGGTTATATGACTTCCTCTTGTCTAATGATCACTTGCAACTGTTTGAGTCTTTCTTCCGTTGTTCTTCCAAATCTCCATCAATGTTATATTTTGCCATAACCTCATGGTGCTAGGACCAAGGTTCACTCTTAAGAGCTGCATTCATTTCGAAACAGTTGACGTAGGGAGAGGACGTTAGATTTACTGAGTTAATATGGACTTGACACGATAAGATTTTCTTGATATCTAGTGAGGGAGTGATGCTTTTATATTTGAGACATAATTTTGACTTTATTACAAATTTCAATTTCTGAGTATGGTCTTTAATTCTCCAAAGCATTGATCCATGAAAAAATAAAAAAATCAAATAAATTATAAATGTTCCATTGTGTATTATGAGAAAGTTTCGGTCCATTTGGTTAAATGGTTTGTGATTAACTAGATTTTTACATTTTAATTCATGAAAAGTTATTTACTCACAAGCTACACATGTAAATGAATTGAAACTTTATGAGAATACAAACGGAACATTTACAATTTATTGGAAAAACCACAAAACTTTCTGAACACTTTGAAAAATTTAGCCACAAATCTAGATGAATCTGATGCATTGGATGCTAAATGAACGGTTCATGATGGTGACTTTGTTTCAGTGACTTTACAAGCCGAGTCCGATCTCCCTGCCGTGAACACATGGTTATACTGTCGATCAAGCTTTGACCCTTTTTTTCTACATTACAAACACATTTACTCGGGAAGAGCAAAAATAGTATACACGTTGTACTCTCCATTTTGACTCGCGGAATAAACAATCTCACACTGCATTTCTCCTGTGAGTATATATACTCGCTCCCTTGTAAGCCGAGAGTCGTAGCGCAACTAGCAAGTGACGAGCAAGCACCAAGCATACACTTGTTTAACTGTTCGAGGTTGTGAGCAGCCGTGCCCACTGCCCAGTTTCCTTGGAGAATCCGAACCACCACGACGTACCCATGGAAGAGACGGGAGCGCTGTCGCCGGCGTCCAATTCTTCCACTCCCTATTGCAGCAGCCGCGGCTCCGTCCCCGGCTCCCCGTCGCGACGTCGTCTTCCGACGAGTCGAGCGGCGGCGTTGGTGCCGCGAGCAGCAGGAAGCAGCCGCGGCGGGACCTGAAGCACCCGAGCTACCGCGGCGTGCGCATGCGGGCCTGGGGGAAGTGGGTGTCGGAGATCCGCGAGCCGCGCAAGAAGTCGCGCATCTGGCTCGGCACCTTCGACACCGCCGAGATGGCCGCGCGGGCGCACGACGTCGCCGCGCTCGCCATCAAGGGCCGCGCCGCGCACCTCAACTTCCCGGAGGCCTCGCACGAGCTGCCCCGCCCCGCCACTGCCGCGCCGAGGACGTGCGTGCCGCGGCCGCGCTCGCCGCGTACATGGACCGCGCACCAGACATGGAGGCTGCCAAGACACGGACAAAACCGAGGAACCGGCGCCGGAACCAGCGCAGGCATCACTGGCTGGCAACGCTGTTGATCTCGCGCTCTTCGACTTGCCGGACTTCCTGCACGAGTTCGGCTTCGCGTCGCCTCCGTCGACGCACGAGCACGATTTGTCCTGGCACGATGACTTCCCATTCGAGCCGGCGCCGTTGCTTCTGTGGGAGCACTGACGATCCATCGTGTGAAGAACAAGTAGCAACTAGGTACAGGGCTGGCAACACGCGGCATGCCTGTCAGATTCGAGTTGGGTTAATGATGATCTGCATGCGGCGTGTTGCCGATTCGATTCCTGTGTGATAACTAACACAAGTGCAGATGCAATAGAATCGCAGGCCAAATATGGTTTGCAGGTTCATACTTGCTAAAACTCAATAAAGCTCGGGCTACTTTACATTGTGATTCGTCCTACCTATTGTTAACTTGCCAAGTTTTGATCATCAAAGATTCAAGACCAGCTTCTATGATGCTCCATATTCATGGCTCGAGTCTATTTCCCGATCGAAAAAATTGACCAACATATCTTCAATCACACTGCATCCAAGTATAGGATATGTGACGGCATTTCAAGCCTAGTACTAGTAGGATGCATTTTCCTACACCGAAAAATCTAAATGGAACCTCCAGGTATCGTGGATCGAAAGGAATGGGTAGAAGAAGGAACATGGGAGGAAGAACCATGAGGTGGTAGGAGGAGGGAAGAGAGAAGGGGGAAGAGGTGGAGCTAGAAGAAAATGGGCCATGATTAGGCCCAAAAGTTTAGAGAATCGAGGGGCAAGTTTTTTTTTTTCTTCAAAAGAGAGGCTGATCCCTTGGCCTCTACATCGATTGATGCATAATAAGCTAAGGAAGAAATGCATTGGACCAAGTTAAACCACATAATTTGCTTTTGAAAATTTCTCCATCCCGAGTGTTATATGCCCTAGGGCGGTTGTGTGAGGGGAGGAGTGGACACTGACCTAGACAACAACCAATGAAGCCACGCCGACTCCCAGAGGTTAACCATTGGTCAAATGGGTACCCTCTCTCTCTCTCTCTCTCTCTCTCTCTCTCTCTCTCTCTTGGGGATTAGAGAGAAGACTGGTCGGGATGTCGACATCCTAACTGGGAGACGAAGTCCAAAATGTGGGGTGCGGCGCGAGAGACATCATGCCTTAAGAAGGTACGGAACTCCCCGTCGTATCTAAATCAAGTGGAACACATGATACCCCTTTTTTTTAGGTTTAACACATGATACCCTTGTGCACTCAAATTTTGTACATGCATTGAAATTGAAGCCTTCTGTAAAGTTTCAACAAACTCCCTTGGTGCGAAGTGCGCCATGACACTTGTACTGATGCACACATGTATGTACAGTATGCGCCAAAGAGGTTGTGCCAAGAAGTAGTACTACGTACACGGGCAAATGAATTGATGAATGTGTCAATGTGATACCAAAATGGTGTAGATGGTGGCATGCTACATAGTAGGGTTTGGACTTAAGAGGCATGGGTCACCGAGGGCACAAGGCAGTACGCAGTGTAGTACCAGAAGTAGTATGGGCTATGAGCTAGTTGTTGTACATGTGATTGGTCCTGACTTAATTATCATATCAAGACTTCGTGAATCGTGAGGACCTAGCTAACGGCTAGCTCTCCAAGCTAATCGTACGGCAGCAGGACCGGGGTGAGAGAAGGTCCGGATGTGTTACCAGCTTCAATCCCATCTGATCATTTTTTGTTAAAGAGCTACTATCTGAATGTCTGATCATGATTCGAACGGTCTGGATTAATATGGCAAAACGACATAGATATCCCTCGTTTTTTTTTTTTTTGACAGGGAGTTCGTGTACAAGATCAACAAGAAAAGGAGCACACACGCACGAACAGAGACAAGATCGAACCCACACACAACGGACACAGATCCACCGAGCAGCACGCCGTCTTCAAGCGCCAGCAGCACGCCGCCGGAGAAGAAGAAAGCGGCCTCACCTCGCACCGGAGCAGCCAGCTCGAACAACCGCGTTGAGATGCCGCAGGAGCCATCTGACGCAGGCGCCAGAATCTGGACGTTGAAGGAGCATCGGCTTCGAGCTGCCGCCACACCGCCATCGCCGTCTCACGCCGGAGACGAAGACGACAACGCCACCCATCTTCCACCGCACCCACCGCGACCACCGACGAGGGAGATCGATCCGCCTGCAAACTCCCAGAAGAGTTAAGCAAAAGCACCACCATCCACCGAAGTGGAGGCTGCCGAACCCCAAGAACTAGAACCAGCGCCGCCACCACGGCCGCCAGCTCGAGGAAGAGCACGCCGTGACTCCGGAGAGCAGCGGTCGCGCCCGCGACAGCAGATCTGCCCAGGGCCTCCACCGGAGCACCGAGAACAGAGGAGGGAACCGCCGCCGCCAAAAGCCTCTCCGGCCTCGCCGCCATCTCCACAGCGCCGCCGGCAAGTCACCCACGCACAGCTAGACTCGTTTTCATTCACTCACCAAAAGCAGAAACATAACAGAGACCTACTACAGCTAGACTATAGGGCTATATACATCCCGCCAGGGTCCGCACAGCCACGCGCGGCACCAAACACTGTGTAGAGAGCAGTAGAGCCGTACGTATCCCACTAATGCAAATCATGCCATGCGTTAGAACAGAGATTTTGCCAGAACCGGAAAGATACAGTGCTCACTCCACACTAAAATAGTATTCAAAAATTATATTTACAGGTTTCAAAAAATTCTAAAAAAATCTAGACATAGCCAATAGTATATATCCTACGAGTATGAAAAATCGCAATGCAAAATTATTTGTATTACGGGCTTACATAAAAATGACAAATCTGATAAAATTTAGAGATTTACAAATTAGTATACTCAGATCCAAACTTTTGTCATTTTGTGTAGCTCAGAATACAAAGTATCTGAAACTGTTTTTTGCACGCTTGTGGGCATTGGTTACATCCGGATTTTTTATTTTTTTGATACTAGTAAATATGATTTTCAAACTTTATAAAATAATAGGATCACTGAAACCCAGGAGCAAGAAATCTCCGCTCTATAATAACGACATATTAACTACCACCATTCGGTCTTCTGTTTGCCTGTCTTAATGTGTTTCCAGCTCACAATTTCAGTTTCAGGAAATTAGCTCGTGCCTGCCTATACTTCGATGATCTAGTAACAGGCTAACAGCAGCATTCCCTGAGACGTGCCAACACTGAAATCCCAGATGAGATTAATCAGCAGCAGGAATATATAGTTCGTGGAGGGATAAGGCGCGGTTGCAGAAGGTGCAGTCTGTTGGAAGTCCATATGGACGGAGTACAGCGCTAATTCGTCGATCGAGTGGCTCTCGACTTCGACATTGGCACTAGATCCAGGTGCATGTAAAATACGTATGAGCTCCGCAAATATATGAACGCAGCTCTCGATCTTTAGGGCGTTTAATTTATCCCACTTTCGCATCATTAATTGGCGATCTTTAGAGGCTCCATGACATTGTGTGTTGGATTCCAGCATGATCGTGTGTAGTATCTCTCTACCAGATAGATCTAGAAAGGTACTACGCCTAGATCAAGTTGTGAGAATACAAAACCGATAGGTGGATTCGAGAGCAGCATGGCGATCTTGCACCAGAATTGAATACTCAGAAAGGAGACAGCTCAGCTTACCTCGTGTTCATGTCGCACAACAGTCTGGGGCTCATGTGCAGGTTCTAATCTAACAAATTAATTAGTTAAGCCGTTTCCATTGCATGTGCATGAGCATTATGGCGTTAGCCTATGCACCAACAGTGTTGTTTACTGCTCATCATGATTCACGCGTACATTCGTGTCTAGTTTGTCTTATACTGTGTCATTCTGTAACCATTTGCATGTAGCTAGGCTAGCAGAATGTGCATATGCAGTTGCATGGACTTGTTAAATTTATCTGAGCTAGAATGCGAGTGCTTTTCCTCCTTTTTGGCTTTAATCATGCACTCATGCATGAGAAACAATGACCTGCATTTTAGTGCATGCCTGAGAGGCGTCAGCCAGCGCTGGCTAGCTCTCTTTAAGCATAACAAAACTATGCTAAAGCAATTCCAATCCTTTTTTAACATGATTTCGGATTCAGGGTGTGATCTGATCTTGGTACATGCTGTATATATCACCAAGCGGCGCATTGTGCCCTAAACCATCCTGGTCATGAGCCGCATGCATGCAAGGATCGGAATTACATGGAATACTATAGATAGTTAGATACTTGTCTAATCATGCATGTCACAACAGCGACTTGCAGAATGCAAGAACAGGGACGAACTGATTGTTGAACTGGTACTCCTGATTTTCGAGGGTTGTTAATTTGAAACTTAACGACAGTATCTCTGCGTGCTTTGTAAAGGCTGAAACGATGCCTTTCTCGGTGGCTGAACGGGATGCCCTGAAAGAAGCAAATGATAGGATATGCAGTCTTAGGCGAGATGAGGAGACAAAATGGGCACAGAGGGCCAAGGTAAAATATATTCAGGAAGGTGGAAGCAATACAAAGTATTTCCACCTTATAGCAAATGGCAAGCATCGAAAAAAGAAAATTTTCCAACTAGAGCAAGACGAAGGAACCATTGTAGGACAAGAGAATTTAAAAACTTATATCTCGGAATACTATAAGAAATTATTTGGTGAATCCACTCCAACTACAATTAACCTAGATGAACAATTTATTCAGGACATACCGCAATTATCTCAGGAGGAGAATAGCATTCTTACAGCTGATTTCTTAGTGAAAGAAGTGTACGAGGCTATATCTCAGATGGAACTGAACAAGGCGCCGGGGCCAGATGGTTTCCCCGCTGAGTTCAATAAGACCTTTTGGGGGGTTATTAAAGATGACTTAATGGCTATGTTTGCTCAATTACAACAAGGGAATTTGCCCTTGTTCAAATTGAACTTTGGAGTCATTACGTTGATACCGAAAAAAGAGAATGCGGTCCAAATTCAGCAATACCGACCTATATGTCTTCTCAATGTTAGTTTTAAATTTTTCACAAAAGTAGGTACTAATCGTATTACCGAAATTGCTCAGAAAGTAATTAGACCAACCCAGTCGGCTTTTATGCCAGGACGACACATCTTAGAGGGTGTGGTCGTTTTGCATGAGACTATTCATGAACTTCATAGGAAGAAAATGGATGGTGTCATTTTTAAGATTGACTTTGAGAAGGCATATGATAAAGTGAAATGGCCTTTTCTCCAACAAGCGTTGCGTATGAAAGGATTCACACAACAATGGTGCAATTGGATTATGCAATTTGTTAAGGGAGGAAGCGTTGGTATACGGGTGAATGATGACATCGGTCATTATTTCCAAACCAAAAAAGGCCTTAGGCAAGGAGACCCACTGTCTCCGATGCTCTTCAATATTGTAGCAGATATGTTGGCCATTCTGATCGCTCGGGCGAAGGAAGATGGTCAAATAGGTGGTCTTATCCCTAATCTAGTTGAGGGGGGACTATCTATACTACAGTATGCAGACGATACTATCTTGTTTATGGAACACGACTTAGCTAAGGCGGTTAACATGAAACTCATACTCTGCATTTTCGAACAACTATCGGGTCTCAAAATAAATTTTCATAAGAGTGAATTTTTTTGTTTTGGGAAGGCTAAAGAGATGGAGGCACAGTACAAACAAATCTTCGGATGCGAGTCTGGGTCTCTACCTTTTAAATATCTGGGAGTACCGATTCATTATAGGAGACTTCGGAACTCTGAATGGTATCCCGTAGAGAGCCGTTTCGATGGCAAACTTTGATGCTGGAAAGGAAAACTGATGTCCTATGGAGACCGCTTAGTGTTGGTTAATGCGGTTTTAACTAGCCTACCGATGTTTATGTTATCTTTTCTGGAAATTCCCAAAGGGGTGAGGAAAAGACTAGATTTTTATCGATCACGTTTCTTCTGGCAGAGTGATGAAAATAAGAGGAAATATAGATTAACTAAATGGAACATCATTTGTCGCCCTAAAGACCAGGGTGGTTTGGGGGTGGAGGTGCTCGAGCTTAAGAATAAATGTTTACTCAGCAAGTGGTTGTTTAAACTTCTAAATGAGGAGGGGGTCTGGCAGGAACTCATGCGTAACAAATACCTCTCTACCAAAACTTTAGCTGAGGTGGAAGCACAACCCACAGACTCACCCTTTTGGAAGGGTCTTATGAGGGTGAAAGAAAGCTTCTTCGCTAGAGGCTATTTTAAAGTAGGCAATGGGGAAACAACGAGGTTCTGGGAGGACACTTGGTTGGGAAACTCTCCATTGAAAGATCAATATCCACTTCTTTACAACATTGTGCAACACAAAGAGGTTTCGGTCCATCATGTGTTACATAATGCACCCCCAATGACAATGAGCTTTAGGAGGCCACTAATTGGGAATAAATGGGACATGTGGTCTCATTTAGTTAACAGATTGATGGATATTGCGCTAAATGATGTTCCTGATTCTTTTCATTGGAAACTTACTCAGAATGGTTTATTCACTGTCAAATCCATGTATGAAGATTTAATGAATGGTCATACGAGGTTCTTAAAAACTTACTTATGGAAGTTAAAGATACCGCTTAAAATCAAAATATTTATGTGGTTCCTTCATAGAAAAGTCTTGCTCACTAACGATAATCTGGCCAAAAGAAATTGGCAAGGTAATACTAATTGCGCCTTTTGTGGGTGTAATGAAACAATTGAACATTTATTTATCTCTTGCCCTTTTGCAAAATTGGTTTGGCGTGTGGTGTTTTGTACCTACAATATTCCTCCACCCACTAATGTTTCAAATATGTTCGGAAATTGGTTAAATGGGGTGGATCACAAGACCAAGGCTAGGATACGTATTGGTGTATCAGCAATTTGTTGGTCGATTTGGAATTGTAGGAACAATCTTGTTTTTAACAGGAAATACTTTTCATGTCTTACAGGTTATCCATATGGCGGTGCACTAGATCCAGTTATGGGCTACCCTGCTACCTTCGGACCAGCGGGGCCTTATGGAGGCTGGATGCACGAGGCTTTTGCGGGTGGCACAGGAGTTTTTCTCCCCGCATACGTGGCAGAATATTAGGCGACTTTCGTAGTTGTGCTTTACCTATTGCTGTCTTTCTTTGAGGCGTGTCTCAAATCTTTGTGATTCCGGAGATGTAAACTTAAATATTGCACTCGAACTATGTAATAAGCGGCTGTGTGCATCACTCGATGCAGAGGCTGGGATTAATAAAATTCCCTTTTCTAAAAAATTCTCTGCGTGCTTTGTAAAGAACGATTGCGTTGCTTCTAAATAGAACTAGTCGTCCTACTTAACGACAAATTGCAACGAGTTGTCATGCCCCATAATTAGTCAAATCAAATCAAAGCAACGTGTCTTGGCAGTTCTACATTTTTAATCCAGCATCACCACTCTTTTGTAAACATCCTCTTTTGGGGATTTGGAATTGGCAAGCAATCGACCCATGAGCCTCATAATTAATCATCTCTACCAAACAATGAACTCCTCTTCTCAAGAAATGGTACTCCAAATCAAGCTTTTCCTTACAACTACACTAACAAATTGCAGGCTGTCGAAATCAAGCTTTCCAGCGAGCCACACTTACTCACTGATGCTCCCTACAGGCCGGATCCCTACAAGAAAGATGAAACCTAGGTAAAAAGGAACAACCCAAGCGATTAGCCTTTTGTAAACATCCTCTTCATTATTTTAATCTCCATCTTCTCCACCAAGCACAACAGTGATGATGATGCTATTATTGGTATGGGTTCTTTGAGTTGTCAACACTCAACAATGCCCTACTGTCTCTTGTCATTAAGCAAAGGCAAGCGTGCTTAGAGGCATTTAGAACGGACGGAGATAGAAATTAATAATTAAAAGGGCCTGATCATTATTTATTTATTTTCTGTAGGGTGGTAGTTAAGGCAGCAACATCTTCGATAAGAAGAATCAGCAGTGATCTTGGAAAGCTCGACTCTATGTTATGCTACTATGTACCAAGTTGGTCCTTGTGCCTACAGAGTTTCAGTTGAATATTAGTGTCGATTAGCTAGTTTGGTGTCCGTTTACAGTGGGGAGAGGGAGAAAGAGAGAAAATGGAATCCAAAAACTTGGGTGTGTCCAAATCTGCGGCCAACCATTGCATATAGCCACGGCCCACGGGTACCGTGTCGCTTTGTTTGTCTACTGATGCCGTGGAGTGTGATCCTGCCACCCAAGCCGCCAACTGTCATGTACAAGTGTCTGAAGGGCGTTCGTCCTGGACGCTGACAGAATTGTGTTCATCCAATGCTTTCAGTTCTCCAACTTGTGAAGGGGATTAGGAGGGACTGGATGCAGGTCCGGGGAGTAAGGTTCGCTTGGTCAGAAGCTACAAAACAGAAGGACAATGGGCGCATTTACGTGTAAAGTGAAGGGAGGTACGAGGAAACTGGAGGGCTATTATGGCGTCTGTAGAAATAACATGCACAATGACGTCGAATAGTGGGATTTTCCCAGCTCAAGCGTACGAATAACATGTTCATCTCGTACGGTGCAAGAGAATCATTTGATTCCGATCGAGAGGCCGTCCTGGCTCCCTCTCTACCTGATGGGGTCCTTGGGCAGTTCAGCCCCGTACGTACTGTAGATGCGAGCCATGTGATGCCAAGATCATGATGGTAATGTTGTTCGACTTGGAGGATCAGTTTCTTCTCTCCCGCGGAGGATCTACAGCCTCCTATTAATCCTTGTTTTGCTCGAGAACGTTCAAGCAATTAATGACCACAGAACAGAAGCAGCTCAATCCTCTTCTCGTTGCTTCAGTTGCTCGGCTCTCTCTTGTACAGACATTGCAGTTCTTCCTGTTTGCGAAAAATTGGCGAAAGCATCTTCTGTCAGTAACCTTCCTCATGCCCTGGGGGTACTGCTAGTCTGTGTAACTACATTTGGCAGATTTCTTAAACCTTCAAATGCAAGATCGGAAAGGGTCGTCAAGGTTCCCGTTCCTCAGCAAATTGAGAAAATTGCAAAAAACCACCACAATTGGTGGTCAAGCTACAAAAGACAACCGGTTTCCACCAAATTCGCAAATCACCACCACTTTTCGTTGACAACGTTATAAAAAACCACCGCTCGACCTGATTCTGTCTGTTAACTCGTTTTACGTTGATTCTGATAGATGGGGTCCACTTGCAGGCGTGACGTGGCGCTTTTTGGGAAACGGCCGTTAACGGCACGGGGTCAAATTTGGTCAGACCTTTGCACGCACGCGCAAACGGCCGTTAACGCAAGGTAAGCTAGCACGCACGCACGCGCAACGGCCGCGGCTAGCTAGCACGCACGCACGCGCGGCTAGCTAGCACGCACGCACGACGGCCGGGCGCGGGGCGGCTGGGTGCACGACGCCCGGAAGCGCGGCGGCGCCTAGACCGCCACGGCCAGGAGCGTGGCGGCGGACGGTCTGACGCGCGGCGGCGCGCGACGGCCTGACGCGCGACAGCCAGGAGCGTGGCTGCCTGGACCGCGACTGCCGGGAGCGCCCCGCCCTGGACCGCGACGGCCAGGGGCTCGACGGTCGGGAGCGCGGCGACGCCTGGACCGCGATGGCCGGGCGAGCGACCGCAGGGAGCGCGGCGGCCTGGACCGCGACGGCCTGGACAACATCGTGTGGGCGGGCTGAACGGCGGCGCGGACTCGCTCGGAGGCGCACGGCGCACGGGTACGGGCACAACCGCCGTCAGGCACTGCCCACAACCTGCTCGATGAAATGCTCATGTGAAAAAGAGGAGAAAAAAAATAGTGAGGCTAGTTGGAGATGATGACAGGTGGGCCCTATGTCTATTTTGACGGTTCAGTGAAACACCGTTTGCCACGTCAGTCTGACACCGGGCCCCATCTGCCAGTTTCGTACTTAACTGAGCATCGCGGACGGTTAGCGTAGAAGTGGTGGTTTTTTGTAACGTTGTCAACGAAAAGTGGTGGTGATTTGCGAATTTGGTGGAAACCGGTGGTCTTTTGTATCTTGACCACCAATTGTGGTGGTTTTTTTGCAATTTTCTCCAGCAAATTAGTCCATGCTCTTGCTAAAATACGGATTCTCCTAAATTACTATCACAAGTGTTGGCCAATTATCAAGTCTGCTGTGGTGGAGGCAATTAACTGCCTGTTCTCTCACCGTGCCCGTGGGTTTGAAAAGTTCAACCAGGCATTTGTGGCCGCCCGATCAACCTTGTCCACAGATTTAGGAATTTGTTTCCAAGCTGCTTGCGGTTCAGCTTGGTAATCACATGAACGAGTTGATTGCGCTTAATCAAAGCACTTTCATTCGTGGCCGTTCGATTCTGGATAACTTTATGTTAGTTCAGGGTGCGATCAGGTCTCTCCACCGTAGGAAGGTCCCGACAATTTTCCTCAAATTGGATATTGATGTGTCTTTTGATTCAGTTTCCTGACCCTTCCTCCTTGAGGTTCCAAAGGTCCGTGGCTTTGGCGGCCGGTTTTGCTCGTGGATTGTTTTGATCCTTTATTCCACCAGTTCCAAGATCTTTATTGAAAGGATCGAAGAGGTCGACTAGAGGGGTTGAATAGGCGAATATAATTTTTAGTTTCTTTTCTCAGGTTAGGAATTGCTCAAATATAAGTTCTCTAAATTATACAACTAGATGAACAACCTATATGTTGAGCAAGATACAAAATAGCAATAAGATACTAAACAAGATATGCTAGCAACAAGTAAGTAAATGAATGTTAAGAGATAAATACACTATGACGCAGAGATTTATCCCGAAGTTCACTTTTTAATGGAAGCCAGTCTCCGTTGGAGCGGTGTGGAGTCACATGTGATTCCCAAATAGCCATCATGGTACACCGTATCTCCTTAGTGCCCTCACGAATGTGGAGTGGAACGAGCCACTATATGTTGCCCTTGAGGTCTGCAACCAAACATTTACAAACAAGGTTGAGGGAAACTCTGCAACTCAATTTGAGGCTCACAACATGTCCCGGCGACTCCCAAAGCCACGAAGATGACAACTTTGTCTAGAATTCCAATGAACTCAAAGAGTAACAAGTTCCTCCATGGAATGGAGAGGGAAATTAAATTCCTTTTGTGAAAATGTAGATCTAGGCCAACTCTCCAAAAAATCCTAAAAGAACAAGGTGTTTGAGTGAGTAGGGAGAGAGATTTAAGAATTTGGAGCTTCCAACAATGGTGGGGAGATGAATTCTGGTCGTGGTACCCTCCTCAAGTTGGCTTTATATAGTGTCTCTCAAAATCTAGCTCGTGCTTGAGACTGTTAACCCATCCGATCGTGGTCACGATCGGATGGGTTAACAGTCTCAAGCACGCAAGAATGTATACAGGTTCAGGCCCCGGGATCGTCCCAGTAAAAACCCTACTCCTATGTGTATCGATTGTATTCCGGCGTCTAAGACGCTCAAGGAAGATGATGATGTCGGCTGGCTGTGTCTGCCGGCTATGGTGGATGCTGTGTTCTCCATCAGAGGAGATGTGTGTGTGTGTGTGTGTGTGTGTGTGTGTGTGTGTGTGGTGAGAATGACCGATCTCCCCCCACCCCCGGGGGGAGATTCCTTCCCCTTTTATAGGGACGGGGCACCGCCTTATAAGGATGGCGGTGCAACACTATGCTCTATGATCCTACCTAGCGGCTAGGCTTCTGTAGACAACCTCCTACTTCAGGATGGGGTACGTAAGGTTTCCTGTCACCCTAGAGTAGGACGAGGATGACCTAAGGAGGCCATGGCCTTACTTCCTGATGCTCAGTGACGAGATTGCTCCATCGGTGGCCCTCCTCCTTAGTTCCTGACGTCATTGGAGGACATGACTACAATCCTGGGAAGGTTTTCTGAGGATTCGCCCAACCGACCATGATTGGTCGGCCACCCTGATAGCCGGTTAGTCCTAAGGCTCCGACTGTAGGCCTAGATCTTGCCACGCCCGGCTAGCTTGCTCCCTTAGCCAGGGGTGGTTTGCCTTCAACGGGTGTTCGATCCCCCTATTCTTCTATCTCACTTTGGTGGAATAGGGGGGACCCTCTGTCCCACTGCCACAACATTTGTCTAATCCTCTCTCATTATTCTTGAAGTATCTTGTCGGACTTAAGATCTATTTGTTATATCATTGTTTCTCAAGTTCCTTCATTACTCTACTAAACCCTTTTTAAGTGTCGCCATATGAAGTTTTATTTTAGAAAATCTTCATAAACTTCTATTCACCCCCCCCCCCCCCCACTTTAGTCGTATATACTGATCTTTCAGGTACTAATATAATAAACTTGAAAATGCATAGCTGTGTATTGAACGACATATCAATGCCCCAACAAGAAGAGATGAAGGGTATATATAGTCATACCCTTTAACCTAGGCTTAGATTGGCCCAAAAAACTTACATGCTTGTTGGTAAACTTAACTTTCCCCGTCAGTTGTTTCAGTATGTTAGTTCCGGGTTCAACCTCATATTAGTCTTAAATTTGTTTAAGCACACTCTAATGGCACCAAGTTGAATCTCAGTAGTACCGAGATTGCTCACCGGACTTGGTTCTTGTGTATATATCGGGTGGTTTCATGGTAGGGTTGGCTTCAACTCTAGCTTTGTGGCGGCCTTAGTTTAGTTCCGTATCTGCATGCTTCGCATCATCCATAATCTGAACCTTGAAACCCATGATTTCGGGGATCCAACCAAGTTATTCGTTTTGTTGGCGTTATTCTTCACACATACCGCTTCAAATTTATCAATACATGTGGATTAAGTATTAAGAAACATCCTTTTATTTGCCATGTCAATTGGAGAGGCTTCAAAGAAAAAATTCACTATGTTGTACTGTCTAGTGTGAATCTCTTTTCATTAGACACGTGGGTGATGGAAGTTCATTTGGATCTTCCTTGTCTTCATACAGGCCGGTGAGGTTGGTGAAACACTTGACATGATGATACTTCTAACTTTCTATTGAATAGTAAGCATCTTTGACATGTGTGACTTCAATCATAGAAGGATTTTTTTTGAAACGGAGGGAAAACATGAGGCCTCAATTATAGGTCCTTTTTGGGTAAACTATGGAAGTGCTTAGAGATGCTTTTTTGTAACTTGTCTTTCAAGATCCTTGGTAGCACATAGAAGTGTTTGCTTCTAATGCATCTCTTTCTTCAACTTTATAAAACTCTATGACGTAAACATAGTTGCAACATAAGAGTATCAAAAAACTTGTTTAATCACATAAAATCATTGCTCATTCCATTTTCAATCCCCAAAGGTCACAATTGGCATGCTATATTCATCCAATGTCGCATGATCAATTTTGGTCTACAATAGGTGGCCAACGGGTCAACCCTAACACGGGCTCGGCACCCGACTGGTCTAACACGGCTCACTGCGGCTAAGTCATAAGTGGGTCGTGCCATCCTCCTCGTGGCCTAGCTACTGCGAGGAGGCGGCCCATTTAGGCCTTTTGGGCTAATAAGAGACTATTTTTGCTTCGGCCTATGTTTGAAAAAATCTGAAAAAGGGATGTGTCGTGTCGGCCCACGGGCCTCGCTCCAACGGACGAGCACAGCCTTAAGCCACGTGTGAGGCCTGACAAGCCGAGCACACGTTGTAACTGGTTGGCCCGCAAACACTGGCCCGTTTGGCCAGCTACAGTCACTACTCGCCTCAGGCCTTCAGCCCTTCACCGTTCCAGTTCCCCGCTTTGTTTACTTGTCTTTCCACGTGGCTCCCTGCACCTCATCATAAAAACTCCAACTCCCACTTCCTTCCCACTTCAACACACACCACCACTCGCCCTCCTCTTGCTCGACACTCCCCCAACCAACTCCACCACACCTGTATCAGTAGCTAGCGGCAGCCATGGACGGCGCCATGGAGGATTGCTCCTCCGGCTCCGAGACCACCACGTCGTCCTCTGCGGAGGTCCTCCAGGCCTCGCCTCCCTCCCCGACAGGCACCACCGCATCGTCCTCCGGCTCCGCCAAGAAGAAGCGGCCGCGCAAGGACGAGCTCCACCCAACGTACCGCGGCGTGCGCATGCGGAGCTGGGGCAAGTGGGTGTCGGAGATCCGGGAGCCCCGCAAGAAGTCGCGAATCTGGCTGGGCACCTTCGCCACCGCGGAGATGGCCGCGCGCGCGCACGACGTGGCCGCGCTCGCCATCAAGGGCCGCGGCGCGCACCTCAACTTCCCGGACCTGGCCCACGAGCTCCCGCGTCCCGCCACCGCCGCGCCCAAGGACGTACAGGCGGCTGCGGCGCTCGCCGCGTCCGCCGACTTCCCAGTCTCTGCCAATGCCGCCGGCGCCAAGAAGCCCGACGGTGAGGAAGCAAGAGCTGACGATTCTACCGCTCCGCTGCCGGACACCGCCGACGACGCGCTCTTCGACCTCCCCGACCTCCTCTTGGACCACAGACACGGCCCTCCGTCCTGCCAGCTCTCGTGCGCTTCCTCGTGGGACGACGACGCAGCCTTCGCCGGCGCCGGCGCTGGCGTGTTCCGCCTCGAGGAGCCGCTGCAGTGGGAATACTGAAGCCAGTGTGACCAAACCATACATGGCGCTTCCGGCCGCCGCTGCATGTGTGCTCGTAGGTCCTCATTCCCATATACCGGACGAGAAACAAATCATGGGGAAACCACCGGTGAACCAGAAAAAGGAGGCAAAAGACTACCAGCGCTGCGTCTGCTTTTGCTAAATTTAGGAATCATACCATGTACTCCCTCCGTTTCAAATTACTTGTCTCAACTTTGTCCAAATTTGCATGTATCTAGACATATTTTAGTGTGGAGATACATTCAAATTTAGACAAAGTTGAGACAAGTAATTTGGAACGGAGGGAGTACAAAACTAGCAGCTCTCGTCTCTTTATCGTGGTATTTCGCTTTGCGTGGATTGTGCGGCAAGAATATGTTTGTGTGCATGCAATTAACAGCGCATCTCCTCCTTTTTCCTAGCTAGCGTTTCTTTTCTTCTTTGAGCGCTACTAGTAGTAGTGCTAAAGGTGACCGGGATTTGTTGGACTAATGCGACGCGAACCGCTTTAAACGATGCACCTTTTAAATTATTACAGCGATATTCGACCGGTTTGTTCGTGCTCTCCTTTCACTCCGCTGATCCGGCACAGAGACCCGGCCGTAATCATGGACAGCGAGCTCGTGACGCGGGAGAGGGAGAGGCGATAGCGACGGCGACTGTGCTAAAAGCGGCGGCTTCCGAGCTCGCTGCCTGTATCGCGGCGATCGGTCGCCATCGTCTCTGGCCCCGACGAGCCTGCGCCGCTTGCGTTTGCTCGCTCGGCGTTTTGGTCGTACGCGTCGTCGTTTCGTCGGGAGCCCGTTGCCGCCGTTGGCATGGATCCCCCGTCGCTGCCGTTGGCATGGATCCCCCGTCGCTGACGAGCATGCATGGCCATGGCATGGACAGCGGAGTAGTTGCGAAAATGGCTCTCCGAGTTTCGGCCCCCAGGGGCAGGGCGTCGTACCGCGAGGAGGATCAGGCGAGATCCCGAGCCAGTGCCTCCCTCCCCGTCGCCGTGTGAGTAATTGCCACTGGTGACGCCTTCGTGGAGGACAGTCCGTCGGAGCCAAAGGGAGAGGGGAGGTCGTGGAAGAGCTAAATACACTTTTAGTCTCACAACTTGCTTGGTATGTGCAAATTAGTCCCACAACTTGCTTGGCATGTGCAAATTAGCCCAAGTCCTGAGTTTGAATCCCTCTCTGTGCGTAACAGTTTTAATTCTTTTGTCCGTCACTGACACGTGGGGCCAACCGTAAAGGAAGCATGAAGGCCACATGTGACAGAGAGAAAATATAGAGGGATTTTTCCACAAAAGTTACGAGGCCACGTGTCTTCTCCTTGTTGATTTAGTACCTATTTGTTCCCTCAATACAAGTTTGTGTACCGGTGCTTCACACTTTGAAGTTGTGGCACTAATTTGCACATGCTAAGCAAGTTGTGAGACTAGAAGTGTATATAGCTCGTCGTGGAATATAGCTGTACAAGTGTGAGGTGGATGCACCAGATCGAGCGTTGCAACGGACGGACGCGATATGTACGACTAGTCTAGTACTGCTACCTCTATTCTAATACTAGCTTGAAGTTGCTTGATTTTTTTTTTGAGAACACAGTACAACACAGACGCTCACAAATACGCACATACACTCACCCCTATGAACGCACGCACGCACACCCTACCCCTATGAGCACCTCTGAAGGACTGAGCCGGCAGATCTTGAGGTTGACGAAGTCACCACAGGCGCCTCGCTGTTGACGGGCACGTCACCTACCACTGAAAGAATAGCGCCGGATAATCCTGGAATAAATCCAGGTAAATGCAAACGCCCATGCCAAGTCTAGGACTTGAACCTGGGTGGGCTGGTTCCACCACAGGGAACCCAACCATCAGAGCCAAGCTCCGTTTGCTTGAAGTTGCTTGATTTTGGTACTCCCTCCGATCCATATTAGTGGGCATAGCTTTGTCTAAATTCATATGAAAAGTATTTAGACTAGATACATGTGTATCTAGACAAAGTTGTGCCCACTAATATGGATCGGAGGTAGTAGTATTTCGTTTTGATGGATCGGTACGTCGTCGGTCAGCGCTCCGGAGAAGACTAATTAAGCTTGGACCTACTGGATCCATGTTTTAGGGGTTAATAACTTCGGCCGTCCTCATCAACGTACGTGTTCCCTAGTTTATAACTTCTCTATTTCCGGGAAGTATGCAGTATATGACTTCTCCATTTCCGGGAAGCATGTAGTTTGTGACTTCTCTATTTCCGGAAGTATGCAGTTTATAACTTCAATAGTTTTTTACCTGATTTGTAACTTCGTATTCATCGTACGTGTGGCAAGTGCCGAGTTTCCTGGAGCTGGTCTAGATTATGATTAGCCTTTGCTACCCAATACGACAATGTGTATGTACCGTCGTTGATTTGTGTCTAATATACTAGTATTAAAACTTGTCTGCTGGCTCAACATTGTTTAGCGCAAGTGTACTACTACTAATAGCTAATATTAGTTCCTGAACATTGTTCGATGTATGTACTGCCACGTTAACGTATGATGAACGTGGTAGTGATCAACATCGTGTCCCCCTTCCTCAAGTTTAATTGCATAGATAGATTTAGATCGCTGCCGGGTTATTTTATTTTATTTTGTAAAAAAAACCAACTTCTTGTACATTGATTTTCAAAATCTACCTTAAAAATCTGTTGAATGACCAACAACAACAAATTGGTCAGAATCCATCCGAAATAATTTTTAAAAATCTGTTGAATGACGAACAACAACAAATTATGTTTGTATTACTCATTTAATTAATTGGGAATCTTGTTCACATTTGAAGAAACTTTTATTGCTCAAATAATGGTCATGTCAATTACAAGCTTAGGCATAAGACAACTCTGGTGGATCATCTAACCACGTTTTAGGATGAGATCATGTCGTCTGCCAACATGTTCATCAGCTACCTCACAAAGTATTAGAACATGTTCTACAATAGATATATTAGTATCACTTTCTAATTAGTGTTTGATACTCCAAATTAAATGTTGTGTAAAGTTAATTAGTAAAATGTGTCACTAATAAATGACACATAATATAAGTGAGAAACAAGTCTACCTTAAGTGGTAGAACATCATCTAAGAGAATGCATTCCTTTTTATCGTCTTTTCGCCATCAAGTGGTGCAGCCTCGATGGCAATAAGGTGGCCGACGTTGTAGTCCCAAGCTCGGTGGAGAGGACCAGGGACCTGATCGTGTTTTCTGATTTGTTTGTAGGGTCCTCAGTGCTATGTCTAGAACTATGTTGTACCATTTATATTTCTTCAGGGTCCTGTTTGTGAAACGTATGCCACCGACGATTACTTAATGCAGCGCTCAGAGTCCTTCGCGACCCCTCTTAAAAGTATGTAGTGTAGTTTATTACTACCACTAGTAACCAATTTCAAAATCGGCTTCGACGACATGTAGTCGTGGGACGAAAGGCGACGGGTCAACTGCCTTCTAGCTGTGTGGGGCCGCTCTGATTTCCCCCTTCCCTCTCTCCCTCCTCTTTGATATTTGGGTGCTCGCCCCAGGCTCCTCTCTCCCCCAGATCCGGTGGCCTCGACGGCCAAAGATGGTAGAGGAGGGGAGGCTGACCCTCCTCTGTAGAAAGTAGTTGGTCTAGGTTTAGGGTTTATGTGTCCTGGTCCTCTTGACGTATGGCGCCATGTTGTGCTTCTTTTTGCTCCTGGTGCTCATGGTCAATGCCAGTGCCGCGTCTGACCTCTCCGGCGGTCGCGATTCATTATGGATGGTAGGTGAAAAACACAATTTTGACCACGTGGCAAAAGTTCAACACAAAATAAACCTATTTCGATTTTTTTAAACTAACCCTTTTGGTTGCGCCCGCACGCGTGGTTTAGGTGCGGAGGAGGAAGAAATGTGGCTGGGGGTCACGGGGTGGGCGACCCAACCGCGGCCCCAGCCACTAAAATTTCTTGAGGGGCATAGCGCCACCAATCACAGGGTATCCTATGTAGTATAGCGCCATTACTGTCGGCGCTACATAACCAGGGTTGGGGTCAATGCTGCCACGCTGGCAGGGAGCATAGCGCGGCCTCCTATGGCTCTATAAAAAAAGCGCCGCCGGTGCGGGCGTTATCCTACATAGTATAGCGCCATTACTGCCGGCGCTACATAACCAGGGCTAGCGCCGCCGGTGCGGGCGCTACCCAAAAGGGTTAATTTCGGGAAAAAAAACCCGGTTTATTTTGTGCTAAACTTTCGCCACGTCGTCAATTGTGTTGTTTTTCACGGATGGTGGCTGCGGTTGTAGGATCTGGCGGAGGCGGCGCTAATAAGACCGATCTGAGCATATTTGTTGGCCATGGTCGGGATGCGCGTCTTTTCCGCCGCTCATCATGGAGGCGAGCAAGAAGGGGCCTCCACCTTCTTGGCTGCTGGCGGTAGGATCTCCCGCAGGGTGCTCCAAGGAAGGCTGCTCCCGGGAGTGCATCCATGACAGCTATGCTTCGGCTTCCATCAAAGGTGGTCGAAGGGTGACCACTCCCTCTGCGTCGGCTTCGATTTTCTCCGGACGTCAACGTCCAGGCCATCGTGCCAAGACAGAGGCCTCTATACGCTGGTGCAGCTGCTCCAGGCGCCTTGCCCCAAGTGGTTTTTGTTCCCCCGCAGTGTTGTGCTACGTTGTGTCGCGGCTCATCGATGCGGCAGTGGAGGAGCTGGACCCCAACACGTTTTCAGTTTTTCCATCCAGGGTCCATTGTGCAATGTATTTGGACCTGTTTGTAATTCTCAGTTACTATTGGTCTTCCGTGTATTATTATGCCACTCGGTCTCTCTGGGACCGACCCTGTTTAAAAAAATAAAGCTGCCTTCTAGGGTACACGTATGCAGCTGTAAAAGGTGATTTGGCACGTAGAAGCACAACTGCACAAGCACAACAATGAGTGAATGCGCTCGCTATCGCTACTTCCGTGCTGCGACGGATGGAGGGACCAGAGATCTGGCCATACTTCGCACAATGAGGATACATACTTTTGGCTTCTGAGATGCCCGGTACAGATAAACCCATTTATGTGTACACTCCCTCCGTAGAGTCGTCTTTCCTACTACTGTGGTACTATTGTTGGTGCACCATGAATGTTGACCCCAGCATATGCTCTCCACTATGCTGCCACTCTACGCCCACTTTTTTTTTTTTTTTTGAGAATCTCTACGCCCACTTATCCCGGGGATCGATCATGGATGGGCCTGGCTTCAGAGCCGACTCCTATTTTATTTTTAGGGCAGCTGCAACAGAGGCCCGCAAACGGATCAGAGCCGTCCGATTTTGTCCGAACGGATAATGAAGGGCCTTCAACGGACCGCCGCAAACGGACAAGTGTCTATGCGGACACTTGTTTTCGACCAAACTCAGCCCTAGTTTGGTCCAGGTTTGGGGGACGCGCGGACACGGCGTGTGTCCTCCCTTGTCCGCCCCTGGCCCACCTGGCAGCGAGTGGGCCGCTTCGGCTACCTCGCTGGGTCCTTAAATGTGGCCAGTGCTGTCTCTATCCACTCGCCACGGTCAAACCCTCGCCGCCGCGTCCCAAACCCTAGCCCAAACCCTCGCCGAGCTCGTCGCCGGCCGCGATGAAGAAGCCTGCGTGGTGGAAGGGCGGCCGGAACAACCACGAGGCGTCCAGCTCCCGCCGCCCGCCGTCCCGCCGCTCGTGCGCCCGCCTCCGATGCGGCCGCCCGCGCCGAGGAGTCGCGCAGGCGCAACGCCCGCCGCCTGGCCCAGTGAGCCCGCGTCTCCACCGACGTGGCCCTGATCTACTGGGAGGTGGCGGTGCCGATGCCGTGGAACGATGTGCACCTAACGGGCGGGTGGCACCACAACGGCCGCCGCATCCCGGTGTCGCGCGTTCCTCGCTCCGGCAGGGCGCGCACGGACGAGATCCTGCGCCGGCGGTCGCTCCTGCCGGAGGACCTGGTCCACGACCCTGCCTACGCCCTCAACTCCAGCCTCTGGGACCGGTGGTTCGAGCTGCAGCACGACACGCGGTGGCAAGCGGCCTTCGCGGCGGTGGCGTCGGAGGGTTACCAGGGGCCGCTGGAGGATGAGGACCCCGCCCTTGTCGGCCTCGAGCCAGACGAGGACTCTGACCTTGACTGGGAGGACGGTGGACGACCTCGGCCCCGTGAAGATGGAGGAGGACCCGCGCCGCCCAACTGGGCGGCGTACCGAGGCGCTCAGCCCACGCCGCCCGTTGACGAGGACCCGAGCTCCAGGCGGCCATCGACGCCTCCAACCTGGAGGAGCTGGAACAATGGCCCGACATTGCGCTCGCGCTCCGCACGTCTGCGGAGGAGGCAGCGAATCGTGCCCGCCAGCATGAGGAGGAGGCCGCGGCTGCCGAGCGCGCACGGTGGCAGGTGTCGTGGTCACCGTGGCCACAGGACGAGGAGGGCCAGGCCTACGCGCCGCCAGCGGCATGGCCGCAGGATCCCGAGGTGTCGGGCACGCCTCCTCCGGTGGCGCCACTGATGTCTAATACATGCTTCTATTCTTATAGACAGTGGTGGGCCTCTAAGTGCAGAGGTTTGTAGGACAGCCGCAAATTTCCCTTAAGTGAGTAACCCAAGGTTTATCGAACTCAAGAGGTAGAGGTCAAAGATATCCCTCTCAAACAACCCTGCAATTAAGATACAAGAAGTCTCTTGTGTCCCCAACACACCCAATACACTTGTCAGATGTATAGGTGCACTAGTTCGGCGAAGAGATGGTAAAATGCAAGTAATACAGATGGTAACAAGTGGTATTTGTAATCTGTAATAAAAATAGCAGCAAGCAAACATATAACAAAAGTGACAAAACGGTGTTCTGGCGATTGGAAACAAGTCCTAGGGATCATACTTTCACTAGTGGACTCTCTCAACAAAATTAACACAATTAAACACATGCATGATTCTTCCTCTTCAACATGTAAATTAGATGCTACTTGGAATTGTTCTTCCACTGATAAGAAACCCCATGACCACCGCGTAGGGCTACAAAGCACACCTTAAAGTTTAAACACCACAATTACTGCATAGGTCTGTCACACCTTAAAGTCCAAACACCACAATTTTATATTGACATCTAACACCATAGAGCCACACACGTCACCCACACTGTCACCATGGTTTTGTGTTGTCAACAGTGACTCCGGAAATTATACTAGATAAATAAACCGAGTATCATATCCATTACATAATGAAGAGGAAACAATATATACGAATTCAACTAGATTAACAATGTTGATGATCACACAAAGATCACACCATGGGAGAGAGATAAACACATAGCTATCAGCATGAGGCCTCAGCCCCGATGAAGTACTCCCTCCTCATCGTGGGAGGCAGCAACGGCGATAAAGATGACTCCGGGGGCAATTCCCAATCCCGGCAGGGTGTCGGAACAAGAACTCTTGTCCCCTGAATTAGGGTTTTTGGTGGCGGCGGAGCTCTGGAGATTTTCTGGAGAAATCCTTCAGGAGTCGTCGTTTTTAGGTCAGGAGTGATTTTATAGGCGAGGCGGTGCACGAGGGCGCCAGGTGGAGCCCAGGCAAGGTCCACCCTTGACCGCGCCTGGGTGGTGTCTGGGAGCTGTGGGCCCCTCCTGCAGCTCCCCTTCTTGCTCCCGGGGTCTTCTGGTGAAAAAGATTTTCTGTAATTTTTTCGGATTTTTCTGAGCACTTTGGATTTTGGACCTTTTCTGCAATGCACAGACATAATAAACAGAAACTGGCACTGGCCACTGGGTTAATAAGTTAGTTCCAGAAAATATGCCAAAATAATATAAAAACACAATAAACACATGTGGCATTGTTATAAAATAAGTATGGAACATAAAAATTTATAGATACGTTTGATACGTATCAGCCACCGGCGTGGTTGTCCGTGCCGCCTCCCTACATCATCCTCGTCTACGAGGATGAGTAGGAGGCCGCCGTGACTCCAACGGGCCAGCCCGCGCGCGCCGCCCATTTTCCCCTACGACGACGTCGGCGCCGCCCATTTCCCACCGACGGAGCCACTAGCCAGGTTCCTTTTTTTAGTTTGTGTCACTGGCCCATGGGTCCTTCGAACCTAAATATATGTAATATTAATTTTATTTTGTCTTTTGTTTTTGCTTATTCGTTTTGCGCTGAGTCAGGCTGCAAGCGCGAGCGGGCCGTCCGCGCCGCCGCTTTGCCAATCCAACTTATCTGCCTATGCGGGCTCCCACGGTCCAAGCATGGAAATAGGTGGAATAAATGGGCCGGTCCGCATGTAGCCGCATATCTAATTATCCCCGCATACTGTGCGCGTGGCCGTTGTCGTCGTCGCCGCTGGTGTGCGTGAAGCCGCCGCCACGGCCGCGCAAGCGCACCGAGCTCACCTCCTGGGACGTCTCAGTGCTCTCCGCCAACTACATCCAGAAGGGCCTCCTCTTCGCCCGCCCGCCGATCCGACGCTCCACGTCGTCGACCACCTCGTGACCGCTCTCGCCGATGTGCTCGCCGAATACTACCCCGTCGCCGGCGGCGCATATGGGCGCGTGGCGGCGTGGATGGCGACGCCCATGGTGTGTACCCTGAGCTGGTTCGGCCCTTACGCGACCATGATTCAGAGCTGGCTCTGCTGCAGTGCTGCTTATGCGGCGCGCCGCGGGCAACCCTGTAACCTAGGTGGTATGTCCGCGTAAGCCCGCATAAGTTATGCGGCAAAAGTGGCAGTTCTGTGGGCTCCCGCAGGTAGTCCCACTTGCAGCGTGAGTGCTGAGCCGTTGGGGGCACCCCCACCCTAAACGGACAAAGGCTCAAAATCTGTCCGGAACGGACCGAATCGGACACATTTTGGTGTCCGTTTGCGGGCCTCGGTTGGAGGTGCCCTTACAACTACTTGAAGGTCAATTCTGATTTTCATAATCGAACAATATTCACACAGTTGATGTATCCGATGGGATGCATGGTAGAACACCATTTGAGAAAATTACAAGTTGGTTGCAAATCTTAGCGGAACACCACCACCACCGTATGTACGAATCAGATTCCTCCTCCGATGATCGTTTTGGATGGGATCTGTAGCCATTTGCGCGCGCGGACGAGAGTAGGTACGTTCGCTAGCTGGTGGACACACGAGATGAGGCACAGAATTTGCATGGGCCACCAAGGTGAGGTGGGTGACGACGCAGCAGATGCGCTAGCGCGTACTCTATGCCTATCGGTTGTGCCTGGAGCTTTGTTTCTGCCTATCGGCTGTGTAGCTAGCTGCCTAGCTTCGTGATGACATGTACTGAACCCAACCAGGTATCCTCCAATCCGCGGATCGACCACGTACGGAGTACTATATATACCCTCCCTTTTTCTCGCCTCGCGGAAGTTTCAGCCATCTCTTTTCTCTCAGCTTGCTCTGCGTACGTTTGCTGCCCTGTACATTCACGCACACAATCATAAGGAATCTATCTAATCTCTCGATCGGTGCCTTTGTTTGATCCACGTCATTTTGCGTGATCCTTTATTCACCCTGTCTCTACGTGTCTAGTGTAGGTGCTCCCATCGAAAACAAGGCTTCAATAAATGGTGGTGGGTAGGGTTATTCTTTCCTTGTAGAGTGCTACTATCCAGGTCTATTAGGCTTTGGGGCGTCTGTCTAGTCTCTGCTAATGGTACTATTTATTTTGGAAAGGGATGTATGCTATTGTCTGAGAGCATTTCTAGCTGGCGACTCGGCTCCTCCCCCAACCCCAACCCTAGCCGCCGCCCTCGCCCGCGCCCAGCGGCGGCCGGCGCGCGCCGCCCCCTCCCCGCCTTCCCTCCTCCTCCCTCGTCCCTCCCGCGGCCGCGCCGCCCCCGCGGCGGCCGGTCGTGGCCTCGCCCTCCCTCGCCCGGGCCGCCCCATCCCGCAGCTCCTCTCCCGCCGCCGTCGGTGCAGGCTGCCGAGCGTGGCTCCGTCAGCGCCGGCGGCGGCGGATCTTCCCTACCCGCGTGCTTGGAGGGTGTCTCGCGGGGCGACGACCTCCAACGGCGGTGCTCTTCGGTCCGGCGGTGGTCCGGCTTGGCCCGGGTGGCCATGGTGGCGGCGGTGCAGTTGGTTGGCTGCAAGGGCCGTGGTAGCCTGAGCGCGGCAGGCTGGTCGCCGGTGCGCGGCCGGCAGCGCCCTCCTGGCCCAGATCTGGGCCCTTTGGGCCCCATCTGGGTCTGGGCGGGCCGCCTCGGGCGTGGTGGCGGCTCCTCGGGTGGATAGAAGAGAAGGGGCTGGTGCCGGGGACGACGGAGACGGTGGCGCGCCTGCTGCAGTGCGGCGGCGGGACTTTGCGGGCCCATTTTGGGCTCGGCCCGGCCAGGAGGGCCTGGTGTGTCCTGGCTGCTGCATCCGGTCGGCTACCGCAGGCGGCGGTGGAGGTCGATCCCTCCCGCGTGTTACCGTACTGCCATCCCTTGCCGGTGCCCCTTCTTCTCGGTCTTCCCGACCTTGCAACATGGTTCACGGTGAGACGGCGTTGATGATTGCAAGACCGTGGTGGCGTGTGCTGGTGGGTGGCGAGTTTGGTGGAACACTTCGGAGCGTCCGGGGGTGTGGTTTTGGAGGTCGGGAGAAATCCCAGTCGCTCTCGACACCGACGCGGTGACGCCTACGGGTATCGCCATCCTTCCTGAAGGGCGTCGGGTGTACCCCCTCCCAACCCCGCTGTTGTACCGGGGGAAACCCTAGATGGGTACCAGGGGTAACCCTAGTCCCGGTTCGGGCAGCAGCGTCGTCTTCGTCGCTCACCTTCTTGGAGGTGCTGCTTGGTACGCGGAGCATCGGAGTGCTAGGAGCGTGGTGGAATTCTCCGGAGGGCGCAGCGGTTGCGAGTCGTCTTCGCTTTTGTCGAACCGCCTTTGTCGGCGTTGTTTCTTTTCTTTTCTTTTTTTGTTTCTTTTGGGCTGGATTGTGCTGTTTGCCCCAGCAGTGGTTGTATCGGTCGGTTGCTATATTAATATAGCTGGGCGAAAGCCTGTTTCGTGGAGAGCATTTTGAAAGGACATTTATTAATCCCTTGTGTTTTGTGTGTTAGGCAACAACACTAGTGACAATTTAACATGTGAATCAAGTGATGCAGGTTTTAAGTGTGTAAAACATCTTTGCATCGAAACCAAAAAGGGAGTTGAAAAGAGCCAGTTTTCTTTGCTGAAGTAAACCGGATTATCCGATGTTGAAAATATCGGATTATCCGATCTGAAGATTTCGCTGAAATTCTGCTAAGGACTAGAAGAAATCTCGCACTGGAGTTGGTCGGATTATCCGAGTTGCAAAATATCGGATTATCCGATGATCGAGATTTCGCTGGAATTCTGCTAAGGACTAGAAGAAATGTCACACTGAAGATGTTCGGATTATCCGAGTTGGAATTAATCGGATTATCCGATTCTCAAGATTTCGCTGGAATTCTGCTAAGGACTGAAAGATTTCTTCACTGACGCTGTTCGGATTATCCGATGATGTATGATCGGATTATCCGATTCCATCGGATAATCCGATGATGACTTGAATCGGATTATCCGATTTGCCTGTCTGCAACGGCTAAATCTGGGGCAGTATATAAAGACCTTCTCCTACATTGGAAAGGTCACCACGACCAGAAATACTTCCCCCACCATTGTTGCAAGCTTAAACTTGGTAGATCTCTCTCCCTAGCCACTCAAACACCTTGTCCTTCTAGGACTTGGGAGAGTTGACCTAGATCTACCCTTCCACCAAAGCGATTTGATTTCCATATCCATTCCTTAGAGGAACTTGTGCATCTTGGGTTCATTGGAACCCGAGACGGTCGTTGGTCGTTCTTGTGGCTTTGGGAGCCGCGGGGACTAGCCGGGAGCCTCCAATTCGGTTGTGGAGACGTGCCCCGGCCTTGTGATTCTTGCGGCTTTGGAAGCCGTGGGAATTGGTGAGAGCCTCCAATTCGGTTGTGGAGTGTGCCTCATCCTTGTAAAGGTTTGTTGCCGACCTCGAGGGCATCATATAGTGGAGGAGATACGGTGTGCCATATCACGGCTATTCGGGGATCACTTGTGACCCCGCACCGCTCCAACGAAGACGTAGCTTCCATTGGGAAGTGAACTTCGGGAATCATCTCCGTGCCACCGTGTGCTTATCCTTTTTATATATACCTTTACTTGTATTGCTAGCTTACCTTGCTTAGTATATCTTGTTAGCTAGCTTCTTGCTCATCATATAGGATTGTTCACCTAGTTGCATATCTAGAGAACTTATATTTGAGCAATTCCTTAACTTGTTGAAAAGAAAATTAAAATTGGTAGTTGCCTATTCACCCCCCCCCCTCTAGTCAACCTACTCGATCCTTTCAATTGGTATCAGAGCAAGGTCTCTTTATTAAGGGCTTAATCGCCTAAAGAGGAGGATGGCTAGTGCGGAGGAAGTACAACGTGCTAAAGATGAGGAGTTAAAACTTGCTAAGGAACAAGAAAAACGTGATAGAGAACAACTTGACAAAGAACTAAAGAAGCGGGAATAATCCCTCCCGAGGGTGATGCCCCAATCACCATGAAGTCCATGATTGAACTCTTTGGGTACATGAAAGGCAAAATGGTGGAGGAGGTGTATACTCGGGTATCTAATCAAAATAGCTCCTCATCATCCGCTAGCCCTATTAAGGGTGCTAGTGACAAGGATAAAAATGATAAACCTAATGAGAAGCCTTCTCTTAACTTTGCTCCACCTAGCTCTTATCTCACTCAAGTTTCACTCACTCAACCTCATATAACCAACCTTGGTAGACCCCCTCCTAAGCTTGATAATACTCGTTATTTCACTTGGAAGAAATCTATGGAGTCTTATTTTCGCAGCTCATCGGTGCATCTTTGGAGGGTGGTTCTACATGGTTTCAACCCTGTTGATCCCAACAACTTGACCAAGCAAGAAGAGATTGATGAGCAACTTGATGCAAATGCTAAGTTCATTCTTGAGAGTGCTATGACCGCACATGATGAAGATCATGTGCGGAATCTCAAAACTTGCAATGAAGCTTGGCTCCATCTTGAAACTGTGTATGAAGGAAATGAGGGCATTCAACGCTCCAATGCGGCCGTCCTTCAACATCAAGTTGACAACTTCATCATGCTAGACGAAGAGACTCCGACCGAACTTTACCGAAGACTCTACAAGCTTGTGGTGACATGTCGGGAAAATGGAAAGAAGGATATGGATGATGAATGGGTCAAGGCCAAGTTCCTTCAAGCAATTATGCCATATAGTGAAACTATGGTGATGAACCTCCATGCAAGAGCGGATTACACAACAATGACTCCCAATGACATGTTGGCTCAATTTGTCACATATGATACATTGAAGTCCACATCCAAGTCTTTCAACCAAGTCCGTGGCCCGAAGACTCTTGCTTTGAAGGCTCGTGTGGTAGACCATCCAAGATATGAAGAAAGCCCGGTCCATGAAGGTGAAGAAGACTTGGAGGGTGAGCTCAATGAAGTTCTTGCACTTGCCGCCACCCGGTTTTGGAACAAGAAGAACAAGAGCGTCAACCCTCCACCAATAAAAAGAATGTGCTTCAATTGTGGAAAGGACACTCATCTTGTGAAGGATTGCCCCTATGAAAGAAGAGAGGATAATGGTGGTCAACTCATTCTAAAGAAGAACAAGTACCACCCCAAGCCTACCTACATGAAGAGATCACCTCAAAAGGCTCTTGTGGCATCCCATCAAGAGGAATACGAGTCCGGAGGTGAGGAGGATAAAGAACCAAGTGAAGAAGTAGGAATGGCGGCTCTTGCAATGGGCACCCTTCCTCCATCATTGGCCAACCTCTTCTCATCTCCAAACGACGACAAGATCTCCAAGCCTATGTGCCTCATGGCCAAGGAAACTAAGGTGAATTCCCCACCAAAAATTACTATCTCCTCTAACCCATCACTATTGGATTGTGTTGAGGATGTAGGGAAAATTGAAGAAGAGGATAAAATTTCTATCTTTATTAGCAAGCTCCAAGGTCCAACCAAGAAAATGGTTGAGGCCCTCATGTATCAATATGGAGAAGCCAAGCATCTTCTTAATGAGAAGGATGTTAGGATTTGTGAGCTCGAAGGGCATGCATGTGATCATGCCGACAAAATTGGTGAGCTAGAAGATCAACTTGTTGAGGAACAAATGCTCCGTGAGCAACTTGAGGAGACACATGCCATGGATCTTTCCAAGGCAAAAGAAACTCGTGAAACCTCTATTCAAATTGCTATTGATCTAAAAACTAAAAATGAGGAACTTGTAGTGAGTCATGACAAGCTCTTTGAGGGTTTTGAGCAACTTAGGGAAACCCACAAGGTGACCTCAAGTGAGCTCACTACACTCAAGGAGTCATATGCCAAACTACAAGCTCAATTTATCTATGCTAGCTTCACCACCTCTCATAATGATAAAGATGCAAATGCTTGTTCCACTAACCCTTTATGTGTCAAGGCATCTCTTATTGAGGAAAACACTAGGTTGAAGGCCCAACTTGAGAAGGGCCTAGCCACTTGTATCCAAGGGGAAAAGAACCTCAATGATCTTTTGAGCAATCAAAAGGGAGTGGTTGGCAAAGAAGGAATTGGGTTCACACCCAACTCTAAGAAGGTCAACAACAAGAAGAAGAAGGCGACTCCCCCTTCCAAAGATATTGTTTTTGTGAAGGAGGGGGAGTTAGCCAAGCAAATGACAACTCTATTGGGAGTGGTAATGTCACTAGGGGCAATGCCACTCACAATAACTTTGCGGGAAAATACAACCCCTCATATGTTCTTTTGAAATCTACAAATGGTTGTGTTTTTGCTAAATATGTTGGCTCTTCATATGGAGATGATTATCACTATGCTATTTGGGTTCCAAAGACCCTTGTGACTAACAAAAGAGGACCCATTCCAAAATGGGTACCTAAATCAAAGATTTGATTTATTGTAGGGTTTCTCTTCCGGTGGATCTTCATGGCTCATTGATAGTGGATGTTCATCCCATATGACCGGAAGCAAAGAACTAGTAAAGGACTTATTGAAACAACTACTCTCATTCTCTCATGTCACCGTTGGCAACAATGCAAGACTCAAGGTAGTGGGAGTTGGTAAAGTGGTGATCACTCCGGAGTTATCCATTGAGAAGGTCCTCCTTGTCGAATCTCTTTCATACAATTTACTTTCCGTTGGTCAATTATGCAATGCCGGTTACACCGTTATTTTTAATAAATACCACGTGACCATCCTTTTCACTCAAACACTCAATGTCGCCTTTGTTGGATTTCGTGAAAACGGTTTGTATGTGGTTGATTTCTCAAAAGAGACCACTCAAATCGCTACATGTTTAATGGCTAAAGGCGACAAGGGGTGGCTTTGGCATCGCCGACTTGGCCATGTCGGTATGAGAAATTTACAAACTCTTGTAAAGGGTGGACACGTGGTAGGACTAACCGATGTTAATTTTTCCAAAGATCGTCCTTGTAGTGCTTGCATAGCCGGAAAGATGCATGAGAAGAATCACCCCAAGACGACCATTATCTCCACTAAGAGGCCTTTGGAGCTCCTTCATATGGATCTTTTTGGGCCTCCCACATATGATAGTCTTGGTGGCAAGAAATATTGTTTGGTGATTGTGGATGATTATTCAAGATATTGTTGGACTTTCTACATCAAGAAGAAGAGTGAAACTCAAAAGATATTCATTGATTTTGCAACCCTAGTTCAACGCCAATATGACTCCAAGATTTTGGCAATTAGAAGTGACAATGGTACGGAGTTCAAGAATTACACTATGGATGATTTCCTAAGTGGGGAGGGCATTCAACACCAATATTCCGCTGCATATACTCCCCAACAAAATGGTGTTGCCGAAAGGAAGAACCGCACTCTTATTGATATGGCAAGAACTATGATGGCCGAATTTAATTCCCCATACAACTTTTGGGCCGAAGCCATCAACACCGCTTGTCATTACTCAAACCGGCTCTTTTTCCGTCCTCTCAAGAACATGACACCATATGAACTCCTCACCGGTAAAAAGCCAAATGTATCTTACTTTCGAGTCTTTGGATGCAAATGCCATGTTTACATTAAAGGTTGCAAAATTGCTAAGTTTGAATCTAGATCTTTTGTTGGTATATTTGTTGGATATGCCGCAAAGTCTCATGCTTATAGGGTCTACAACATATCCACCGGGTGTGTTGAAGAATCTATGGACGTGGAGTTTGTCGAGGATAATGGCTCCCAAGCGGAGCATATTGATCATGATGATGTAGGTGATGTTGCTCCATCTCAAGCCATAAGAACTATGGGGATTGGAGAACTAATTCCTATTGAAGGACCTACTCAAGAAGAAGGAACAAGTTCTACCCAAGTTGAGCCATCTACCTCAACAAGTGATCAACCAACTATCAATGATCAAGAACAAGAACATGTAGATCAAGAAAATGGTCAAGACCCACCCAACTCTAGTGGTGAACAAGAACATAATGAACCCACAACCCCAAGAACTCCACTTCGGGTTGACCATGAGCAAAATGAAGGAAATGATGAAGATATTCGTGTTGGTGAAACAATTGGTCAAGCCTGGAACGCCGGGTCATCCGGCGTGCATCAACATTGGATTACCAACAACACTTCAAAGAAAATATCCTTGGAAGTATCCGTAGAGGTGTGTCCACACGCAATCAATTAGCTAACTTTTGTGGTCATGTCTCTTGCTTGTCTAGCTTAGAACCTCTCAAGGTGTATGATGCCCTTGAAGACATGGATTGGGTTGCGGCTATGCATGAAGAGTTGAACAACTTCGAGCGCAACAAAGTATGGTCTCTAGTGGAAAGACCCAATGACTCCTCCCATAATGTCATTGGAACCAAGTGGATATTCAAGAACAAGCAAGACTCAAATGGTCAAGTCATCCGCAACAAAGCAAGATTGGTTGCACAAGGGTACACCCAAATCGAAGGAGTCGACTACGGTGAAACCTATGCCCCCGTTGCTAGACTTGAATCCATTCGCTTACTTATTGCCTATGCATCTACTCATAAAATTACTTTATATCAAATGGATGTTAAAAGTGCTTTTCTAAATGGTCCACTAAATGAACAAGTATATGTGAAACAACCTCCGGGTTTTGAAGACCCCAATTTGCCTAACCATGTCTACTTACTACATAAGGCTCTTTATGGGCTCAAGCAAGCTCCACGTGCTTGGTATGATCATCTCAAGGAGTTCTTAGTAGATCGTGGCTTTGCAATTGGGGTAATAGATCCCACCCTTTTCACTAAAAGAATAAATGGAGAATTTTTTGTATGCCAAATATATGTTGATGATATTATCTTTGGTTCCACTAACCATGAATTTAGTGATCAATTCTCCAAGCTAATGACCAAGGAATTTGAGATGTCCATGATGGGGAATTGAATTATTTTCTTGGCTTTGAAATCCATCAATTCCGAGAAGGAACATTCTTATGTCAAGCCAAGTACATTAAGGACATGCTCAAGAAATTTGATATGAACAATGCCAAGCCATATAAGTTTCCCATGGACTCCAAGGCGGATCTTCACTTAGATCCGGATGGTAAGGAAGTTGATCAAAAGCTTTATCGTTCTATGATTGGATCTTTGCTTTACCTTTGTGCATCTAGACCGGATATTATGTTTAGTGTGGGTATGTGTGCAAGATTCCAATCAAGTCCTAGGGAAAGTCATGAAACCGCGGTCAAAAGGATTCTAAGATATTTGTTGGATACTCCCAACTATGGTCTTTGGTATCCCCATGGTACAAGCTTTGATCTTGTTGGTTATTCGGATGCGGATTGGGCGGGTTGTAAAATGGATAGAAAATCAACTTCGGGTACATGCCAATTCCTTGGTAGGTCCCTTGTGAGTTGGTCTTCCAAGAAGCAAAATTGTGTGGCCTCGTCATCCACCGAAGCCGAATACATCGCCGCCGGTAGTTGTTGTGCACAATTATTATGGATGAGGCAAACTTTAAAGGATTATGGTGTCATTTGTGACAAAGTGCCTCTTTTATGTGACAATGAAAGTGCTATTAAAATTGCACACAACCCGGTTCTTCATGGCAAGACCAAGCACATTGAGATTCGGTATCATTTTATTCGAGACCATGTTGAGAAGGGTGATATTGCAATCAAGTATGTCAACACCAAGTATCAACTCGCCGATATGTTCACAAGCCTCTTGGTGAAGCAAGATTCAAGGAGTTGAGAGGAGAACTCAATGTGGTGGACATATCCAATTGGATTTAGTGGATTTCTTGCATACCTACCCATATTAGACGATACTTATTTGGTTTAGGTGTAGGCATGGACATAGGGGGAGTGCGGTCCTAATCATTGGGCTATCCCTCCCCCCATTATGCCGATAGTAAGAACTCATTTTGTCTCTATATTTTCATTTCATGAATTGTGAGCTTAAATGACGAGTAGTGGCCGTGAACCCGAGATACATCTTCGCGGTGTCACACCACAAACTCATACATGGTGGCCTTGGCCACCGCCCTCTTCTTTATGAAGAGTTGGTTCTTTCGGTCTTAATTGAAAATCATTTGGAATTTTGGTCCTATTGTTGGTTTTATGGGAAACCCACTCATCTTGGCATTTCCGTGTTCGATTTTTGCAAGTTTGAGTGTGGAGTACCAATGTCAGTTTGACAATCTTATCCCAAGCCTATCTTCCTAAAACACTTCATCTTATGCACACAAGTCCTATTTTGAAACTGAGGAGAAGGGTGTAGCAGGCAGAATTTCTAACGAAATCCTGAAAATCGGATTATCCGATTCTGACTTGCTCGGATTATCCGACTATCGGAATATCCGATTCAAGTAAAAATCGGATTATCCGATTTGGCGGTTTGTCTCCAAATAGAACAGGGGTCGGGGTGAAGGGCTCATTTGAGCATCTTTCTCCACCCCCGACCCCCTCTCTCCACACCACCGCCCCCTACTCTCCCGGCTCCTCCCAAGCATCTCCGGCCGCCCCAACTCCGGCATTTGGCCGGATTTGGTGCTCCTCCTCCCCGGGAACACATTCACCGAAGCTTTTTCCTCAATGGACGAGGGTAACTTCTTCTCTCTCATCTCCTAGGTGTTCCTCACCTAAATCTTTGGAAGAAGTTGTTTTGGCTGGTGTTTTGGTTCCCATTGATACTTAGAACACTAGGCTAGCCCCCCTTATTGTCGATCTACTGCTAGACCTAGGACTTGAATCACTTTGTTGCTGCCGATCCAGATCGGATTTTCCGATCCAGTCTGAACCGGATATTCCGACCCGTCGGATTATCCGATTCACACTGAATCGGATTATCCGAAATTGTTCAGTACTATTTTTCAGCCACATCTTGATTTGTCCAGGACTTAGTAGACTCAACTTAGGGATGCTCTTCTAGTGTACCTTGTACCATTCCTTGCTCTGTGACTTGTGTGTACTCATCTATGCTATCCATCTATTATTCTATCTCACAGGTGGTTCCGGCAGTCGTGATTCAGGTAGTCCTCCACAGAAACATGCTAGAAAAGGCAAGCAACCCATGAAGAAGAAGCAAGTTGCCATAGAACCAAGAAGCTCAAGGAAACTCGCCCCAACTATTTGACATGCCCCAAATTGACTATGCCCGAATCCGTCAGTCCAACTGGTATACGAGTATGCCAAGAGATGATGATATTGAAGATCCCAACTTCTGGTGCATGGAGCAGATATATATATACAAAGACATCTACAAGCACTATAACCATCCTATTCGCCCGATGCAGCCCTACAAAATGCGAGATATCAAGGCCAAGGCCAGTTATGCTCAAGCTGCAGATGTGATTGAACAGATGGGCTTGGTTTCACTCATTGAGAAGCAATGCCCCTACAATGTGGAAATGATTCTGCAGTTTTTCTCCACCTTGGTGATCGAGAATGACCACATAAAGACCATGAAGTGGATGACGGGTCGCACTCAGTGCACATCCTCCTTTGCTCGGTTGTCTACTCTTCTTGGTTATGCACCCTACCAGAGCAACCTTCCTCCCAATGGTTACACTATGCACACTGTGAGAAGTTCAACAAAAACATAATGAAGGATATGTATGGGGCTGGTGCAATTATTGGTGAAAAAAGGGCCTCCTGCCCCTCTATGACCAGCTTGCGATCATCTTCCGCTCAACTATTGCTCCCAGTGGAGGTAACAATGACAATATAGTTGCTCCTCTTGCAAATCTGCTTTGCCTTGCTAAGAAAATTGTTGAGAATGAAAACCCTGAAGAGGATTTTACAGTGGATGTGATGCATTTTATCTTTCACGAGTTGTGGGACTCTTTTGTCAGTGGGCTCACTATTCCCTATGCTCCTTACATCATGATGCTCATCAAGGACACTCTGAAGAACCACAACTTCAACCGGTATGATTTGGAGCCTCATACATACAAGAAGGTTTATCAGAAGAGGAAAGAGGTCATTCCATCTTCTGCTGCTGCAGCTCCTGCCCGTGGTTCCTTCATGGGTGATGCTCGTCGTGGTGCCACTGGTCCGTCTGTGGTTCCTTCCTTTGCTCCGCCCAAGAAACTCAACTGGTTCCAGAGGAACATTCTGTGCATGAATGCTGACATCAGGAGGGGACAATATGACACTTATCTGCGGCAGGAGAACATTCTCAAGCACCTTCCTCGCCTCCCAAATGATCCTCCAGAGTCTGCTCCTCTCTCTTTTGCTCAGTGGAACGAGGGCTCTCAGTTTCCATGGACTCAGCTTGAGTCTCATCTGCTAGAGACAGCATCTGCCGGCCCTTCCCGTCCATCCTACACTCGTGCCCGTACTTATGAGACTTCAGACGGGATGGTGATGACACTGATGATGATGATACCTCTGCCACGGAGTGATCTACTTGGGTCGTAGCATCGCTCTTTTCCCTTTTTGGCGTTTCGATGTCAAAGGGGGAGAAGTAGTTCTATTAGGTCTCCGTGTGGGATTTGCATGGGTTTCGGGCACAAGCATATGCTTTTACCATTCTTGTTGCGCTTGTGTCCATTTATGTCGAACTTATTCGTGAACTTATTTGTGTTGTGTTTTCATGTGGAACTTATGTGTGTGAACCTTTAAGTTATGAGACATATGGATTTCTAATGTGGTTATGAGTTGTATTCTTGTGCTAAGGTTCATTTCTACTCTATTATGCACAAGGTATAGTCCTCTATCGCAACTCAACCTACTTTGATATGTCTCCATCTAGTTTCCTCAACATTTGGAAGTTTCCTCCTCCCAAGATTTATATGCACATTCAGGGGGAGCTTCTCATGACTTAAGCTCGGGAATCTAGATAATATATAACTATGCTTTCCTTGCAAATCCTAGTGTTGTCATCTAACACCAAAAAGGGGGAGATTGAAAGGACATTTATTAATCCCTTGTGTTTTGTGTGTTAGGCAACAACACTAGTGACAATTTAACATGTGAATCAAGTGATGCAGGTTTTAAGTGTGTAAAACATCTTTGCATCGAAACCAAAAAGGGAGTTGAAAAGAGCCAGTTTTCTTTGCTGAAGTAAACCGGATTATCCGATGTTGAAAATATCGGATTATCCGATCTGAAGATTTCGCTGAAATTCTGCTAAGGACTAGAAGAAATCTCGCACTGGAGTTGGTCGGATTATCCGAGTTGCAAAATATCGGATTATCCGATGATCGAGATTTCGCTGGAATTCTGCTAAGGACTAGAAGAAATGTCACACTGAAGATGTTCGGATTATCCGAGTTGGAATTAATCGGATTATCCGATTCTCAAGATTTCGCTGGAATTCTGCTAAGGACTGAAAGATTTCTTCACTGACGCTGTTCGGATTATCCGATGATGGTATGATCGGATTATCCGATTCCATCGGATAATCCGATGATGACTTGAATCGGATTATCCGATTTGCCTGTCTGCAACGGCTAAATCTGGGAGCAGTATATAAAGACCTTCTCCTACATTGGAAAGGTCACCACGACCAGAAATACTTCCCCCACCATTGTTGCAAGCTTAAACTTGGTAGATCTCTCTCCCTAGCCACTCAAACACCTTGTCCTTCTAGGACTTGGGAGAGTTGACCTAGATCTACCCTTCCACCAAAGCGATTTGATTTCCATATCCATTCCTTAGAGGAACTTGTGCATCTTGGGTTCATTGGAACCCGAGACGGTCGTTGGTCGTTCTTGTGGCTTTGGGAGCCGCGGGGACTAGCCGGGAGCCTCCAATTCGGTTGTGGAGACGTGCCCCGGCCTTGTGATTCTTGCGGCTTTGGAAGCCGTGGGAATTGGTGAGAGCCTCCAATTCGGTTGTGGAGTGTGCCTCATCCTTGTAAAGGTTTGTTGCCGACCTCGAGGGCATCATATAGTGGAGGAGATACGGTGTGCCATATCACGGCTATTCGGGGATCACTTGTGACCCCGCACCGCTCCAACGAAGACGTAGCTTCCATTGGGAAGTGAACTTCGGGAATCATCTCCGTGCCACCGTGTGCTTATCCTTTTTATATATACCTTTACTTGTATTGCTAGCTTACCTTGCTTAGTATATCTTGTTAGCTAGCTTCTTGCTCATCATATAGGATTGTTCACCTAGTTGCATATCTAGAGAACTTATATTTGAGCAATTCCTTAACTTGTAGAAAAGAAAATTAAAATTGGTAGTTGCCTATTCACCCCCCCCCCCTCTAGTCAACCTACTCGATCCTTTCACATTTCTAGCTGCACTTGGGTAATTTTTGATCTCCTATATGAGGTTCGCGGACACGTTCGACGTGTAAGTGGACACGGCCGGTCAACCCTCATTTGTCCTTTCACGCAACCACGACGCACCCAATCTAATCCATGCAACACATGCACGTCGATCACAATTCATCACTAATTTAACAATTCAATGTAAATTTAAAATCGGTCTCACTTCAACACTAGTTAAAATAAAATTCAACATTTCATACATCTATGATATAAGAGTGAATCAAAGGCCGCCAAAGTCACGCTCGTTGATCTTCTTCTTTATGTCCATGATCCACTTTGCGCTCTCGTCATTCAAGAGGCTAGCGTCTTGGAACATGATTGTCGACTCCTCTTTGAATTTTGCAAGATTAACTTTCTCTTTCTCAAGCACAAAGGAATCATTTAACATTTCCTTTTCCAACTCCATTTTCATCCAGTTATCATGACTCTTCAATTCCATCCTCTCCCTCTCGAGCTCAATGTTCTCCCAGAGTACCGCTCGGTCAAACTACATTCTCTACCTTTGAACATCCAAGAAGAGCTTGTTCCTCTCATCCTCCTTTTCTCCTCCAATTGCTTCAAGGTCTCACCTTTGGGTGGAGCAGATATCCGTCCATGTGGTGGACATCTTGCTTGCCACGCTGCACTTTCCTTCTCCCACCTTCTCCCATCAAATGTCTTATCCTATTTTGAACACTTTTGTCCATCCGCCACCGCATTATCGTCATCTACTCCATTAGATAGATTGGACCTAGATCCATCGTTGTTCTTCATCTTTTGGCGGAATTATTGAGATCCTTGAAGAGGGTGCACCATTTAGGTTCCAATTCAATTCGAGCCAACAAGAGGGCATAGTGAATGGATTACTCCCCACCAAATGATACAAAGTGGCGGCCATAGCCATCTAGCAAGCAATATATATTCAAAACAATGCAATGATAGGAAGGGAAACAAAAGAATTGATAAAATGCAAGCACGACTTACATGACTATCGACGCCAACACCACATTGATTCCTATTTTGCACTTGTGCATAAAAACCGCAAAACTTGTTCGCCGACTCTTGGATCGTGCCCTGTCTATATTGGAGAGAACGTGCATTGCGAGTGGATGTGCTTGTGCTCATGATGAAATTTGTGGAGTTTCTCCCAGTAATTTGAGTCATTTTGCTCGATTCCACGAATAGGATCGATACTCGTGACCAGCCAAGATTTGCATAACAATTTATCTTCACGTGTTGAGTATGGAATACCTCTTGCCTTCTCTCTCTTCTTTTTTTGAGTGTGGACGATTGTGCAACACTAAAAAGAGGGAGTGCAGTGTCATCAATCTCATAATTTTGAGGTTCTTGGCCAGGATTGACGAGACACGTCATAAGCGAGTCCTAAGAATGTATAGAAAATTTTTTTATCCTAAAAATAGTCCTAAATAATGCATATGGAGAAGAAAATATGCCTTAGCCGTGTCCAAACTTTCGTCGAACAGGCGGTGGGTGCATTGAGTGCCAGAGATGCTTGGCGATGACCGCGACCGTTGGAGCTGGGGAGAGTCACACACCATGTCTGGGGACACATGGTCCTCCTCCTCCTCCTCCTCCCGCGTGAAGCTTCCCATGATGTGCCACTGCGAGGGCGGGGTGGTCGCCGGCTTGAGTTTCGTCGACGACCTCTGCTTCCACCGATTCGGACGAGTCGTCCTTCTCCACAAGGTTTACGAAATATTCCTTCTCCACAGCATGCACGAATCCAATTTTCGTCGACCTAACTCGCCAACAATCGCAGTTAGGCGAACGATGGTGAGAGCTGGGCCGGCATGCACGTTCGGGTGTCTCGACTGCGATTGCACTGTACCGTATGTTGTGCGTACTTGCATTGGATACCCGGTACGAGTTGGGCGTCTTGCGTTACTGATTACGCATTGATATTTTCTATTTGGGTACAACGACTGGAGTAGTTGGCTAGGGACATCTCGATCAGCGCTGCACTGAATTCTAGGCACGAATATTCACTCCAGTCGTTGCATGCACAGTGCTCGCGTCAGTGTCTTCTGATCACTACGGCCGGGATTTTCTTTCTTGGTACGGGAACTGCGTGGCTACCACTTTGGTCACGTACGTCGCGCGCTGAGATATGAATATGATACTCGGCGGTGGCTGCTCTTGCACGCGGTATACTGCATATGATGACGACGAAGACGAGCTATCTGATGGGTGTGTGAAGTAGTTAGTACTACTACAGTATACTGTGTGGAAATTAAGGGTGGTTGGCAGATGGCTGTCTGGTGGCGACCGCTTCTAAATGCGCCAGCCTACGTGGGGGACAAGGTAGCGATTCAGGTGGTGGCGACGGACGTAGCACGTGCGGCAACGCTTATCGGAATTCATTCACAGACGACGCTGCCGGACAGCGCGCGGTAAGAAGACGGCCATCCGTACAGGTGCGCGCTGTAGGAGCCAGCGGCCAGCCGGCTTTCTCGCCGGCCACCGCGCACCTGCTCCGCCCCCGCCTGTGCATGCATGTTCGCCTCCGGTGGCTCTCTCTCACACCAGCCTGCGGCGGCAAGGAGGACCATGTATCTTGACCGCGCATGATTACTGGAGCAAGCAAGCAAACAGGCGTCCATGGCCGTACGCGCCGGCGGTGGCGCAGGTACACAGGCCGGCACTATAAATGGCACGCTACGGCCGGTCTTCTCACCACCACTTTCCGCCATTCACTGCCTGGTAGATGCTGCCCTATGCTTGCAGGTTTTGCCGACCATACCAGCGCTGCTAGCTGTTGCTTCGCTTAGCCTGCCCTCGATAGACTATTTAGATCTTGTGAAAGAAATGGCTTGTAGTAATTGCAATACCCTATCCGGCCAAAACAAGCACCAAGCAACAGCTAGTGGACTGGACAGATACGGATCCATTTTCTTTTGGGCAGAATCATATACTCCGTACCTCTCTGTCGGCCCCATGAGGCTCACAGGTCACAGCGTGCGTCCAACTACGTAGAGCGAGCGTCATCTTTCTTGGACACGTCCAACACGATATAGGAAATCTTGTTCCACCAACAAGATAAGACTAAATGTACTAAGAAACATAACATTCCTTACTCGAAGAAACCTAGCCGCTGTCTCTGCCTATAAGTCAGTTGCCCCTCCTCCGATCAGCCTCGCCGACATACGAGGAGGTGCGAAGAACTCGGTATATAAATTGAGCATTTTTTGTTATTGATAAAGGTAATATTTTAGTAGATTAGCTTAGGGTTTTGGTTGCCGTAATCTACTCGGTCTCGCGTCAATGGAGACGACATTAGGTTTGGGCTAACTAGCACACACCACTAATCACCTCGGCCCAGCAATCCTCTCCCCGCCGTATGCCCCTTGATATTTAGAATGTTTTATATAAAATATGCAACTTATTATCGTCGAGTTAATGTTTAGATTGTTTTCTGTAATGAATTACTTCATGTTTATTTTATGTATATTTCATAATGTGTTTTTCTTTATCTTTGTTTCATTATTAACATATATTATAAGAATGCATCAAATAGATCACGTGTGTGCACATCGTATGAATAAAAAGTTTGGCATAGTTCTCTCGGAGAGGTTTCAAACTAGAACGGTATGTTTTAATTCAACATGTTGTGCTGAAATTGTTCAAATGTTGCACCCCAAAAATGTCTAATTTCTATTCTTCCTCACACCATCCCATGCATAGCCAGACATGACTTGTTGTAGCATGTCAACGTTTGCACAGCTGAATGTGCCCGTCCGGAACTACAGAGTTCTTGTCACCAATGAGGTATGACGAACATATTTCAGTGGCCCTCGTACACACTCCGTCTCTACCATGTTGAGGTCACTTGTTGTACAAGTCCCGCGACAACTCCGACTCTTCCAACTATGACGATCATGACCCCATAGACGATGATGACGACTTCATTGTGTATTACCCAGATTGAGGAGAAGGAGTAGCTAGCTAGCTAGTTAGTAATAGTTAGTTGATTACTACTTCCTCTGTTACTAAATATAAAATGTTTTATGTGTTTCACATGTTGACTAGGTGCGGACCCGAATGGGTGAATATACATGTTTAACGTGTCTAAACATGTAGATCTTGAAAAAAGCTAAAACATTTATATTTATTTAGCAACGGCAGGAGTAATAGTTAGTTGATGAACGTCAAGTTACATGCTACGTGTACTAGGCAATACTTTAAATATCGCACATACAGCTCCCAAAGGTCCGAAGACGAGTAGTATGCGTGGGTACGGACGTGCCACGGAAACTGATCTTGTTAGGTCAGCCTGGGAATGGTGCGGGTTGAAGTGGGTTTTTTGGTGCGGGTTGCGCTTCGGGCTCGAATGGTTTGGGCTGAACGGGTGGAAATTATTTCGTGGGCTGGAGCGGTGCGGACTTAACAGAAAAACGGGTTGGGGCGGTGCGGTTCGGTGCCTGAAAAAAAAAGCATGAACGGGCTGAACCCGTGGGTTTCAACCCGCACCAGGCGTTCGGGGCTCGTCGCGTTCTTCCCCGATTCCCCTTCTTCCGCCGCCGCCGACGCATAGCCTCCCGCCGGCGTCGATCTGCAGCAGCCTCCCGCCGGCGTCGATCTGCAGTCCTTCCCCGATTCCCCTTCTTCCGCCGCCGCCGACGCATAGCCTCCCGCCGGCGTCGATCTGCAGCAGCCTCCCACCCGCGCCGTCCAGGAGTACGTGCCGCTGTGCGTCGGCGAGGAGGGCGGCCCCGTGGAGCGGCTCGCTGTGCGCGCGGACCTTCTCGGCCGACCGGCCTTCGCGGCGCCGCCCAGGAGTACAGGTACGGCCTCGGCCATCCCTGCGTCCGCTGCCGTGCATCACCGTCGCCCGGAGGATCTTCTTGTTCGCCTTCTCGCCGTCTGCTCTGGATTAAATCCACTGTTGCTCCTCCTCGGCACAGGCAAGACAAGGCCGTCCTCCGTCCCTGCCCTTCTCACCAAGGTGAGCAGCAACTCCTCGCCATTATCTTTCTCCCCATGGAAGATGCAGATGGAAACGGAAATATATGGTGGAAGATAACAGTTTCTTTGGTTCATTTTTCTTTTCAGTAGAAGAGGAGTAGATTAAGGAGAGCACCATGACAGATTAGGAGGCCAAGTCCTAGCAGAAACTTCATTTAGGCACCATCTAATACAGGTAAATCTTGATTCGACAGTTCTGGGCAAGCAAGGATCGTACGTAGTGCAGGTTAGGATTGTCTATTCTATATATTGTGTCTGTTGCTTTGGTAAATTTTGTCTATCCAATTATTAGTCTGTTGCTTGTTAAAACTGGAGTCTAGTTTGATAATTTAGCAAACTAGAAGTAGAGTACTCCCAAGTCAGGAAGGTGTGATATTTGTATATATTACTTATTCTCCCCGAGAAAATTATCTGCTAGCAACAAGCAAAGAAGCTAGTAGTATTCATAGAATTGGATGCACTGTCCACGTACAATACTTTAATTTCAGAGAAGCTCATGTACTGCTGTAGCATATCTTCAGGTTTAGAAAGCAGAACCAGAACCAGAAGCTAATTGTTTATATCTTCATACTCAACTATATATGTTCTAACATGTACTTTGTTCAATGTCAACTAGGCTTGCTACCATGTCCGGCAATACGTCCGCGAGCTCTGGAACTGCTGATGCTACGGATGCACCTTCGGCGACACCCCTCAAGAGATCAAAGGTGTGGGAACACTTTGAGAACGAGCTTGTTGTCGTGGGCGATGTTCCGAAAGCTGTTTGCAAGTACTGCGGAATGAAGCTCACTTGCACAAGAAGGTTAGCCTTTTGAGCCACATCTCTGAGTATTGCCGAGAGATCGATGATGAGGTTAGGGCTAGGTTTGTGGCCACGCTTAAGAAGAAGGCATCGGACGTTGGTTTTATCTTCAATTCTAAGAGAAGCCGACAACTAATGACCAGATTCTGTATCCATGCCGAGGTCCCATTTAGGAAATTTGAGGACCCTTACTTCGAGGAATGGATGGAGTCAATGCAACCAACCTTCAAAGTAGTTGGTCGTCAGACAATCCGGAATGATTGCATCCTTGAACATGATGAGATGAAGGGCAAGCTGAAACTCGAACTAGAGAGTCTTGATTCCCGTATTTGAAACTCGAACTAGAGAGTCTTGATTCCCGTATTTGAAACTCGAACTAGTTGCTGGTACATTATTCAGATTTTAGTCATTTGTCTCACTGGAGATTTTGTGCATCTTCTTAGGACTGCTGTAGCTTTGCTTGTATGTTATATCTTGTTGCTTCAACACCTAGACTGAAGCCTATCTGTTGTACAGGGTTTAGTTGAACTGAAAATTAGCGACTGTTTTACAAATGGTCGGTACTACTCACAACAGTGAACTGATGGCTATTTTCGTTTTAAAGCAGTTTGAGCAAACTCAATGTTGGTTTTGCAGGAAAGCTCAGGAATGATGCAGATGGTCCTTTTTATAATCTGTATTCACCAATGAACTTGTAATATAATTTTGGAGAAGTTCTTAGTGATTTTCGTGGAATCATGATTTATCTATTTTTCATGGTTTCCAAGATGTATTGGTGTATATTTTGAGATTTTAATCCGATGTATATTCCATATTTTTTAACACTTTACAGCTAGCAGCTTAGTTAGTACACGGAAAGGTTCACAGGAATTAAATCAGCTAGTAGTAGCAGCAAGAGCCAACGAGTAGCTTTTACTTAGAATCCACGGGTTGGGTCCACGGTGACAGCCCAAAATTTCCTTGCGGGGCGGGGTGGTGCGGGTCTAAAAGCTGTGCGGGGCGGGGCGGGCCGGATTAATAAAAAATTTCGTTGGTTTGGCTTGGCTGGGGAAACTACATTCTCTACCTTTGAACATCCAAGAAGAGCTTGTTCCTCTCATCCTCCTTTTCTCCTCCAATTGCTTCAAGGTCTCACCTTTGGGTGGAGCAGATATCCGTCCATGTGGTGGACATCTTGCTTGCCACGCTGCACTTTCCTTCTCCCACCTTCTCCCATCAAATGTCTTATCCTATTTTGAACACTTTTGTCCATCCGCCACCGCATTATCGTCATCTACTCCATTAGATAGATTGGACCTAGATCCATCGTTGTTCTTCATCTTTTGGCGGAATTATTGAGATCCTTGAAGAGGGTGCACCATTTAGGTTCCAATTCAATTCGAGCCAACAAGAGGGCATAGTGAATGGATTACTCCCCACCAAATGATACAAAGTGGCGGCCATAGCCATCTAGCAAGCAATATATATTCAAAACAATGCAATGATAGGAAGGGAAACAAAAGAATTGATAAAATGCAAGCACGACTTACATGACTATCGACGCCAACACCACATTGATTCCTATTTTGCACTTGTGCATAAAAACCGCAAAACTTGTTCGCCGACTCTTGGATCGTGCCCTGTCTATATTGGAGAGAACGTGCATTGCGAGTGGATGTGCTTGTGCTCATGATGAAATTTGTGGAGTTTCTCCCAGTAATTTGAGTCATTTTGCTCGATTCCACGAATAGGATCCATACTCGTGACCAGCCAAGATTTGCATAACAATTTATCTTCACGTGTTGAGTATGGAATACCTCTTGCCTTCTCTCTCTTCTTTTTTTGAGTGTGGACGATTGTGCAACACTAAAAAGAGGGAGTGCAGTGTCATCAATCTCATAATTTTGAGGTTCTTGGCCAGGATTGACGAGACACGTCATAAGCGAGTCCTAAGAATGTATAGAAAATTTTTTTATCCTAAAAATAGTCCTAAATAATGCATATGGAGAAGAAAATATGCCTTAGCCGTGTCCAAACTTTCGTCGAACAGGCGGTGGGTGCATTGAGTGCCAGAGATGCTTGGCGATGACCGCGACCGTTGGAGCTGGGGAGAGTCACACACCATGTCTTCCGGAGCCAGCCGCACGCTCGCTTGGTGGAGCCGAGCCGACCTGGACTCGATCCACCAAGCCGATCTGGACTCGCGGAAAAATGCAGCAAAATTGGTGCCGCTAGGAGGACTCGAACCCAGGTCTCCCGAGTGCAACACAACGAGCAAAGCCGCTGTGCTATACATGTCTCAGTGATGTAGTAGTCATCTTGTTAAATAATATTAGACTTTTCGCGTCCTTCATGGTTAAGAAAAGGGAATGGCAGAAAGTTAAAATCGCATTTTTATGTTTCAAAAATTCTGGAAAAAAGTATATGCGTACATATACATATTATCTATATACGCACAAAATTTCGTTTCGAAATACGTTTTATTTTAGGCTACACAAAAAAAGACAAATTCATAAAATAATAGGGGCTGTTTTACAACTTTATAGATACATAAATTTTGTTATTTTTCTGTGGCTAGAAATAAAAGTCTTTTCAACCAAAACTTTGCACAAATACATATACCATATATACGTATTCATGTTCAAAAATTAGAACTTTTTGAAACTCAAAAGTACCATGCCCTTTCGATGTATGGATCACACCCTATATAACGCACGCAACACGTGTCCTAGATATATGGAGAAGATTTTCCATAATTCTTTCACCCATTAATCATAGAAATTGAGTATCAAATCATTTAAAATAAATTATTAAAAATTAACAAAATGAAATTAAAATATTGATAAACCCATTTCCATGAAAAACTTGATGATTATAGCACATTAATAAACATAAAAATACAAGACATTTTGTGCATATTGTATGTCTCCTCGCGAGGCAAGGCTGGGGCGAGAGCATCGAGGCGTCACTTTCTTTGCTTGCTATGCTCGCTGACTCTCTAGTTGTTCTCTGGATGGTATCGAAAAGGACATATTGTCTCGCTTCGCTCGTCTGGAATGTAACCAAATGGTCCGCTCCTACTCCTGTTGGGCTGGGAAAAATTGTATTGGCAAAAAGAAAAAAGAGCTTCTCGGGCCAGACCGAGTCGAGCTAGGCTCGGCCCGAGATCGTTTTGGTCCAGTAAAGGCAGCTCGGCTCGGTCCATCACTGTACCAGGACGAGTCAAGCTCAGAGCAAGCTGAAAAGCTCGGTTCATACGTCGAGCGTTACGTACAATCACGGTGGCCCGTTTCTGTAGATCTCATTGTTTTTCCAATATCGATAAGATCTTCGTACGATCGCGGTGGCCCATTCCTATAGACCACACAGTTCATGTTTGTCATCGGCGGCGAGCAGAGGGTACCCTAGGCGGTGGAGGCGGGCACGTTTCATTGGCGTTCTTTGCCAACAACGAAGTTTGTAGGGCTCTGTCAACAAGAATAGCTGGCGGCGGCGATGTTTGATGGGAGATGGAATAGGGTCCCATCAGGCATGGGTCGAGGCGTGGACGGCGGCCAGACAACTTGACCTAGAACTATCATGTAGGTCATACAACATACAACGTAGATAGGAGTGTAGCATGTGGGTCCACATATGCCAAAGATGGTAAGATATGGCTATGAGTGTTGCATATGGGTTCAAATAACCTACATGTGTTAGTGTCAAGATGGCTAGGGGTGTTGCATATGGGTTCACATGTCTCAAAGGTGGTAAATACATACCTATATAACATACTAGACATTTAGAGTGTTTCATGTGGGTCCACATGCCCTAGATGTGTTGGGATCAAGATGGCTAGGGTGTTGCATGTGGGTCCACATGTCCCGAAGGATGTAGATACATACCTATATGACCTACCTACAAGACATTTGGAATCACATGCACCGGCACTAGACAACTTAAACTAGAACTATCATGTCTGGCTACTACAACATACAACATAGCTAGGAGTGTTGCATGTGGGTCTACATGTCCCAAAGGTGGTGGTACAATAACTTTGGAGTGATTTGGAGAAGGTCAAAAAAACAACTTCTTAGGGCTCATTTGGTAACTGAATCCCAGGGGGATCCCGGCCTTTTCCCGAGGAGAATTTTCCCCTAGTCTGGAGGTCGGGAATAAAATCCTGGGCTTTTACACATGTTTCTTCAGATTCCCGGCCGGGATTATTTTCCCTGGGTCTTTCTCCCCCTGCAACCAAATGAGCCCTTAGGGAAAGGCCGTCTGGTCTCACTTGAACCAAGTTTTCTAAAAAGTTTATTTTTTCGACCTTCACCAAATCATTAAAAAAATTCCACACATGAGATCCTAAACAAACATAGATAGAACGTGAAGGTTTTACAAATGTTTGAATTTCCTACAATTTATAGTGCCTCACTGAAACTGAGATTAAAACCTCGGAATTTACCTTAAAGGGGCAGTGTAAACTTCCAATTTTCAGTTTTTTCTTTGCTATTTATGTTTCCTACATGTTAGACACCATGTACAACAAATTTGGAGTGATTTCGAGATGGTCGAAAAAATTAACTTCTTACGGAAAAGCCGTCTGGTCTCACTTGAACCAGTTTTCCTAAAAAGTTGATTTTTTCGACCTCCTCCAAATCATTTAAAAATTTCCACACACGATATTCTACACAAACATAGATAGAACGTGAAGATTTTACTTTTTTTTTCGAATTTACTAATATTTATAGTGCCTCACTGGATCCACATGTAATACTCTCTCCATATTGCATGTTGTGAAACCAGCAAAATCTTTAGTAGATATTCACAGGACCAGCTCATTTATGTCGTTGATGTGAAACGTCAAATATAATTTTGAAAGTAGATATTCTCTCGAGTCGCCAACTAAGTATTTGGATAAAGAAAAAAAAATCATACGTGCTAGCCTAGCGAAGATAGATGATCTTGTAAATTGACTAAAGAAAGCTAAGATAGCTACGGAAAACTTTCTTTCTTTGTCATCGAGAAAAAACAATGAAGCGGTCAGCCTTCTTTTCGATGGGATGAAGCGGTCAGTTTTTTTTTTCTTTAAAAAAATGAAACGGTCAGCTGTGTCTTCACTGTGATTTTCTGATAGCTTCCGAGGCTGCCAGCCCGTTCTGAGGCTGCCGCTCTTGGTGTGCAGTGCTGGGCCATAGGATACGTAGGCATAGTTCATCTTCTGTGAAAATCCTGCGTGGCCACGGCCCAGGTAGAACGTAGCTCCGCCCCTCAGATCCATAGCATTAAGATATTTATATCCAGATGCGCATTGTATCTCCGAGGCATTGCTAACCCAGTGGCTTTGGACGTATCCGTAGCACCAGCAGACCCCAGGTTCGACTCCCCCCGGCGACATATTTTGTTTCATTTTGCGCTACCGATCCAGGTTGTGATCGTACCAGGCTCGGCTCGAAGCTGTGTCGGCTCTAGGCGGGCCAGCCAGAACCGCTCGTACGGCTCACGATCGGCTCATACGGCTCGCACAGAACGTATTATACGTTCTCGCGAAGGGGTATCGGCCAATCACAGCACTCGATGAGGCCAGGGGGGGAGGACCGAAGCGGAAGTGAGCAAACAGGCGTCCATGGCCGTACGCGCCGGCGGTGGCGCAGGTACACAGGCCGGCACTATAAATGGCACGCTACGGCCGGTCTTCTCACCACCACTTTCCGCCATTCACTGCCTGGTAGATGTTGCCCTATGCTTGCAGGTTTTGCCGACCATACCAGCGCTGCTAGCTGTTGCTTCGCTTAGCCTGCCCTCGATAGACTATTTAGATCTTGTGAAAGAAATGGCTTGTAGTAATTGCAATACCCTATCCGGCCAAAACAAGCACCAAGCAACAGCTAGTGGACTGGACAGATACGGATCCATTTTCTTTTGGGCAGAATCATATACTCCGTACCTCTCTGTCGGCCCATGAGGCTCACAGGTCACAGCGTGCGTCCAACTACGTAGAGCGAGCGTCATCTTTCTTGGACACGTCCAACACGATATAGGAAATCTTGTTCCACCAACAAGATAAGACTAAATGTACTAAGAAACATAACATTCCTTACTCGAAGAAACCTAGCCGCTGTCTCTGCCTATAAGTCAGTTGCCCCTCCTCCGATCAGCCTCGCCGACATACGAGGAGGTGCGAAGAACTCGGTATATAAATTGAGCATTTTTTGTTATTGATAAAGGTAATATTTTAGTAGATTAGCTTAGGGTTTTGGTTGCCGTAATCTACTCGGTCTCGCGTCAATGGAGACGACATTAGGTTCGGGCTAACTAGCACACACCACTAATCACCTCGGCCCAGCAATCCTCTCCCCGCCGTATGCCCCTTGATATTTAGAATGTTTTATATAAGATATGCAACTTATTATCGTCGAGTTAATGTTTAGATTGTTTTCTGTAATGAATTACTTCATGTTTATTTTATGTATATTTCATAATGTGTTTTCTTTATCTTTGTTTCATTATTAACATATATTATAAGAATGCATCAAATAGATCACGTGTGTGCACATCGTATGAATAAAAAGTTTGGCATAGTTCTCTCGGAGAGGTTTCAAACTAGAACGGTATGTTTTAATTCAACATGTTGTGCTGAAATTGTTCAAATGCTGCACCCCAAAAATGTCTAATTTCTATTCTTTCTCACACCATCCCATGCATAGCCAGACATGCATGACTTCTTGTAGCAAGTCAACGTTTGCACAGCTGAATGTGCCCGTCCGGAACTACAGAGTCCTTGTCACCAATGAGGTATGACGAACATATTTCAGTGGCCCTCGTACACACTCCGTCTCTACCATGTTGAGGTCACTTGTTGTACAAGTCCCGCGACAACTCCGACTCTTCCAACTATGACGATCATGACCCCATAGACGATGATGACGACTTCATTGTGTATTACCCAGATTGAGGAGAAGGAGTAGCTAGCTAGTTAGTAATAGTTAGTTGATTAGTACTTCCTCTGTTACTAAATATAAAATGTTTTATGTGTTTCACATGTTGACTAGGTGCGGACCCGAATGGGTGAATATACATGTTTAACGTGTCTAAACATGTAGATCTTGAAAAAAGCTAAAACATTTTATATTTATTTAGCCAGGGGCGGAGCCAGGATTTAGGTATAGGGGGGGCGAGGGATCGCGGAGCCAAAAAAAATTTAGTGTATGAGCGAATTACTGGGCTTTCTTTTTCTTCCAAATATCTTTAAAATTAACCTTGCCGATTCAATAGCGACAAATCACAAATTTAGAGCCTCAACAAATCTAACTACGCCTCAAGCTTTCAAAGTTAGCTATCAAATTGTATGTATACATGCTATAGATAAACTGTGTTGGATTTTCCGCTGGCATTTTACCAGGCTTGAACCCGGCAAATCAGTGCTGATTGACAAGGCTAGCACGTCTACTAGGTTTGATACTTGTGCACAATTGTAAACCAATATATATGTTGCATACTCATACCAGCGTACCTCCTGATTTAAGTGATTGACCGGGAAGGTCGACGATGGATGGCGGCGCCGCAACAGTGGCCTGTCGGCATGAGCAGCAATTCAAGCCAACAAATCGCCGAGGAGAACCAATCCTAGACTCCGTGTCTTGTGAGCAGCGAGCGGCGGCAGCCTCCATGGCATTAGTTTAGGGTAAGGAGTGATTAGATTTATTTTGGGGAGACGATTAGATAGGTGCTGGCGACTCGCATCCTGGGCTAACTGAACGCAAAGAATGGGGAAAATAATTGAACGCTTGCCTAAATTGGGCCTTTTTCTGGGCTTCTGTGCGTACATATGCCGTGAATTTCAACGTTGATTAGGGAATGACATATACTACTACGTTGACCGTATTGTTAGGGGGGGCGACCAGTTGGGGGCTAGCCCCCCCCCCTACGCAAAGAATGGGGAAAATAATTGAACGCTTGCCTAAATTGGGCCTTTTTCTGGGCTTCTGTGCGTACATATGCCGTGAATTTCAACGTTGATTAGGGAATGACATATACTACTACGTTGACCGTATTGTTGGGGGGGGCGACCAGTTGTGGGGGGGGGGGGGGGGGGGGGGGGTGTATTTAGCAACGGCAGGAGTAATAGTTAGTTGATGAGCGTCAAGTTACATGCTAGGAGTAGTAGGCAATAATTAAGAACGCACATACAGCTCCCAAAGGTCCGAAGACGAGTAGTATGCGTGGGTACGGACGTGCCACGGAAACTTATCTTGTTCTCGTCTGGGGAGGATCGCGTCCGTACGTGTGGATCCTATTTGACCACTGTTGTTCATCTGCTCGAGTGTCTGGATCCTAGTACTGTAGTTATTATTGTCTGTGTCACCGATTCCTGCAGTGACGATAGCTGCTGCCAAGTGCTACTGACTGAATATCGTCGTATAAAAATGGTCCACGTAGGTGAGTGAGATCCGATACACAGCGCCGGTAGTGACCACCCGGCTCGGGCGCTGGGCGAATAATTGTGGCGGTAGAGTGCCCATTTATCACGAAAGCAACAGATTGCCGTGCCGACGTACGGACTGACCGGCCCAACTGGGATCGGTCGTCAATGCGCAACCTCGCTACGGTTTGCGTACACGACGAGTGTGTAGCGGATTACGATACATTGCTCACACCCCCTACAGGTGATGTAAGAGCGATGGGTGGTGATGCGGCCACGACTGTTTCCGGGTAAAAGTAGAACCATTGGGCTAGCTCCGGCCAGTGCTCGATGGTTTCCTTCAACTTCCAGGCTATATGCCGCTGCGGAGGCCCTTCTGCTCCAGTGCCGTTTGCTCCCGTCGTCTCGCTCCAAGTGGTGATGTCCCCGACGGCGATTCGATTGGCGGCGCTGCGATGCTTCTGTTCGGTGGAGAAGGAGCTGGACCTGATCGCGTTTTATTTTTATTCTGAGGTCCTTAGTGCAAAATGTGTGCCCTGTGCTGTAATTTTCCTTTTTCTGCTGGGCTTATCTGTAAATTGTAATCCACCGCTGAGTAATGAAAGCTTCTAGGCCCTCTCGGGCCTTCCCCTGTTCAAAAAAAAAAAAAAATTGGGCTAGCCCGGTGCCGCACGGAGAGTGCTAGTCCGGAGCAGACCGGGATGCGCTCTGAATCTGAAGCGCGCCCCAATTGCCCATTAGGGCATGTACAGCGCTAGGCTCTTACCTACTCCCTCCGCGTTCTAGTTCGCAGGGCATAATCTCAAAAACGATTTGTTCCGTAACCCTCACCTCGTAGGCACAATCCTATTTAGTTCCATTTCAAATAGTGGTTGCTTGCCTCCCCCACCAACGCATGCAAGATTTTAGCCCTAATCAAATATCGCCTTGGGTCAAGATATTCGAAAATAATGCCCTGGAGGGAGTAGGCGCTTAATTTGGTCGTTACACGTGTATTGATTATTGAAGCGTCGGACGCCTGGACTCCTAATTTGCACACGTTAATTAAGCAAAGCGCCCGACTCCTAGTTTTCCGCCGATCCCAAAATAACTACCAGGAATTACACAAAACAGCCAGGATTTAATCCCTACCACCCGCGCTAAGCGCCCGCGTTGTACCTGCCCATAGAGCATCTCTAGCAGATCCCGTAAAATTCCGACCCGTAAAACGAGTATAAGCGTAACCCTAAAATGATTTTAAGGGGCAAAAAGTGGCATCTCCTGGCTCCACCGCTTCCTACTCACCCTCCTCTGGCCACTCCACGTCACTCTCCTCGCCCTCCTCGTTGTGCTCATCGTCAAACAGTGGAGGATTTGGGTCCTCCGTCAGGAGGCCTGGTTGATGGTGGCTCAGGAGGTGGCTAGGCGGCGTGGCATGTTGTTGACGGTGCGGCGTGGGTTGTGTTGTCGACGGCGAGATGGAGAGAACGGTAAGAAGCGGCGGCACGGCGGAGCTTCTTATATCCGGCTGACTGGGCGGGGAAGCGAGACGGGAAGCGGTGACGCGCACGGGATTCGACTGGTGGGTGGTGCGAGATGTGCTAGTTTAATGTTGGCGACACGTTTCCTCCGCGTTGCCTTGGCAACGCCGCTTGGGAAGGTTGCTCCGCAGTTACAACCTCAACGTGGCCGGTGGGCGGTTAACAAGCGGGACCCGCCTGTCTATGGCGGCATGCCGACATGTTCGGGAGTTATCCGGCAGCCCGAGACCGCACTAAAGTTTTAGAGGCCCTCTAAAAGTTGCTGGACAAAAATCGGATCGGACCAAACACTTGGGCGTGTCGCTATGGGCTTTTTTGTGTCCGGTGCCTCAATGGGCGTTTGGAGGTGCCGGGCCGGTGGAGATGCTCTTAGCTGCAGCGTTTCGCTTGTGGGTCAAAACACAAATAAGTTGCTGTCACACAAGTGCATAGCCTTTCATGACGCCGTGGAAACCAACTACTAGTAACATCTTCAGGCTCGCCGCGAAGGAAGGAACATACTGACGGGCCTAAAACAAAGTGGCATCGCCGTGCGTGAGGTGAGCATATCAATCTTGCAATCAATGCGAGCATCATCGGCATAACTTACCAGTGTACCAGTATGCATGCCGGAAAGGAGACAGGGAGAAAGGTGGATGCTGCTGCAATCTCTACCAACCTGTCTTCACAGTGGCGCCAATAAAGCCGGTTGATGTCCTCTTGTCAGGAAATACTTTTCTCTCTCGAACAAAAGGACACGAATCCTACATAAGTTAAAAGGATACAACACAGGGCACGGCCCACATACCACCAGCCATCAAACAACCACAAAGAGGTGATGCAATTTGCAATCATAAAATACCCATCAGAGCCTGTGACAGCAAACACAAATGCATGCCTGCCAATTCTGCTACTAACCAACTGCAGTTAGCTGGATTTCACTATCGACATAAACCACGGAAAATGTACAAAGTACAAGCTGAGACCAACAGCCAAAACCTACACACTTATTATCAGCTACAACAGATCTACTACAAACTATACAATGTTATATAATCTATGGTTGAATGTATATGTAAGCTAACGCTACAAGCTATTCCAACAAGAAAACTCCACACTCCACAAAGGAGCGGAAGCCACACTGGCATAGCATAAGCCACGGGCATGTGCCTCCTTGCAGAAATTTGGTGAGTTAAGCTCAACATTTCCGACTAAAGGGTCATGGCACGCAAAACAAGCAGTATCAAGTTACTTGTCCTATATATAAATCGTCTTTACATCATTAGCCCCGAAGCTTAATCCACAGGAAGGACATCTTCGCTGACGGTTTCTCAGTAACTTCTGTATACAGTCATTGCAGAAAAGATGGTAGCACTTGGTGATCACAACCTAAACGACACGGGAGGATAAGCCGTCAGATTTGCTATGGTGAGGAAGGTTAAGGAAATGAAGTAAACGCGATTCACCTCTTTCTGTCGGTCGTGACAGACACCGCATTTCAATATCCCCCTGTACTCATTGACCTCCTGTTGAACCTTGTCCAACACTGACGATGCCTCTGTCTTCGCTCTAAGAGAACTGGCTTTCCTTGACATCACTTCCAAGTCATCCTCGACTCTCCTCTTACTAAACCTGCAAAACCATCATTAAACTTGTAACATGGAGAAACCTGAATCTCACATTGAGTATGGAAAGATCAAATCACTGCAAACAATTACCTATCCTTCTCCAATTCTACAAGCAGGCCAGCAACTTCCAATCGACTCCTTGCAACCTTGTCTTCTACTTGATCCATTGACTGCCTCAACTGTTGAGCTTCTCCATGTACATCTATCAGCTTTCTTTGAATATTGCCCGAAGAAACAGAATGTCGCCATCCATCCTCTGAAAGTCTCCCTACCTGCTCTGACCATACTTTTAACTGCAAATGGATAAGGAAAAGCATGTGTTCAGCACTCCCATACAAAATATGATGTTATTCCCCACATTATGTGTTTCCATTTACCTTGTCATCTAACTGTGCAATTTTCTCTTTGTAGAGATCCATCAAGTTCTTTGCCTGTCGTAAATTCCTGTTCAAGTTGCATACTTCTAAATGCAAAGTATCTTGTGCCTGTTTCACTTTAACACCTTCCATAAAGATCTGCAGTAACATGTAAACATAAGATAGTGAATATAAGTCATTTTTCAAAAAGATCGTACTTCCACATCTGAAAACTAAAGACAACATGACTCTAGAATGATCGTGCTAGTTTTTTCTTGAGCGGTTAGACTAACCTGATTAATCGACCAATCATGTACATGGCAATACATTACTAATTTGAGGTTTCTGCACAACTTCATTATGTAGCACCGCACGCGAATCCATGTACATGCCAATACATGCATTCGTGACGGACCAAGACACGGAGATGGAAAAAAACCTGGACCAACTACAGGAAAAGCCGGTGAATTAGGCTACGAATTGACAGAAGCTGTTGTTGAAACAAGGGGGGATCAGGGGAGAGGCGATGGAGAGTTCGGCGATCGAGAACACACCGGTGGTCAGCCCGGCCACGCCACTGACTCCGTCTGCGCTGATAAAAGGGGAACATGGGGGCGCTTTTGGCGGAGGAACGAGGGGGAAGATGAAGAAGAGGAGCAAGCTGTGCAGGAAGCGGTGACGAAAAATCGGCATCGATCTTCGAACCGGATTGGGATGGTGATCCCGGTCGTTCGCGTGAAGGTTTGGTTGCCGGAGCGCAGGAACCGGTGAGATCGCTGAGGTTTGCAGGGTCAGGCGAGGAGTGTACCGGCGGCGAACCGCAGTGTGGACACCACAGAGCAGGGGTGTGAGAAGCAAAGTACCGTGGTGGTTCAAAACACAAACGGAACTGGGCTGGGTGGGCCAGCTCCAACAGAGAAGATCCGTGGATGCTTTTCGCCGACAGGTGGGGCTCCTGCACCAGTGAGACCATTGAAGAGTTTGCTAAGCAAATTCTGGACTGGGAATCGCAAGTTAGGATTGCCACAGGACACGGGCGGAGGCGGTGGACATGGCGGGGGGCTTTGGAGGTCGAGGTGATTGGAGGAGCGATGAGGGGAGAGGGAGCTGGCGGGTGGCGATGGAGGCCATGGTGATTGGCGCAGTCCAGGAAGAAACGTTGGTGATGGAGGATGGCGTGGTCCAGGTGGTGGTGGCGAATGGAGGGAAGGGCAGACGGGGCAAGGAACGATGCCGTTCATGGCGCAGGATCAGGGCGGGTTCTACCAGGAACCGCAGAACTCTGCTGCGCCAGGCTTTGGACCAATTCAACAGCAACAACCTGATGTTTTTCCCGTCTGATCAACAGCAGTACAGCACAAGCAGTGGGGGAACAACTTTGGGGTCCTTTCATTGGGAGTAACACTAGCTCTGGTAGATTTGGAGGGCGGCAGTTCAACAATTGGAGGGGGCAGGGTATGGGTTATGTGCAGAACAAACCAGCTGCTAACAGCTCAGGATCAACTGGCAGTGTCCAGTCCACAGGACAGAACCAATCCAATCTTGCCAGTGGAGGATCTGTTGCTACTGGTGGCAATGGAGGAGGGACTGGTTCAGGTGATGTGATTGCTGAGAAGGCAGAAGCTAAGATGACCACTTGTTTCAGATGCAATCTCTCGGGGCATGTCATCAAAGATCGCAAGACTGTTTTGCTATGTATACACTGTGGCAAAGAGAATGCACATTTATCAGAAAGATATGGTATGATCAACAAGCCAAGTCCTGTTATGAAGTTAGTGGGTTGTACAAATGATTGTCTCCAAATGTTAGTAGCTCAAACTGGAAGAAAAACCTGAGAATGATAAGCAGTTGCAGGTTATCGGATTGGTGCATGTAGTGGATGGGAATATTGGCCTGGAGCAGTTGACTAAAGCCTTTGGGGAGCAGTTTCCATGGGAGGTGCCTGGAAAATCAAAAGAGTACGGGGAAAAAACTTTCTTGATCAAATTCCCGTTTCATCACAGATTGTTGGAAATGTGTGGATATCCTTGGTTTGAAAAACAGCACTGCCATGGAGGGTTGCGAAGTGGAATACTTGGCAATGTTCAAGTTATTTTCTGTCTAGGTTCGAGTCTATGGAGTTCCTTTTACTATGTTGCATAAAGATGGTTACTCTGAAATTGCCTCTTTAGTTGGGACAGTGCAGGAAGTAGACATAGGAAGTTACAGAGCTAATGACATCATCAGAGTAACGGTAGGAGTTAAGGATCCGTATTCCAGAAGTTGCTGAGTACACAGAAGATCCACTAGTTTATCATGCCTATTTCCATCTGGAGGAAATTGCAAAGGAAGGAAGAAGGCTAATGAATGGGGAAGTTGTCAGAAAAAATGGACAGCAAGGAGACAAAACTTCAAACATCAGGGAAGAAGATAGGAATGCAAAGAGGAGAAAAAACCAACAAGAGCGGAAAGGAGAGTCTGAAGGAGGTCAAATGTCTAGTAGGGGCCCTTCTGATCAGGACAAGAGTGATTGTGGGGCATCCAGTCAACGAGAAGTTGATGCACATATGGAAAAGTTGCTTAGACAGAAAACCCGACAGAAACAGCGACACTCTTCCTAAGGGACCTTGCAAGCGTATTGATCTCTATAGAAAAAGACTTTTATGGCATGAAGGGAAGAAAAAATATCATCTAGTCGACTGGAAAAATGTTTGTCAACCAGTAAAGCAAGGAGGTTTGGGTGTAATTGATTTAGAGATTATTCATATTTGCTTGCTGAGTAGAGAAACTATTGATCACCTGTTTTTTAATGTTCTACTGCGAGATATATTTGGAACGTTATCAGTTGTGCTTTTAGTGTCCATATCTTTCCACAATCTGTTGAAGAATTGCCTGGCTGGATATTGACTTTTTCTAAGAAAATTCGTAGTTACATTGCTGTGGGGATTACTGCTGTGTTATGGGCTATCTGGCGTGCCAGAAATATGGCCTGTTTGGATGGAGTAATTCCACAAGATCCTACTGTCTTTTTGGTCTGGGCTCCCGAAACCATGTATCATAAAAACGCAGGTCGCGGTGCAAAGCTTCTGGTCCTGGTTGCAACTGAATTTTTCCACGTCACCAAGGTTGGGGACATCTTTCGTATTGGAGACTGACAGATCCTGACTCTCTTGGCTGATGGTCTCTGTTTTGGTAGATGTTACGTGCATCGGAGTATATGATGTGCCGCCCCATAAAAGGGATGTGTGTTCGGTTCCTGTGTTGTGGAACTTGTGATGGTTCGCGTAGCTTACTCTGATGTTTGAAAAGTAAGCTTAGTTCTCTTTAGGTGTTTCCTGTAGAGAGATCAAAGCTCTGTGTCTGGTTGGGGGTGGAACACCTTTGTATTATCAGTTTCATTTTGTGTCATGCTCGTTGCGTCGCCATACATGGCAACATTTCCGCAAGGAGACCGATTGACTTTCGAGCCTACGGAAAAGGCAGATTAACACGCATGGATGATGATACGGCGCATGGAAAAGGCAGACTAACACACATGGATAATGACACGGTAAAAAATAAACCAAGAGCAATGCATCGAACAGAGATAGCTAAGTACAACAAGTTTCTCGCTAGATCTAAGAAAACAATCTTGGGCGGCCAGACAATGGTGTCTTGTTGGCTAAACAACTTTGTCTTGGGTGTCTTCTTCTTCCTCGTCCTCCTTCCTGGGCAAGAAAACAATCTTGGTCGGCGGCTAACCAATGGTGGCACGGGCGTCACTCCTTTATCTGCAGCCAGCGAGCGAGCTGCGTGGGGTTGACGACGCCGGGGATGTGGGCCCCGCTGGCCATGAGGAGCCAGGACACCTCGGCGTACCTGCGCTTTGGCTCGGGCTCAGGCCGAGCGGGCTGTCTCGTGGGCTCGATCCGGCGGCCCAGGAGCGTGCCATGCGTGAGGAACTCGTGGGCCAGGCTCCCGGCTAGGAGCTTGTTGTCGCCCGGCTTGGACAGCTCGGCTTTAGCGGCAGCAGCTGGCAGCTGCGACTGCAGCTCACGCTCCTTGCGCTTGCCCAGTACGGCACGAGCCGCCTCCAGCTTCTCGCTCAGAGACATATCGAGGGCTCCAAACCCGCCACGTCAGCAGCGAGTGACCGATGCCGTCGATTTTTTTATCGAGAAATAACGGGAAAGCGGTTTCTGATGGGAGGCAAAGAAAACAACGAGTAAAAAAATATTTATCTGGGGATAATACGGTGGTGGGGCCCACCCGGGTCAGGATAGTAATTCCACGCGGCAGGAAGAGCCAACGGAGAGCTGAGGGGGAACGGAAGAGAGAGGCGGGGGTGGGAGGAGAGAATAAAGAGAAGGGGGCCGTGAGTAGGAGGGGCTGCCTCCTATTTATACTGGAGGCCGTGGGAGAGGGCCCTCGGGTTGTGATAGAATTTACGTTCATGCCACCGCGCACAGGTTGAAAAGAGTCAGAGCCCAGGGTCGTGTTCGTGGTTGGGTGCAAAGGACGAGGGTCTTGAGGTAATTATTATTAGGTTCGATGGTGGGTAGTCTAGTCCACGCTGTGGACTCCGCTTGCATGCGCATGGCACTCGAACATGCACGAGTGATGACTGATGAGGCGTTAGTGTTGGGGCGAGTAACTGACAGGGCGTAGAGCAAAGTCCAGCAGTGACTTTGCCATCGGATAAAAATGGACCGTCCAGATCACACACTGTAGCACGAGAGCACTGTAGCGGCCATACAGTAGCCATCCGACTGTAGCGGAATACACTATAGATACTCCCTGTGCCATGGGTTTTTTTTGTTTTTTTGACTTGGTGCCATGGGTACTGTTTATGTTGATCTGGCTTGTTGGTTCTCGAAGGAGCTTATATATCTACCGAACCGAGAAAATGAATCAGCAAGCTACACCAAACCGAACAGAAAAGGCCGGCAAATCAGTACGGTACGGTATGAGAATTTCGAATCATTTTATTTTTCAGTAAATGACGACAATACCATTGGTTAACCGAACTACCAAAGCAAAACATTTTATTTTCCTTTAATTTGTCCCTGCACGCACCACGAGACGGTGTCCTTGCACGGCTCAATCTAGTGCTGCCCACTCCCAAGACTCTTCTTACGCATCTCGCCTCTACAGCTCTACTCGTCGCCTGTGAAAAACAGAGAGGTGGCTGCTACCATATACTGAGTACACCAGTGAGGGGTGTGCAACGTACCAATTCAGGCCCGTGAGTCATGAAAGCAAAGTAGTTAGTGAGCTAAGCAAGAGCTTGAAATGCAATCCCTTTCCTACTTCCTAGTCTCAGTGTCCCATTCTCAGCCGAGCATGCAAGAAATAAAGGCCAGCGTGAACTGAACTCATGAAGGCATGGAACCAGCCGCTAAGCTATGCATGCATATGCCTAGATGCTGTGTACTAGCATACTGTATGGTTTTTGAGCCACGCAGAACTTATATGCTGTTGTCAGGCCGTTGTGTTGTTTTTACAATATAAAAACATCACCTTTCGTTATGTGCTACTTACCAGAACCACACAGAATAAGTGGTATTTACTGAAAGCGGACGATATTTCTAATCAATGCCATGTTACCAAATTACTAAACTGTTTTTCCCCCAAAAAAGTATTTGCCAAAGTACAAAACCTATTTTTTTTACCAAAAAGGTATATACTGAATGGACACCCTGAACTGGCATGAAGACTGAAAGCAAGAGAAACAGTGATCCGTGCTTGGCTCCGTGTTTGGCAGAGGATAGGAAAGGGCATGTAGCGAGGGAGGTCTTGGAAAAATATTTTTATCCCACAGATGTGGACCATAACAGAGCCCGATCAAGCATGGTGGAGGAGCCAAGGGCACTGCGTAAACCAACACAAAATGATGCTAGTCGGGCCGAGGGTGAAGGGCATGGAACAGGACAAGCACAATACAATGACTCGGCATGCTGGGACAGTGTGATTTGTTTATCCAAGGAAAGAACGAAAATTCAGCTAGCAAACAGTAGTGTGTGCCTTAATGGAACCAATAGCCTCACGTCTAAGTTGATGGTGGCACAAGGGAGCTTAAAACTGCTATTTCGTTATGTGTCTTGAAAGCTTGCAATGTACTGAACTGAGCGATGGTACAACGTGAACTACCACTCTGTTAGTTTGTGCTGCAAATAAACTGCGGTGACCAGAAGATGCTTTTGTGATGGTGTTTCTATGCTGACTGGTTTCAATACATTTTTTTTTTTGAAACGGGAGCAAAAGATTTGCCCCAATCTATTAATTAAGGAGAGAATTGCCCAGTTAATTACGGAAAACCGGGCTAAAACCGAGGTTTCAATACATTGACTTACATGAAAAAGGGGATAAAATCCTGTAGTAATCTAAACGTTTTAGTTGCCCATTTAAGTTACTACTGGCATGTACGCAGGCAACGGACACTGAACTCAATAATGAGCTCTGAGTGAAACCACACACTCGAGTAATCATGAAAAGAAGTGAGAGATTAGATTAAATTAATGCTAAGACAAGGATACATCAATATGAACAAACAATAGCAGATGAGGCCATAGGGCTACCTTTGTATTGTGATCATCTCTCTCTATAATTTGCTGTAGCAATTGTTGATTTTGTGTTTGTATATCTTCATATGCTTGTCCAATACTCTGAAATGTCGAAAATAAATATTTCTAGCATTGTTGGTGTTCTGCATTGTACAAGGCGTGGAGATGATACAAACCTCGATTTCTGACAGGTAGGATTCACCTTCCTCGTGTTTTGATTTCAATAATTCAGTTAAACTACTGATATCCCTGTAGTGCGCAGAAAATCCACTAATTAGCACCTCTTTCGCCAGTCATAAAAAACTAAAATAGATAATGTACCTGACTTAGAATTGTGATGAAATTTCCAAATATCCAGTAGAGAAACTACATTGGACAAGCATAAAAAAAATGTACCTTCTGGCACTCTCCATCTTCCCCCTTAATTCCGCAATCTCAGCTTCACCACTTGCTAGTCTCTGCTGAGACATTGCTTCAGTTTCATTGGCTGCCTTAACACGCTGTTCTAGCCTACTCTCATCAAGAGAAGATTTGAGGCTCTGGACATGAGCCCATTCGCAATATTCTCTATCTTTGCACTCCAACATATCTCTGTCATAAAACAATTAGGTATGCTCATCACTTCATCAGAATAGTTGAAGCTTGTTTGACTGAGACTAGTGAATATGATAGTGAACAATGGTTTGAATGGTCAGTTGAAGGAACTCGGATGATCTGATCTGTAAACTAAACAGGAGAACAAGCACTGTTGAACATGATATATCATAGAGATAGTTTCATGAAAGATTTCTGCTGTAATAACCACCTTGAATCAGTAGATTCACGCTTATACATTTCCACAAAGAGCTTCGACTCACAATTCGTCTGCCTTAGTTCACAAACCTACACAACATGTGAATTCAGCTTAAGTTTTCATAAAAACAACAAGAATGGTAATCCAAGAAACTAGCTAAAACAAGCCATTTCCTGTTGTCTGATGAACACAGCAGATTTCAGAACATTTCTAGTGAAATGAGCAAACTTTAATATCAGTACCCTGGACTGTAGATCTCTTATTTCAGATCCAGCGCGAGCAGATTTACATAATGTTTCATTAATTGCATGCTCCTGTAAAGCACAAAATGAATAACTTAAACTTAATCAGATCAGTTAAGAGATACTTATAAACTTCTTCAACAAACTTGCATCAAGAAATTTACCTTTCGGGCCAGAATATCAGAGAGCGAGTGAAGTTCGGCTCGCAAAGAATGCAATTCTTGAGAATCATCCTTGTACTTGGATAGTTCACTTTGCATAGCGCCCATTTCTCTTGGCAGTGATGACACCAGCGCTTTAAATTCTGATATTATTTGGTTCCGACCTGAAGAAAGTTTTTACTTATTTAAATTTGGCATGGCCAGAAGAGAATAACCCAACATAATTAACAATATTAAATAGGAATCATCATACCAGGTTCTCTCAAAGTTTCTTCGAGTTTCAGCGCAAGCATATTCTTCTCATCAACTACTTTCCGCAGATTCTGTTCTAAAACTGTGATGCTTGACTCACAGTTCGCAGAAACCCTATGAGGAATTCCAGCCAGATCAACTTTCACATTAATTTCCCTTTCTTGCCATATCAATTTATCCTTATCAACCTGAAAAGACAAGTAGAAGCTGAGGCTCTAGCCTCTATGGTATATGACAAGTAAATACATACTGAGCATTAACTACCTGTAATTTCTCTAATAGTGTCCGGCAATGGTCCAACTCTGCATGTGACTTTTCGAGTTGATCCTTCAGAACTTGAAAAGCTTTTGAAGAAGAAATGGCTTTCAAATCCGTCAAAGTGTTCTGATCATAAATTGCAAAGGTAAGGCAGGGAAGATTTTTCATATGAAACACATCTTCCTTTACTCTTAGATTGACTACTCTCTGGGATCTCAACCAATAGATCAAACACAAATTAAATATTAGCCCTTAGATCATAAAGTACTTAGTTGAGAGGATGGAATTTTAAAATCATACATTCCATTTATTTCTTAATGACACGTCTGTATGACATGATTTGGAGGCTACATATAGTCTAGAATTACTTCTGTTAGTGTTGGCACTATAAGCAACCATCATAAAAACAAGCTGCAGCAGAGCACAGGTGGGAAATACTAGTATTACATTATAAGCCTTGGGAAAGACACTCGAAAAATGTAGAACGCAGTTTAGTACTCCACTTGGTATGGCACCTAAATAAGCAGCGTGCAAACCTGAAAAGTAGCCAACTTGATCAAAATTTCAATTCTCTCTTCGTGAAGTCTCCTAATTTCCACCAAACGTTGTGAAGTCATATCCTGATCCAAATAATAGAACAAGCAATAAAATTAGGTTCACAGCAAACATAGGCAATAACCTGGACATAAGAAACCAAGTATTCAATATTTACCATAAACTCTTTGTGACAGGCCTCTAGATCCTGCAATTCTTTGTGTTTGTCTCTGAAATTATCCTCAGGCAAGTTTTTATTTCCTAAAGTTGGAAAGAAGATTGGAGTTCCATGTGTAGTGTCTCCCTGTGCTTTGAGGACTGCCAATTTGTGGTTACTTTCTTCCAACTCAGCAACAGCACTTGCCAGCTCCTCTTGAAAAGTTAACAAACATCTCGGTGAAGTTAATTTGATGATCCTTAGTTGCATATAGCATCATACGGACGCATATACTATACAAACAATGTCTACATAATTCCCCGCGTCTATTCAGTACTAAGGACCATTGTGTGGCTAGGTTGGTCCAATGCACCATATGGTTTAACTGATCCAACAATCCTTAAAAACAACGATCAGCAATATATCATGCAGAAGTACAGACAGAGAGAACGAAAGAAAAAAAATTGTGGAAGAGAAGGAACCTTCCTACAAAGCCCAATAAAGGTCATGCCGGCCCAGTCCAGCATGCAGTATGCTTCTAGTGAGGGCACCCCTGTCTATTATCTATCCTCTCTCGACCCCTCGCTTCCATCTCATCTCTATTCAAAATCCTCTCTCGGCCTCCATATTGTCGATGTCTGACCAAAGGTAGGAAGCGGTAACAGCCGCTTGAGGGGAGCGGCAGATGAGGGATGGAGGTTGTGGTGGTAGTGAGTAGTGACACACAGAGGAGGGAAAGGCGTCGAGAAGGGACTTGAGAGATTGGTGGCTAGGTATTGGTGGATTTGGGGAAAGCATGATGTGGTTACACACAATCAATGAGATTTAGGTGGTGCAATGCACATCATAAGAGTATAGGCAAGTACCAAAGGTGTATTAGGATGATTTATAATAATAAACTAACAATCGGCCAGACATATATCAGAGGCATATCCATATTTGTAGAGCATCTCGTGTTTAAGCAAGATACCTTTGATGCGTTTCTGTTCAGCCTTGCGTCGAGCATTTAAATATCTCTGATTGTGGTGCTTCTCTGTCAAATGCCTGTGCTTCAAGTGGAGATCACTAAAAGCTTGTATGGCATCATTAAGCTCTACTAATAGCTCACTGGTAGTAGTTAGCAGTTCCCTACTACTATCTGCAATGGAGAGAAAAAACAAGGAAAATGTTACCGAAAGGTGTATGAAATTTGCCAGTCATTTCGCTATAAGTAATAACAAACTATTACCAAGGAAATGTGAACTCGGAACAAACCATTTTCAGGTAATGCAGCAAAGAGGTCCAACGGACAGTTCTTATTTGCATGCCATGAATCATTTAATGAGAACAAGACATTCTGCAGCACATCAGTAGCTGACGAGTGTGCATGGTTTTCCAAATGGCAGCCTGAGCTTTCTGTGGCACCTGTCTCAACGAGTGAAATATAATTAAAGTACAAAAATTAAAAGCTCCCAAGAAACATTCGTTGCACATCATAACAAGAGTGAAGAAGACACATACTTCCATTACAATTTTTTATAATATTATCAGCTGACATACGTTACATACCCACAGAATCGTTGCTAGGACCTGCACCACAGGAAGAACTTTGAGATCCGCTTTTGGAAACAGAAATAGCCTTCAAATCTCTCACAAGCTGTTCAAGTATAAAATTTATGGTTTAAACAAAGGAAGGCCTTGTGGTCTTTTGCAGTAACAAGAGCAGGTTTGGGTTTTAACTTACATGCTCCCAAGACTTATTAACCAGATCTTGGGTCTCGTGGTGAGCCCTCTGTTTCTGTTTGAGATCATTAAATTTACCCTCGAGGGCATGGTACTCGAATTTATGGACTTCTAGTTGTTCCGAAAGCTTTTGGTTTCTGTATTTAAGTACAGCAAAATCAAGCTGCCAACCAAGAACAAAATGTTAAACTGATAACTTAATACTATTTATCAAAGATAATAAATAATAATTACAGTGTAAAAAAGGCGAAAGCTGCATGGATTTCATTGTTTAAATATAGGAAAGGAAATACAGTTTATAAGCACGATTGGCAATACTGCTGCATAGGAGAGCAGACAGTGCAAGAACAGAAAACTGCAGAGGAGAGCACTATGGCAAATAATAACAGTGGATTAATGATCAATATGTATTGTAAATCTATGCAATAGCCTGAACCAAGCTTTTAAATCTCATCCGATACGGTCAATATATCATTTTTGGGGTCTACCGATACAGATGCATCATATCATTTCGTAAATATTGGTTTCACACTCCAATATATACCGACATATCTACCGATATGGCTTATATCTGACCCGATATGTCCACCGATACATACAGATATCTAGATGACAATGATTCTTTCTCAAGAAAAATGTTAGAAATAAAATTAGGTATCTACAATTTCAGAAAATTATCAAAATCATGCATAATGTTCAGTAGATACACAGTAGAATTTACTTTTGATGTTAGAGTGATATTTTGTGAGTGTTTAGTACTTTATCTCTTAATTGACTAGTCAATAAACTTTGAATAAGATATTTGTTATGCTCAAGCATTGACATTATTCATTTTCTTGTACTAACAAAGCATGTTTTGGAAATAAATTCGGACATATTTTCTCCGATATAACTACATATCATCCGATATATCGCCTCATATCCGACATCCGATATGCGGAAACCAAACCGATACAAACCTGATATCCGATATTATGAACCTTGATCTGAACATCGTCTGGCACAACATATAACAAATAGAGCTCTATTCAAAATGCAAGCAGCAATTTATATCCAATTATTTTGTAAAAGTGCAGGTTACTATATTCTTAATTAGCTCACAAAATTCACCCGAGATTTGGTTTCATAGCGTCACATATTTTCCTATCTAACACCAACCATGTCTTGAACAACTTCGGGAAGTCCTTTTAGGTCTAGCAAAAAAGACAGCTGGTAAGGTTGTACAGTGCAATTTGGAGTGAGGTAAGGTTACGAGTGAAAAAAATGCGGTTTTGGCAATGTTCATGCATATATCAGTACTCAGTAGGCTGCTCGTGCAACGCTCCAAGGTAATCCCTGCAAGCAAGCGGGCTGGCCAATCCGGTAAAACCAGATATGTACATCTCTAAGTAAACAACTTCTGTTGCAATTTGAGAAACTCCTGCTATTCATGAACTAACCTAGCAATGACACTGACTTGAACTACCTGATACATGATCCAAATAAAATTCATGTAACAAGCCTTTATACACTAGCCTACAGAAAGGAAGCATGAACTACTTAGCAACATCAAGTGAGGTGTATCCTTTATTGTTGTGAAAAATAACAAATTACCCAGCGGTTTCAAATGAGGTATATATCTAACATCCGCCAAGTCGTGAACAACTTCAGCAAGACCTTTAGGTCTAACCAATAAGGCAAGAAGAGAAGTTGTGCACTAAACTTTGCAGTGAGGTCAATTTGTGGCTGAACAAGTATGGGATGCCAACCATTCTAGTAGGCCGTGTATGTAACGCGCACCTGGATTGCCAAAACCAGCTTGACCAGACATGTAACCCTGGGTAAATGACAGTTTTTTTCTGCAAGGTAAACTAACTATTTATTGCGATTTGAGAAGTTCATATCGATTAGGTAGTTGAGCAGAGCTACCTGAGACACAATCAAACATGTAGCCCTAGGTAAAATGACACTGTTTGCAAGGTAAAATGACTGCTATGAGATTCGAGAAGCCCCAGTCGATTCATGACAACCCCAGCAAGGTTGCTGACCTGAACTATACAATTGAAGGAACAAAGTCTTCACGCAGTAGGCTACCCTAACAAGAGCAAGCTACTTAGAGACATCAAATGAGGGGTATACCTTCTTGTCGTCGGAGCAAGGCGGAAGCGCTGGACGCTTGGCAGGAGATACCGCATCAACGCCCTGCGCAAAGGAGCCGGAGAGCCGCCGCTTCCGATCGGGATCAGCAGTGCTCCCCATAGGTCCAGGGGCGGATCTAGACGGTGTGCCGGGTGTGCACTGGCATACCCAGAAATTGTGAAGGTCAGTGGAATTTTCACTAATTGCTGGATGAGAACAATCTCATCCCTCAAAACCCGATGACGAAGTACTGGGAAGGAGTGAAGACAGCAGGAACGCGATGGCCCGTCGAGGAAGAACGGGGAACGGCGATGGCGGCGACGCGCGTGAGAGACGGGAGGGGAGGTGGGGGTGTGGGGGCGAGGGAGGTAGGGTGGAGGTGGGGGATAGGGGCGTCGGCGGTGACGATAAGGTACTGCACGGCGGCAGCTGTAGAACGGCGATAGTGGCGAGTGGCGACGTGCCGACGACGAACGAGGCGGCTCCGATCTTCGGAAGGAGGTCAGAATCAGAGAAAGGAGAGGAAAGAAAGCCACGGGAAAGAGGAGTGGAGTTTGGCTCTGGTCCTCTGGATAATTTTCTTTTTCGAGTAAATACCAAGAACGCTTAATATTTAGGACAAAATATCATTTTTCATCAAACTAATCATAAATATTCCCGCAAATAAAACAAATCATAAAATTTCTTTTTGCAGGTAAACTCATTGGAAAACTTGACAAGCATGGCCATGTGCCAACACCCACGGGTTAAGGAGATAGAAAGGTCACTGGAGTTGGGATTAGTGATTTGCCCGTAAAATGGTCTTCCGTCAGGGCCGCCCCTGGGGGGGGGGGGGGGGGTCAGGGTGTGCGGCCGTGGCCCCCAAAATTCAGGGGCCCCACCCAGGTATACTGTATACCTACATATATGTACTGTCAGCCCAGCAGAAAAAAATAAAAGGACTATATGGCCTAATGGGCCGTCTGTGTGGTGCGTGGTGAGGAAGGCAAGGCGTCGCACGACTGCACGAGAGGAGTTAGCTCGCTGCTTCCGCGGTTCCGCCGATCGATCGATCCAATCGGCGTCAGTTGCGATCGCCGCCCGCCGTCCAAGCCATCGTCGCTCGCTCTCGGCGCTCTGATGCTCTATCTGTCCAAGCCATCGTCGCTGGCTCCCTCGACGACATCGTTGACGTGAGGTACTGAACTAGTACTGCATACTAATCCATACGCACTCGGCGCTCTATCCGTCTTTCTCTCGATCTCCCTCAGCGCTTTCTGTCTCTCACGTTCTCTCATCGCAGGCAGGAAAGAACAACCAGTTATTCGCTTCGCATATTTCAACTTGCGGGGCCCGACTGGCTATTGCAAGAACGCCGCATTGATTTTGGTCTTTTCTTTTCTGTATTCAGGTCTTCACTTGCGTGCACAAAGCCGATTCGACCATCGGAGGTACAAAGACATATATAGTAGTGTGTTCTGAAGTACCGATTCCCTAATCAATAGTTCAATACTCCCTCCCGGTATAATTTAATTTTAACATTTGATTTATTTTTTCCAGCATTGTGCTTGTGCATTGCCATGTCCTCTGGAACATATGAATCTAGTGCCACTAAACGGAGAAGAGCAAAGCGTGTTGCCGAGTTGATAAAATCACAGAAAGGAAATATACACAAGTTTCTTAAGAGTAATACGGGTGTTTCGATAAACCCAAATGATGAGTTGGCAATAGTTGTCGTGGAGGAAGAGCAACAACCAAATGAGAATTTTGAATCTGAGCAGCAAGAAGAAAATATCAACACCAACATCGGCGATAGCAATTTAAGTGGCTCTGAAAATGTACCTAATTCATGCACATACACAGTCAGCTAGTGTTGATGAGCAACCAGTTTATACCAACATACGTATATTCATTAGTATTATTATTACGATGTCTAAATTAGGGGCCACAAGTTTTAGTTTTGCCTTGGGCCCCTAAAATCTCAGGACCGGCCCTGTCTTCCGTAAGGTATGGCCGAAACAAATGACACGGTTGAGCTTGATTATCTTAGTTTGTTTTGGTAGGAAATCGTCACGGTTTTGTGCTAAATAGCATGTGTGGGACATGGTTGTTAGGGCATGTACAATGGTAGGGAAGGCGAGCATTCTCTTAGACATTCTCTTAGTTATACAATGCATTATCTCTTATTGTCATCCCTAACAATTAATAAAAATTAATTATGTTTTAGTGAAAAATTGTATTGCTAAGGGAAGACATATGGTACAATGGAGAAAATAGCCTTCTCTTATTTCGTAAAAGTCATCTCCTACCTAAGGGAAGGCAGCCTCCCCTTTCTTCATTCTCTCTCCTCCAACTAGACAAATATCCTACGTGGCAACGGTAAGAAAAGGCTGATGTCACCCCATTGTACATGCCCTTCGTTTCGTGATTAGTTTGACGAAAAATAGCATGTGCGAATATTGTAGGCCCTTGAATGTGGGAGAGACGTTTTGACTCCCGAGATTACATTATTCTGCTTGATTAAAAAATGAAGAAATAGGCGTTTCAAAAAATTTGAAACAAATTGGAGAGCATATAAAAGTGTTCTACATATATGCAAAGTTTCATGATGAAATGACATTTGCCTTGTTCTATGCGAAAAAAACAAAATCAATGCTCTAAAAACTACATCTTATAAATGTCATTTTGGCCATTGATTTTTTTTTTTGTGCACAGGGGATCACAAATGTAATTTCATCACGAAATTTGCGCTTATTTATAACACTTGTATATGTTTGTTTCCAATTTTTTAGAATTTTTTGAAACGTTTTACAGTTTTTTTAACTTTTTGATCAAGCAGGAGCATCTGGGCTTGGGTGCCAAAGTGAATTTCCGCTTGATTGCATTGATTCCATGTTTCCATGGAGAAATATCATAGCCTCCTCCTCCAGACCCACAACACCACGCTTGGCGGCCACCTTCACATCGCTGTCAGCAGGCACACCGCCTATAGGCCACTCATCACTGCCGCCTCGCTAGCCTACGAGCACATCCGCTAGGACTAGGCATCGCCTGAACGCAACAACGGCCTCTGGCCTGAGTGATGGCGCAGTGGTTGCGGTCAAGGAGCACCTAATCACGGTGACGTTGGACAAGATATAAAAAATTGGTTCCGCTTGAAATGGTCGAAAACTAATTTCTATAAACCCACTCCTAATATTTACTAGGCAACACAAGCACTAAGTGTTAACAATAATAGAGGTGCATGCATATGATTTCCATCGTGTGCATGCACTATATTTGTTACAATGATCTTGTGTTTGTTGCAAGATGTTGTTTCTTCTTGCATCGTAAGCGTGACTTTGCGGTGTTACGTGAAAAACATTGATTACAATATTTTTTTCTTGTAAATGATGCGACCTTTATTAGCGACTTTTGTGTTTTCCGGTTTCATTGTCTTCTTCAAGATTTATTATCTGAGGCTTTACATATTTGTTAGTCTGAACAAATGTTGGGTGTATACTTGGAATTATATGCACAAACGTAGCAAATTGAGAAGCAAATGTATTAGTAGAACTGTTTGTGCGTACTTGTAAATTCTCATTTGTCAAATTTGTCAGGTCCAGTTTGAGACAAAAAGCATGAAAAAGAATACGAATGTGTGTTTGACCAAAGAATGACACACGTGCTCTTGTCAACCGCAGCCGGGTTCGCAAAGCCCACCAGCCTCGCCGCCGGCCACCTACCCTGCCGCCTACTGAAAAAAAAGGATAAAACCCTACCTCGCCGATCTACAAGTATCCTCTCTTCCGCTGCGCCACCCGCACGCTCTGCGCCGAGCACCAACTCTGCCCCGGTGCAACACCAACCAAATCGTCCAACGCCCGACACGAACACCCAAGGCGCCTGCCGCCGGCCACCGCAGTTTCGCAACAATGCTCCTCACCAAGGCCCACCCCTCCCTCGTCCTCCCGTCCGTATCCCTCCCCAATCCTAACATAAACGCTGGCCGCCGCACCACGCCCTTCGCCTCGTATCGCGCCCGTGGCCTCCGCGTGTCGGCCTCCTCCATGGCGCCAGCGCGGCCTGCGCCCGCGGCCGCGGCGCTGAACCGCGTGGACGTCCTGTCGGAGGCGCTCCCTTTCATCCAGCGGTTCAAGGGCAAGACGGTGGTGGTCAAGTACGGCGGAGCGGCGATGAAGTCGCCGGAGCTGCAGGCGTCGGTGATCCGCGACCTGGTCCTCCTCTCCTGCGTCGGCCTGCGCCTCGTGCTCGTGCACGGCGGCGGCCCGGAGATCAACTCCTGGCTGGAGCGCGTCGGCGTCGAGCCGCAGTTCCGTAACGGCCTCCGCGTCACCGACGCGGACACCATGGAGGTCGTGGAGATGGTGCTCGTCGGCAAGGTCAACAAGCATCTCGTCTCCCTTATCATCCTCTCCGGCGCCACGGCCGTCGGTCTCTGCGGCAAGGACGCGCGCCCCTCCCCGACGCCGGCGTGCTCGGCTTTGACGGCGAGGTGACGCGCGTCGACCCCTCCGTGCTCCACCCCATCATCGCCTCCGGTCACATCCCGGTCATCGCCACCGTCGCCGCCGACGAGACCGGGCAGGCCTACAACATCAACGCCGACACCGCGGCCGCTATTGGCGCCGAGAAGCTGCTGCTGATCACCGACGTGTCCGGCATACTCGCGGACCGGGATGACCCCGGGAGCCTGGTCAAGCAAATCGACATCGCCGGGGTATGGCGGATGGTGGCCGAGGGGAAGGTGAGCGGGGGGATGATCCCCATGGTGGAATGCTGCGTGCGCGCGCTGGCGCAGGGCGTGCGCACGACAAGCATCATCGACGGCCGCGTCCCACACTCGCTCCTGCTGGAAATCCTCACCGACGAGGGCACCGGCACTATGATCACGGGCTGAACCTTTTGCCGGCTGCCCTTTTTTTTAGAGGTATAAGGTGGTCGTATCCACCGCCCGAATAGATAGAAAGAATTGACCCAGTTTATAAGGGAAACCGGGTCCAAAAACCATACAATCTGTACAAAAGAAAGACACAAACGAAGCGACCCGCCGCTCACACGACACGAGTCGACAAACGCCATAACACACACCACCCGCTCCGGGACCGCCGCCCCGGCGTAACAATCAGATCGACCATCGCATTGCCCGAAGGTGATCCAGTCATGGTCGACGGACCCTCTGCCCACGCAGTATTCATCCAGGTTGCCACCAAAACCACCCTGTACCGGGGCCGCCGCCTCGGAGTAGCAACCAGATCGACTTTCGCATTGCCCGAAAGCGATCTAGTCAGGTCGACGAACCCTCTGCCCGCGCAGTCTTCATCCAAGTCGCCACCCAAAACCACTCAAAGCCACGGCCCTGCCTCATAGAACCGTCGCGTCGTGGGAGCCCGAGGCCGCTGCTTCGGCGTCCACCACCATCCAGGGCCGCCGCCCCGACATCCACGTCCCCAGGCCACCTAGAACTCAGCCGCCAACTGCGGCGAACCAACCGCACCGTGATGGCCTGGGTCTCCAAGGCGACGCCTCCAAGAAGGTCACGACGCGTCCGTCGCCGCCGCCCGCTCCGGAGGAGCTTGGGTTTTCACCCGGATACCACAGGACCGCTCACGTCGTTCAGGATGGAACCACCACAACGACGCAAACAAGAGAGGGAATGACGCCAAAGGCGTCGCCGTCGTCGGCACCCACCGAAGTGAGGTGCAGGCCTTTCGCCCAGGAGGACCATCCGACCGCAAAGCGAGAGGAGCCGCCAGAATGACGACGAGAAGCAGTGCCGACCTCCAAGCCCCACCGTGGGCCATGGCGGCCGCGGCGCCCAGGGCCACGACACCCATGCCCCGCCTCCGCACCAACTGCTAGTCCGGGGCCGCCGCCCCGACTTCCACTCCGCCCGGACGCCCAATCCTGGCGGCAGGAGAGGCCACCTCCTGCCCCCACTCCGGAGACTCCGCCGACCACCAAGTCCGCCGCGCGCCGGAACCGCACCACGGCACCCCTTGCCTCGACGGGCGCCGCCGCATCTTCTTCCTCGTTCTGGGGCCGCTGCCCCAGCTTCCTCACCGGCCTGTCGGCGACACCAGCACCGAGCGCCCGCCGAAACGAGCTCCACGGTCGCGGCCCGCCGGGCCCAGATCGAGCCCGGCCAGGCCCGCACAGCCCGACGCCGGCCGTTGCCGCCCCAGGGCCGCGCCCCTCTTTCCTCCTGCGCCTGCTCCGCGCAGGGACGCCTCGCGCTGGCAAGAGCCGCGCCGACCGGCCGCCGTGGTCGCCATCCACGCCGCGCCTGCGTGGAGGATTGATACGTCCAAAACGTATCTATATTTTTGATTGTTTCATGCTACTTTTATGCTTCTAGCACTTGTTTTTATATTAAGTTTATTATTTATTTGGACTAACCTATTAATAGTTTCAAAAGTGCACAATGTTCTTGTTTTACACTTTGGTGTGTAGGAATTATCAAGAATACAAGAGGAAACCTTGTTGGAGTCGAATTGGGACTTTCCTGAAATCTGTCTGAAAACTATTTTCGAACATGGACCCGTTTCGGCCCGAAGATGACGTCAAATAGAAAAAGTCTAGTCACGAAAGTTGCAGGGAATTTTCTGCCGAACGATTTGGACTTGAAATTCGGCCCAATCGGAGTCCGGACGCTCTAGATATCGCCATCCCACTGCAACCCTAGATGGGATGACGGGAATCCAAGAAGTTATATAAATGGAGAAAACCTAGGTCGTGGCCAACACCCCATACCCACGAATTTTCAGTCGCCAAAGCCACGTTTTTGCCTCCCCCATGGACCTCATCTCCATGGGGGAGGGCTCCCAAGAAGCCATGAAGGAAGGGGGCTAAGGGGCGGCGTTCCCCCATGATGCCGGCGGCGGGGGAGGAGCTCCCCGCGCCACCGCCGACGCCGCCGCCTCCCTGCGCCTCTCGCTGTCCCCTTCACCGTCTTCACCGCCATCTCCATCACCAACTCCTCCTTGTATACAGTGGTTCATCCTCCCACACACCTCTGCACCGTCCTATGTAAACATGGTGTTTGATGCTATAAAATATTATCCTATGATCTATGTCATGTTTGTGTAGTTTATTTGTCTTTTGATTGCTTTGTTGAATGTATGAGGTTCATTAGAGTTGCATGTTGATATGGTACTGTCCTTTGATGTCCATTATATTTGTGCGCGCATGGAGCAACATCATAGGGTTGGTAGTATGTGTAAAGGAAGGGGGTAGTCCTGCCGGATTGACAGAAACCTGAGGGCTCGAACTCGTGAGTTGCACGTATGGGAATAAGAGGACCATGAACTTAAGGCTATGGTTGGTTAAGGCTATGGTTGGGGAAACCTTAATGCATTGTTAGTATTTGTGGATGCTTGCTAACCATCCAATCATATAGTATGTGTAATCCCAAGTAGTGGAGTGCATGTATATTTAGCCTCTCCCACATAGAAAACTGCATCGAAAACAATGAACCAAATATCTTCACTAATTAATCTTGGACAAAGCCATCACAACTACCACCATTTTTCCACACTCGTGGTACTGTTAGTTTATGGTTACTTAGTGTACTTAATTGCTGCAGCACTAACATTTAATTTATCGTATTTATTATCTCGCAAAGCTATCTCTCATACACCCGTACTATTACTCTAGTATTATTTGCTAGATAAAGTAAACGTTTAGTGTGCGTAGAGTTGTAGCAGTGGTTGATAGAACTTGATAGATTACTTATCCTACCTTTAGCTTCTCGTTGGGTTCGATATTCTTACTTATCGAAAAGGCTACACGCTGACGAGGGGTTAACTCATCAAATCCCATGGTTAAGGACCTAGGGTTGAGATTATGGGGAGAGAACGTGTTAGTACTGGTAGTTTCGTCGGCTGACATGCAGAGGCAAAGATTTACCCAGGTTCAGGCCTCCGGAGAGTAACGCCCTACTTCATGCTTGTCTGGTATTGATCATGTGAGATTATGCGGTTACAGGGAGGCTCTGGCGAGATGTCGATCTCGCTAGAGCTTTTGGTGGTTCCAGTATTGCTTGTCCTGGATCGGCGGCCCTCCCAACCTTTATATAATAGGCTGGGTCTCAGGAGTTCGTAACCGACCCAGTTTACATGTAAGGAAAGACTAAACCGACTATGCCTATGTCTAATCTTGCAGGATACTCCATCTTGTAGGGCCTTTCGTCATGGGCTTCATGTAGGCTCTTGATAGTTGGGCCTTAGTCGACACGTGCACCAGGTACCCTTATGGTAGGGTACCCGAGATGTATATCCTTGTTAGTAGCCCCCGAGCACTTGTCTGACTCGAAGAATCGGGCATGGACTCATTCGTAAGTGCACGTCATATGCTTTGTATTTTGTATATTATAATTTGAATTTCTGTATGAATAGCACATGTTGGCTATGTCGAGTATCTCATCGACTGTGGTTTTTGCTTATGATGATCAAGGGATAATAGCTTAGCAGGCCCAGTACACTCGACGGATCGGGACTGGTTAACTACACACTCAGGTAAAACCTTACTAGCTTTCAATCAAACTCGAGTCCCCGGACTCGAATCTGGAACAAACTGTTCAGATTCGACTAGGCCGCGGAGGTCTTACTGAGTCGATCTACAGTATAGCTTTGAATTTTACCCAACGCGCCCGTCAGGATTTTTCATCATGTCTGCTGACACGGAAAGTATAAGGATTGACGTTGCTGGAACGGTCCTTAGCCCAGCTCGAAAGTTCGGCAGGCCTTACCTTTGCACTATGCATGCAGCATCCGAGGTATTTACGGCGGACGCAACTCGGAAATATTTCGAGTATGATTTTGTATATGAACTCAGTCGAGCCTTTTGTCTAATGACACTTTGTCGTTATTCTATCGGGTGCGCGACAGCGCTCTCGATGGGAGTAGCCCCCGAGATTGTGCTTTATTGCTTGCAATGGAGGATCATCTCAAATCTTTTTATCCCATATACTCTTAGTCGAAGAAATTTTTGATACGCTCCCGATGGGAGTAATATTGCTCAGTCGAAGGAACGGTCGAGTGACCAATTTTTGCCTTAACGTTGCTTTTTCACACCCGAACCAACCAAGACAATCGAGTGGACGATATGCATTGAGCGAACTCGAATACCTTTTCGAAACAGATTCATGCAATGACGTCAGGGATGACGTTTCTGGCGACTGCTCTTCCTGACACGCGGTGGCGTGCGTTATGATGCGATGGATGGGACGTGACACGTATGTGGGCCCATTGTGCAGCGCTGACCGAACGACGGTGCCGTTTGGACTTGATTTGACCACTCTGGCCCACTTTTGACGGAGGCGTGATGATGGCTCCTCTTTTTGCATGCGTAGTGGGCGGAGTGGCCAACGACGGTTGCCCTCCGCGGTTGCCACGTGTACGGTGAGATTGCGTGCGTAACGCACGATTAGGATCTGAACGGTTGTGATCGCTTTTGATTTGTGGTAAATAGGGGGAACGGCGCTGGCATTATTTTTACTTACCATTTGCTCTGCGCGCCGCCCCTGATTCATCGTCTTCCTCTCGCTTCCCCATTGTTTTTGCGCCCGAGCTCCGCTGTTCCCCTTAGCCACCACTGCCATGGCACCAAAGAGAAAGGCTGCTGCTGCCGATGAGCCCGTGGCCGACGCGGCCACTCTGAAGGGGAAGAAGACTGCGGCTGGCGCATCTGCGCCCGTCGTCGACCTCAAGAAGAGCGACGGTGATTGGGTGAAATCCACCCTTAAAGAGGCGCATCTGGACAAGCTTCGCGAGGAGGGAATGCTGCCACCCACGGACCAGCTGTTCGTCGCTCGCCGTCGCCCAAGGAGGTACTCCCCGAGCCTCACGCTAACGAGCGCGTTTGTTTTGCGGAGTTTCTTCCTAGGGGTTTTTCGTTTCCCCTCCACGACTTTGTTCGTGGTTTGATGTTTGCTTACGGGGTGCAAATCCATGATTTCACCCCGAATGGCATTATGCACATTGCCTGCTTTATGGTTTTGTGCGAGTGCTACTTGGGAGTTTCTCCCAGCTGGGCCCTCTGGAAGTCGATTTTCATGGTCCGGCCCAACAACCGAGGCGGCCGCACCTATCCTGTTGGCGGCTTCGGGATCCAGGTGCGCAACGACACCCGCTACTTCGCCCTGAAGCCAGTCGACTCGGCGCAAGGGTGGAGGAAGAGGTGGTTTTATGTGCGCGTCGACCAGGAAGGAGTCCCGCCATTTTTGACTACTGGTATACTCGCGAGGACGAATGCCTGGGACCACCCGCTTTCGGCTGAAGAAAAGGCAGAAGCGGCGCCTCTGCTGTCGAAGATTGGAGAGCTGCTAAGCAGCGTAACTGGTGTGCATTTGATTGCCACCTTTGTGAAGATGCGGGTGTGGCCGCTCCGCACTCGCGCCCACCCCATGTGGGAGTACGAGGGTGCGCTCGACGCCACCCGAATGAGCAAGGAGGAACTGTCGAAGAGCGAGCTGGTGTCACATGTGCGGTCCATTACCAGCACGAAATCCAGCGAGCCCTGCAACGTCGACTGCCCTGTCACTCCTTATGGTCCTGATAGGCCTTTGGAGGAGGTTAGTGAACGATCAAGTTTATGATCTACTGCTTTTGCTATTTTGTTGTGCATCTTTGTAACTTTCGATTGCTGTATTTGGTATGCAGGGCCATTCAACTGCATCAACCCTTCCTCCTCTTCCCGAAACGGAGGTGCAAACAGTAGAAACGAAGGGAGGGGATGAATCGCCTCTACCTTCGGCTACCACATCTCCGACGGAAGAGGTCGAAGAGGAAGGGGCAGAGGAAGTACAGGCCGAGGAGCCCACCACGACTGATCATGTGAGCAAGGTTCCCACTCGCAAGCGTCGTCGGGTGGCTCGAGTTGTGTCTTCTTCCACGAGTTCACCCGCGAAGGAGTCAGATGTGAAAGATGACGGAGACTCGGGCTCGTCTCCTACTGCCACAGCTGCACCTTTGAACATGAGCCCGCTGAGCTCAGCTCCTCCTCCCCAGTCGGGTGAGGAGCTACTTTTTGGAGGCCCAAACTTTGACAACCTCGATACAGATGAGGAAGAAGAGCACATGTATGCGTCTGAGCTTTTTGTACTAAAGTTTTTGTTTGTTGATACTCTTGCTTATGTTGTATTTCTTCTGTCAAAGCAGTGCTGAGACTTTGCGTCCACTGACTCCTCCATCCGAGAAGATTACGACCCCTGAGCACCCGGAAGTCTCTCATGTGGCTCCGGAGGTCGTTCAATCAACAACCTTGGCTACTGCTATTGAAACGGCCAAGGCTACGAGTGCTGCAACTCCGGAGATTGGGACATCTACCTCGAAGCCTGCTCCTTGGACTGAACACGTAAGTGTCTTTTGCCGAGTCCGCATACGGTACTTTGTTATGTATAACTTATGCTGGTTTCATGTGCTTGCAGCCTTACTACCTCAACCTGGTAGAATCGGGCAAAGCTTTTGTCCAGATGGAGCAGGAGAGAAATACTTTACGCGCTGACCTAGAACAGCTCACCCATAAGTGTACTTGCTGCCTCTGAAGCTCTCTTTTGCTGTCTCTTACTGTACTGATTTTGAGTTATGCCTTCTGGATCCAGGTGACAAGAAATCAGCTGAGGATCGGGTTAAAGAGCTAGAAGATGCACTTGCCAAGCAGCGTGTTGAGTCGAAGAAGGCTTTAGATGATGCCAAGGACTCGGCTGCCTTGCGTGAGAAAGATTATGCTGAGCGGCTGGCTAGCCTCACCCGAGACGTGGGCGGTTAGTAAAATTTGACACTTTTTGTTTACTTCTGTTGTCACTGAGTGTTGTGTAAGAGTTTTTTTCTCTCTGATTTTTTAAGGAGCTGTTGACGCACCGGCACCTGTAGACCTGGCGAGTGGCGATTTGTCCCTCGACCGTGCTATTGGCGACCTTGACGCCGTCTCCGCCCAAGCGAAGGATGCACTCGCCAAGTCTACGAGCACACTTGGCGCCGTATACAAGGGCGTGTTCCCGTCTGGCCAACCTCCTTCGACTATGGATGGCTTCGCCGACGTCTTAGGCCCGGGGACCTCGACTATGGCGAGTTTTGCTCGCACCCTGACGGTACGTGGCTCAGAGACCACCCTCAAGCTCCTTTTAGGTCATGGGATAGAGGGTGACTTCGAGGCCGCTCTGTCTGATTTCTCTCGGAAGCCGGACGGGAAGCTGGTGTCTCTGAAGCATGTGAACGAGCCAGCCGCGCGGCTGGCTGAATTTTTATGACTACCATGGAGCGCCGAGCAGCGGAGGTCGCCCAACGCGCGCGTAGGGCTAGGTCGGAGTCTGCATCATAGACTTTTAGGGCCATCTACCCTTTTTATGGACTGTAATTACACTTTTATGACGTCGCGAGTATGCGTACGCTTTTGCTACACTTGTATGGATGTGGTGCCTTGTTTTGTTTTCGCCTGTAAGGCTATGTGCTGTCACTCGCCTGAGTTTTGTGATGAATCTCTCATACCTGACATGAGATTTTTATGATGTTTGGAACAGAAACGGGCAACCGCTACTTCATCTGGCTCGTCGCGGCATCGTGTTTCTACTCGATCTCGAGCTCAGGCGGCAAATGATGCCGCAGTAATGCGTCATATGAAGGCTCGAGTCATAAAACTGGAGCAAGAGTTGAAAAGTGCCCAGAGCGAGCTGGATAGGATGAGGGCGAGGCCTGCTTTACCCACTCAGCGAGAGGACTATGTGCTTGGCGAGATGGAGATCGTGAACAGACAACTCGAGTGTAAGCATGACTGCCTTGATCTCAAGAGTTCATAGTCTGTCCTTTTTGTTGATCCAACGTGCGTTGTTGCAAGCTTTGTTCCAAACTTCCAGGCGGAGCAAGCTCGTGTTGATGAGCAGTTGAACAATGCGACTGACGAACCAACAACGAGCCGTCAGCACTTTCGCTTGGATAAGAACCGAGCGCGCATACTCGCAACTCTAAAGGATCGAGTGTGGCGGAGCACTCTGCTGCTCGAGTTATGCAGGTCGGCCTTCAGTCGAATCAACCAGACTCTTTTCCCGACGGGGCCGCAACCTCAAGAAATCCATGCGTTGCTCGGGCTTTTTCGGAGTGCGGGTCCTATTCGAGACTTTATCACCCAGAAGCTTGTGGATGGAGCCAACGCAATGATGGCGTATATCCGGAGTCAGCGTCCAAATATGCAGCTCCATCCACCCGTGCCTGGATCGATTTTGTCCCAGTCGCAACTTGACGGTACAGTCGAGTCTGCAAGAGTGATGGTCGAGTGTTATCACGCTCAACTTATGGGCACTGTTCTACCAGTCAAGGACCAGCAGATTAGGGTATTTGTGTATAGAGGACAGCCCCCGAGTGTAAATTTGCCACTTGTACGTAGTGCATATTTGCTGTATGTGCGCAGCCCCCGAGTGTATCGAGTGGGGTTTATGAAAAAACACTTGTATGGAACATAAATTGCACAGCCCCCGAGTACTCGAGTGAGTCTGTGAATTTTTGCGATGTTTGAAGCTTCAACTCATGATTTTGAGCAACTTTTTCATTTATGTATGATGTTTATGACCCAGCCCCCGAGTATTCGAGTGCGGCCGGGGTATTATGTTTGAAGAAGAAGGAGCGAAATCTCATGCTTTGAGGTAGCGCAGCCCCCGAGTATTCGGGTGAGGCTAAGTTTGTGCGAATAAGTTATGCGAGTAGTAAGCAGGAGAAATATGAGGAATCATTGATTGTATTCCATTTTTGAATGTTAAGCTGCAGGCCGCCTCATTAAAAACCTTCCAGTCCCCGTAGGTACCCTGGTAAGGAAAAGAGCGCGTCTGAAACCTGCAGCCATCCGACATATGTGCCTATTACATTGTGCGACTGAGCAAACTAAGCATAGAAACGGCGCAGCTGCGCAACGTTCCAAGGATTGTGCGAGAGTTCGCCTGTCTTCGCATGCTTCAGTCTGTATGCTCCACCACCAATGAACTCGGTGATGATGAAGGGTCCTTCCCATGGAGAAGCGAGTTTGTGCACCTTCTTTTGCTTCAATCAAAGTACCAGGTCGCCAACCTCAAAAGACCTGGTACGCAGTCGACGACTGTGGTAGTTGCGGAGGTCTTGCTGATAGACAACTGTGCGTGCTAGCGCCATGTTGCGTGCTTCTTCGAGCAAGTCGATTGCATCTTCGAGTGCTTCATCTGCATCTTCTTCGTTGTATGCCTCGACTCTTGGTGAATTGAATCTTACATCTGATGGCAGGATTGCCTCTGCGCCGTAGACCATAAAGAATGGGGTGAATTGTGTTGAAGCGTTGGGAGTTGTGCGTAGGCTCCATAGCACAGACGGGAGTTCTCTGACCCAAGCACCCGCGGCCCTTTTGAGTGGCACCAGGAGGCGTTTCTTGATTCCGCTTGTCACGAGTCCATTGGCTTTTTCGACTTGGCCATTGGATTGCAGGTGTGCCACGGATGCATAATTGAGCGTAATGTCCTGCTCTTTGCAGAAGGATCGGAACTCTTCAGCCGTGAAGTTTGTACCGTTATCAGTGATGATACTACTTGGCACACCAAAGTGGTATATGATGGATTTTATGAAATTGACTGTTGTAGTGGCAGTCGAACTTGTGATAGGGACTGCTTCAATCCACTTGGTGAACTTGTCGACCGCCACCAGAAGGTGAGTATGCCCTCCATGGGAGGATTTTTTGAGTGGCCCGACCATATCGAGCCCCCATTGGGCAAAGAGCCAGGCCAATGGTATTGTCTTCAACGCCGATGCGGGTGCGTACGTCTTTGTGGCGAATTTTTGACAGCCGATGCACTTTTTGACTATGTCCTCCGCGTTTTGAGTGCTGTGGGCCAGTAGAAGCCTGCGTGAAAGGCTTTGGCTACGAGTGATCGACTGCTGGCGTGATGCCCGTAGGTACCTGCATGAATATCACGAAGGATGGCCTGGCCGTCTTCGAATGCTATGCATCGTTGGAACATACCTGATATGCTGCGCTTGTATAGTTCGCCGTTGATGACGGTGTATGCTTTAGATCTTCGAGTGACGCGTCTTGACTCTGTTATGTCTTCAGGTACCTCGCCGCGGAGTATGTATGCGAGGAAAGGTTGAGTCCAAGTTGGCTCAATGAGGAGTAACTCGACTGGCGGATCCTCTGTGCTAGGTGCTTTGCTCTTGGCTGGTACGGCTGATGTAGGGGATGTTCGTTTTTTCTTGATGGACCTGTGCTCGATGCGCTCGAGGAAGACACCAGGTGGAACTGGTGCTTTGGTCGCGCCAATGTTGGCTAGTTTATCTGCTTCTTCATTTCTCTCACGCCTTATGTATCGCAACTCGCAGCCTTCGAAGCTGCCCTCCATTAAGTTGTACAAGTCACGGTAGGCAATCATGTTATCTGCGATTGCATCGCAGGCCTTCATTGTTTGCTGCACCACAAGGTTCGAGTCGCCATAGATCATCAGTCGAGTGCACCCGAGGGATTTGGCCATCCGCATGCCATGGATCAGGGCCTCGTACTCAGCTTCGTTATTGGATGGTAACTCGAATCCCATCTGCAAGATATAGCGAAGCTTGTCGCCTTTTGGTGATATGATGATGACACCTGCGCCAGCGCCTTCATTCTTCTTTGAGCCGTCAAAGTACATAGTCCATGAGTTGGACACATCTGGTGTTCCTGGCAACTGAGCTTCAATCCACTCGGTATGGAAGTCAGGCAAGACTTGTGCTTTGATGAGCTTCAATCCACTCGGTATGGAAGTCAGGCAAGTAGTGCGTCAGCTTTCTTGAGGACATGAACACGGCGTAGGCCAGCTTTTGATAGTGCGGGTACCGCTGCTTTGATATGGAGAGCACTTCACTCAAATAATATACTGGGCGTTGTATGCTTTGGGCGTGTCCCTCCTCCTTGCGTTCGACTACCAGTACGGTACTTACCACCCTGTTAGTTGCGGAGACATATAGGTATAGTGGCTCTCGTTCCCTTGGTGCGACGAGGATTGGAGGGCTTGTGAGGACTCGCTTGAGGTCCGTGAAGGATGCTTCGGCTTCTGGCGTCCACTCGAATTTGTCTGCTTTCTTCATCAGTCGATAAAACGGGAGTGCCTTTTCGCCCAGTTTGCTGATGAATCGACTGAGTGCTGCCACTCGACCCGCTAATTTTTGTACGTCATGGAGCTTTGAAGGCCTTTGGATCGTCAAGATGGCCTGTATTTTCTCTGGGTCCGCCTCGATTCCACGAGCCGAGACTAGGTACCCCAGGAGCTGCCCAACTGGCACACCGAACATGCACTTCTTCGGGTTTAGCTTGATGTGGAAGCGTTGGAGGTTTGCGAACGTCTCTCGCAAGTCATCGAGTAGTGTGTTTTCCTCCCTTGTTGTGATAACGATGTCATCTACGTAGATCTAGACGTTTCGCCCAATTTGCTTCTTGAGCCAGTCTTGCATCATGCGCTGGTAAGTTGCGCCTGCGTTCTTGAGCCCAAAAGGCATGGTTGTGTAGCAGTAGACCCCGAGTGGGGTTATGAACGTCGTTTTCTCTTCATCCACTTCCTTCATCCTTATCTGGTAGTAACCTGAGTAAGCATCCAGAAGGGACAAGCGAGCGCACCCGGCGGTGCAGTCGACGATCTGGTCGATTCGAGGTAGTGGAAAGTGATCCTTTGGACAACATTTATTGAGTGTTGTGAAATCTACGCACATCCGAAGGATATCTGTGTGCTTCTTCTCTACGAGTACGGGGTTGGCCACCCATTGTGATTTCTTGATTTCTCTGATGAAACCTGCTGCGAGTAGTCTGTCGACTTCGGCTTCGACTGCGGTTCTTTTTGGGCCGGATATGCAGCGCATTGTTTGCTTGACTTGTTTAGCATCTAGAAATAATTGGAGAGAGTGCTCGGCGAATTCCCTGGGAATACCTGGCATGTCGGCTGGACACCACGCAAATATATCCCAGTTCTCACGGAGGAATTCGACGAGCGCTGACGAGGTTATACTCTGCGGGTACCCCAACTTAAGGGTACCTGGTGCACGTAATGATCAAAGAAGCCCAAAGATTAATCGAAACCCATGAAGGAAGGCCTAAGACGAAGAGTGTTTTCCAAGTTAGATCAAGTTATAGTCGGTTAAGTCTTTCCATACATGTAACCTTGGTCGGTTATGTTTCCCGAGACCCAGCCTCCTATATAAAGGCTGGGAGGGTGATCGATCAGGGCAAGGAATCCATAGCCACCAGAACCTCGACGAGATCAGCAGCTCGCCGAACCCTTGTAACCCTCATATTCATACCATAAACACAGACAAGCAGGAAGTAGGGGTTTTACCTCACTCGAGGGCCCTGAACCTGGGTAAATCCAGCTTGTCAGCCGTCGATTCCACCGATACTACGCGTTCTCTACCACACAATCAACCCTAGGTATAGCAACCATGGGAATTGCCGAGGGCACACCTCGACAATTGGCGCCGTCTGTGGGAAAAGGTAGTATTGGGCTCACGGTTTCGCCGGTTTCATCATCAAGCGGCCACCCGCCGATCGCATCTGCACAAGGTAACTCGCCTACTACATCATCAAAAAGCAAATCACCGACCACCGTTGCAAACGGCAACTCGCCAGCAAATCCACCAGCATCAATTCAAAAAGCGATCACTCGCCAAAATCTCCAAGGAGGCTCATGCCGCACTCGATGGAAGCTCAACAAGCCTTTGCCGGACTCGAATCAGGTTTGGATATTACAGTTGGAAAATTTAACTTTTTGTCGATAAAGATGGTGTGCAGGACCTGTTAGACCACTCGACATGGAGACACTCGACACGGAGCAATCGACAATGCTTCGACTGCAACACCATCCATCTTGGGGCGACATCGTCACAGATCGTCCCGATCCAATCGCCAAGCGACTCTGCAACATCCATGACCTCGCAAGAGTTCCGTGACGAGGTGGCAAAAAGATTTGGAAGAAGCGAGATCGAATCTGCGTACCGCCCAAACAACTCAATCGAGTCACTCGACAACATCGTCGACTGCAACGACGTCGCGGGGAACAAGGAGAACACAGATGACAACATATACCTCGCCGATCTCAACGGCCCAGAAATCCGTGCCAGCCACGAGATATTCACCTGCGACGCAGATAGCCTGGACAAAGCACTCGAAGATCAACTCGATTGCGGCAAAACCCCAAAAGCAAAGCAACTCCAACATGAGCCTGGATGACGACGCCGAATCCATAATGCGCATTAGCAGCACATGGGAGAAGATCGGGTGGTACCGTATCAGGTGTACACCGCGAGTACAGCAGAAACATCAGCAGCCGCAACATGCCGTCGACCTACAGAATACCCTTGCACAGTCACCATGCCAGACGGAACAACCACGCTGACCATCACCGCAGAGATGGCGGAAAAAGTGAGCAAAGTAATCGAAAGCTGCACAATGCTACCAGCAAACGCAACTCCGGAAGAGGTATTGACCTTACAATACTTCCAGTGGCAAGAATCGATACGGTTGAAGAACTACCGAGCAGTACTCGAAGAACGCAAAAAGCAAGCCAGCATATCGAGTGCTCGGCGAAGAGCATTGTCTACGAGTTCAACGGCAGAAACGACCCCGCGAATAGGTCACGATTCATAAACCTCGGAGACGCAGATCGTGCAGCGGTCACTCGGAACCTAAACCCAGCCTTTATGGCAGTCGACGCGGAAGGAGTCCCCATACCTACTGAGCCAGCCGGGGCGCTGATGACGCTAGGCACCTACCTCAGAACAATCGAACCTCCTGCAGGAGACCCAAAGAGGGATCAGCACCTCCAACTGTACAAACAACTGGCAATAGCAGCACAAGCCATACAGCATCCACAAGCAACTCCAAGGAGAGATACAGATCGGGACCGTCGCAGTCGAAGCCCTCGGGGAAGGAGCAGTCGAAAAAGCTCACGCCGTCATCGTTCCAGCAGGAGCCACTCGAGGAGGTCATACAGCAACAGCTCAGACTCGGAAGCAGAAATCGGGCCATGTGGAGCGCTATGCTTCACTCGACGGATCCGGGAGGCTCGTATGCCCAAGAAGTTTTCGCTAGCTACCACGCCTAAGTTCAACTGCAAACAAGAGCCATCAGGCTGGCTAGAAGATTACAGGCTGGCAGTCGGATGTCAGCGCGGCACCACAACTACAGCTATGCAGTACATACAACTTATGATGGAAGGAACAGCTCGCGATTGGCTCAAATCGCTACCCGAATCATACTACGATTCGTGGGAGCACTTCAAAGGTGATTTCATCAAATACTTCGAGCCTCTATGTGAGCGCCCCAAAACCTTCGAGGAGCTCCGGACCTGCAAGCAAAAGTCAGATGAATCTCTGAGATCGTACATACGGCGGTGGACCACCATCCGTAACTCAGTAGGCAACGTATCAGAAGATAGGGCAATCGACGCCTTCAAAAACGGACTCTGGAGAGAAGACTTCAAAGAAACACTTGGTCGAGAAGATCCAAAGACAATGGCGGCACTCATGGTACTCGCAACAAAGTGGGCAGACGGAGAAGACTCCGTACGAGGCACTCGACCCGTAGCATCACATGAAAATCACGAGGGTGGCAGTCGAGACCGCAGAGATAGCTACAGAGATGATCGAAGGCGCAAACGCAAGAATCGTTATCACGACGATGACCATCCAAACTTCATCGCAGCAGGCTTTGTCCAGTCAAGGGACAGCCGCGACCAAACTGACAGACGACCCGACGATCATCGTGATAATCGAGATCATCATACGGACGACCGCCGAGGTAATCGAGACCATCGTACAGACGATCGACGTGACAGTCGAGACCACAGACGCGACGACCGCGATAGCTACAGAAGGCCAGAGTGGCGCAGGCGAGCAGACAAAGATCCTGAGCGCTCAATCGAAGAAAGGATGGACGATTATTGCAGATTCCATCTTTACAAAGGGGATGATGGTAAGCTTCGCTCTAACCACTCGCTGAGAAATTGCAGGGAATTTGATCAACTTGCGATTGAACATATACTGCGACTGCAAAGAGATGGACGTGCACCTCCTCAACTAGTGCAGATTCCATCGACTACATCACAAGCACAGCCTGTTCAGGCATATCCAGCACCGCAACAAGTACAACAAGCACAGGTATATTCCATACCACCGCAAACACAGCCTACTCAGGTGTATACTGCACCAACACCAGCGCAACCGACGCCAGTACATGGTGCCAGCACAACCCGTTACGGGAACACAAATGGCAGCAGCCGTGCACCAGATGCAGCAAGGAGATGAACAAAAATATCCCGTAACTCGCGGGCAGATGAACATGATCCAGCGAGGACGTCCCTCCAATAGAGAGCAAAAATTACACACTCGACACGTCAATATGGCGGTCATGGCACCCCCAGCTATCACAATTTTTTGAAAGGATCAGAAACTCCGATTGTCTTCAATCGAGAGGACCACCCACCCGCAGTATATCGACCAGGGCATGCAGCCTTGGTACTCGACGCCCAAATCGGAGGCTACGCCATGACCAAGGTCTTCATGGACGGAGGTAGCGGCCTCAACATAATCTTTGCAGATACGCTACGCAGAATGAACAAATCAGTCGAAAATCTGCCAAAGTCCGCAAGTACCTTCCACGGTATCGTCCCAGGCAAAGCAGTGCTCCCAGAAGGCACCATACAACTCGATGTTACGTTTGGAGATCCTACTCACTTCAGAACCGAGTCGATTGAGTTCGAAGTGGTCGATTGGAAGTCACAATACCATGCAATACTTGGGCGCCCCACTTTCGCTCGATTCATGGCCGTCCCACACTACGCCTACCTCAAGCTCAAAATGCCAGGACCAAAAGGAGTCATCACGATCAACGGGAACTTTCAAAGGTCAGATTCATGTGACCGTGACTTCAGCAAAATCTCAGAGATGTACGGGATGGAGCAATCACTCGCCGAGCTTGAGGTCTCCAATGACCGTACACCTCTACCAGAAAGCAAGAAAATGGCAATCGACAGAGGGCTCAAGGTCATCAACGACGCGATGAAGCACAAGGGGCAGGCGAGTGAAGTTCAGAGACGGTCAACATGTCGTCAAGTCACACTAGTACATAGAGGGGCGCATCTGCGTCAGTTCTATGCATAGATATGTAATAGCGCATAATGTCGGAAGAACCAGCAGGTTTCAGACGCACTCTTTTCCCTTACCAGGGTACCTAAGGGGACTGGAAGGTTTTTAATGAGGCGGCTTGCTGGTCGAACACATATTTCGAATAAAATACATTTTCCTCCATATTCCTCATATATGCCTTTTATTGTTTACCCCACTCAAACACTCGGGGGCTCGAGCATAAAACCCAAGCCCACTCGATAACTCGGGGGCTGGGTCAAGCATAAAAACTCAAAAACCCACTCGATATACTCGGGGGCTGGGTCAAGCATAAAAACTCAAAAAACCCACTCGATATACTCGGGGCTGGGTCAAAAGAAAAACTCAAAAACCCCACTCGATATACTCGGGGCTGGGTCAAGCATAAAAACTAAAAAACCCACTCGATATACTCGAGGGCTGGGTTAAAAAGAAAACTCAAAAATCCCACTCGATAGACTCGGGGGCTGTCACAAATATACGCATATAAATATTTCGCCACAAATACAAGAGTACATATTTACATTCGGAGAATGCCCCGATTATTCAAAAAGTTTACAAGTTAAGAATCTGGCTCATCCTTTATATCCAGTACAGGACCAAAAAGCTGCTCCTTGCAGCAATCGATGAGTTCCTCAGCAGCAGAGCGTGTCTCGATCAAATGTGATTGGGATACAAGTGTGCCAATTGCAGGAGGTCGAATCGCAAAATTTGGCTTACGGCTGCGGATGTAAGCCATAGTGGCGTTGGACCCAAGAATAGCAAGCTGCATCAAAGACTCTTTGACTGAGTCCGTCACTCGAAAGATATCAATCAAAGGAAACAACCCTTGAGGTTGAGGCCCTGACGGGAAGAGCGCAATTTAGGCGAGTGAAGATACGCCTGCACATTCGAGCACTTGGGCGTTTCGCCATACTCGATCCTTCAAAGTAGCAAGTGTGCGAGCGTGCACCTTGTCCAAATAAAAATGCTGCCTGCCAGTAGTTGGTACATCAACAGCATTATCGAGGAGTCGATTGACCCTCCTACCTTCCTGCTGGGCATCAGGCACAAAACCTGCAAAAGGCCAAAGTTATTGGTCCAAAGCATAATGCAAACAAATGAAAACTTTAAGCAAAAATGGTGTCATAAACTCACACTCGAGTTGCCTGTTTATGTTGTCCATCTCGCCAAGAACATATTCCTCGCGTTGGGTAGCAAAACTTGGCTTGGAACGCAGTAGCTCCAACTCAGATCGAGTGTTTTTGAGTTCTTGCTCTAGTTCACTCACTCGATTCTTCGCAAGAGCGAGTGCCCTCGCGTCATTCCTTGCTCGACCAGATGTTCGAGTACGAGAAGGAGAAGGTCCACCAGACTCGCATTCTTGTGGCTGGTTCATAAAACGCAACATTCAGAAGCCCAGACATACGAAGTTGCAAAATTCAGGTGATTCAGCAAATTTCATTCAAGCAAAAGCACCCAAAAGTATATACTAGCATAAACATAAGTAGCAAAAGCATACATGCCAGGTTCGAGTAATCAAATTACAGAGTAAAAAGTTCCTAGGCCTGCGAGACGGATTCTGCCCTACTTTTACGCGACTGAGCCCTAACAGCTTCAGCCCGGCGCTCCATAGTCTGGACGCAGATTTCGCTCAGACGCGTAGCTGGCTCGGTTACACCCCTGAATGATAGCGGCCTTCCATCAGGCTTTTTCGGGTAGTCCGATAAAGCACTGTCGAAATCGGCCTCTACACCATTGCCTAACAAAAGCCTGAGGGTGTACTCCGAGCCGCGTACCGTGAGTTCGCGGGCAAAATCCGCCACAATCGACGATCTTTCGCCAAAAGCCGCAGCAAGTCCTTCGGCAGTCGAAGGAGCGGCGGCTGTAGGACACATCCCCGCGTGCAAATTGCTAAGGGTACTGGTCATGGTAGCCAGATCGCCTTTGGTCTTGGACAACACAGACTCGAGTTCCATTATTGCATCATCGAGTGACAATGAGTCACTCGATGGCTTAGTGGAAGCCGAGGCGCCTTCGGAACCTTCAAAATTCAGAAAGCAGAAGCCATGAGCAAAAGCTACTAAAATAACCAAAGACTACTCACAAAGACAGCATTCACCTTTGGCAGCACGGGCTATACTCGACAGACGTGCAGTAAGCTCCTTATCGCGGCGAGTGGTGCGTCCTGAGCATCAGCAAGTGCTTTCTTCGATTCAGATGCTGGGTAGAGAGCTTGGTCTGCAAGTCCTTCACCTGTTTCTCCAGGCCCACACGCTCCTCAGCAGATTTTTTTCTTCTGGAGTTCACAAACATTCCGATTAATGTCATAACTTCAAAAGAAGGGAAGTTTTAGCAAAAAACGCTTACGCGCAAGCTCAGTCGAAGTTGACTGCAGGGAGTCCCTCTCTTGCTCCACCCGAACAAAGGACTGAACCCAAGGGGTAATGGCGGCATACATAGGCTGAAACAGAGTATGCATGTTATCATCGCGTGCAGAAGAAACAAAATTTTCGAGTATAAGTAAGGAAGAAGCACTCACGTGATCAGTCCAAGAGGCAGGCTTGGAGGAGGAAGCCACGGCATCCGCGGTTGGGGCAGTTTTCTCCTTGTTCAAATCAGCAGCCATCAGCTCAGTTGCGTCCTTGGCCGCTTCAAGAATAGTGCCTTGTGCTGCTTCTGGAGGGATGGATGGCTGCGCCACAATCGACGTATCCGCGACTGGAGGTGGAGATGGCGATTTGCCACTGGTATCATAAAGCAAAAATACATCCAATCAAAAAACAAAAACCATAAAGACGCGGCCACAAATAAAGGAATAGACCATAAAGCAAACCTTGGCTCATCTTCTTCATCGGAATCAGGTTCGTCACCAAGGGAGAACACCCAGTCGAGAGGTGTTACTCGAAGTGCAGGAGGACGAGAAGCCAGAGGGGAGACAGTCAGAGGATGGCTTTTAGCAGGAGAAGGGATACCCGAATTACCGGTATCCCCTTGCTCATCCTCTGAACTCGAAGACTCCGGAAGAACCAAACGCTGGCGTTTAGGCTTGCGAGGACCCTGCTCAGCATCTGATTCATCCGAAGCATCCGCCACAACCTGTTCCACCTCTTCCCCTGTTTCTTCTTCGGGATTATCCTGAGGGGTCGAGTGGGCAGAAGCAGGGTCAGCAATGGGCAGCTTGGTTCCTCCTGTACTGCCGTCTCCAAAGTAGGCCCGCTTCGGGTAAAGGAGGAGAGAGGTGGTAGTCGAGTGACCCTATGTAACAAGCACAATTCATAATCATAAGAACGAAAGCAAAAAGGATGCAAAGGCAGATGGTGAGGCATAAAAACGGCAAAAAGAATCACTCACTGCGGGTAAGGCCTTCTCTGGCCCGTAGGGGACGTGGGAAGTTGAAGTCGATTTTTGCGGAAGCTTTGATGCTCGTGATCTTCTTCACCTGAGCACTGAGCTCCTTCGGCGTCAACTCGGTGGTACTCATCCTGATGCTGTCGAGTGGACCCTCATACTGCCACATCGGGTGGGCACGAAGGCGCATGGGCCACACTCGCATCTTCAAATAAGTGCTGATCAACTGAATACCAGAAACAGTCTTCAGCAACTTGCCAATTCATTCAGCAAAGGGGTGGCTTCTTTGGCTTCAGCAGGAGAGATAGGGTGATCCCAGGCCACCGTCTTCTTCGGAGATTCTCAATCGAAAAAGCCGGGAGCACCACCTGGTCGACTGGCACATAGAACCATTTTGTCCGCCAGCCTTGGGCAGAATCGACTGTCTTCAAGCTAAAATAATGCGAATCGCTTCGCACTTGGACTTGAAATCCACCCACCGGGCAAGGGCGTTTACCCCGGCAATTGTGGCGCACCTTGAAGATATGCTTCCACAATGCCCAGCTGGGGGACACCCCCAAGAAACACTCGCATAGCACCATGAAACAGGCGATATGCATAATGCTGTTGGGAGTAAGATCATGAATCTGTAGGCCATAGGCGTACAGTAGCCCTCGCACAAAATCATGCAAAGGGAAAGAGAACCACGGGGGAGGAATTCCGCGAAGCAGACGCGTTCGCCGTCGCGGGGTCAGGACGTACCTCCAGACCTGGAGCACGTGCGGCCAGCTGGTCAGCTGGCGGTAGCCAACCCTTCTGACGGTACTCAGAAAGGGTGTCCTCGGTTACACTGGATCTCGTCCAGTCACCGGGGATCTTCAAAAGCGCATCGGCAGGCTCACTCGCCATGGCCGCATCCTTCCCCTTGTCCGCTGGATCGGTGGCGGAGACAGTTGCAGCGGCACGCTTGATCTTCTTTGGCGCCATTGCGCAAGGAGCAAGCAGCAAGGAGCTTGGGAGGCAGAGCAATGGTGTGCGGTGCGCGAGGAAGAAGAGGAACAGAGGAAGTGAATGGCAAGTAAATCAAAATCTTGCGCAAATACTGCTACTTACCGCACAACGCAAAACTCCATCATAACCGTCCGTCCAAATGTGCATAGCATCTGGCCGTACACGTGGCGAGCGCAGAGAGCAACCGTCGCATCCCACGTCGCCCACTACGCACAAAACCCTAGGAGGTTATGATGGCGCGGCGAAAAATACGCCACGTCCGGTCAAATCAAAGCTGAAACGGCGTCTTCTGCGGTCAAAACTCTGAACATTGGGCCCACACAGACACGTCTTGTCAAAACGGCGGGCGCACGCCTAAGACGTCACGAATGACGTCAGGGGCAGTGCAACGTTCACATTTGAGTGGTGGGTTCGAGACTACAATCGACACAAGGATTCGACTAGCAAAGGTACTCCCATGGGAGCATATCAAAAATTTCTTGCGATTGATCAAAAAGGAGCAAAATTATTGAGATTATCTCTACTTCAAACGAAATAAAGCATAATCTCGGGGGCTACTCCCATGGGAGCGCTGACGCGCTCCCGTAGATTTCAAAGACAAAATATTTCGATTGACAAAAAGCAGTATAGAAGGATGATTTGAGATTGTCCTCTATTGCAAGACAATAAACCACAATCTCGGGGGCTACTCCCATGGGAGCGCTGTCGCGCCCCATAGATTTCCAAACAAGGTAAGAAAATTCACTCGACTACAGACTCGATTGAAATGCATTAAGTACTTCACAAGTCAAAAATCAAACTTCATAAATTCCCGAACTATGCCAATCGCAGATGTTTCGGATGCTGCATACGCAAATGCAAAGGTAAGACCCGCCGAGCAATCGAGATGGGCCGAGGGACGCTCCAACAGTGTTTTCCCTTGAAATTTTCCGTGTCAACAGACATGATGAAAATCCTGACGGACGCGTTAGGTATCAAAAGTTAAACTGCAGAACGAATCAGTAAGACCTACAACGGCCTGAGTCGAGTCTGTCCAGTATGTTCCAGCTTCGAGTCCGGGGACTCGAACCTGATTGAAGGCTAGTATGGTTTCGCCCAAATGTGCGGTTAACTGAGCTCGATTTTGGGTAAATCAGGCCTACTATGTCAATATCCCTAGGCAAAAATTGCAAAAGTGTTCCAGCTTCGAGTCCGGGGACTCGAACCTGATTGAAGGCTAGTATGGTTTCGCCTAAATGTGCGGTTAACTGAGCTCGATTTTCGGGTAAATCAGGCCTACTATGTCAATATCCCTAGGCAAAAATTGCAAATGTGTTCCAGCTTCGAGTCCGGGGACTCGAACCTGATTGAAGGCTAGTATGGTTTCGCCCAAAAGTGCGGTTAACTGAGCTCGATTTTCGAGTGAGTCAGGCCTACTATGTCAATATCCCTAGGCAAAATCTTTTGATTACGTTCCAGGCTCGAATCCAGGGACTCAAGTCTGACTGAAGACTAGTAAGGTTTTTTGCTCAAGTAAGCAGTTAGCTGAGCTCGGTACTCGAGTGAGTCAAGCATACTATGTTAACATCCCTTGGTTCACATACGCATACAATCAAACAAATTAAGAGTAGAAGGACTACGTCGGATCAGGAGTATAAAAGCAAAGACTATGACGTGCACGATGAAGGGAGCACATGCTCGATTCTTCGAGTCAAGCAAGTACTCGGGGGCTAATGACGAGGTTATACTCTGCGGGTACCCCAACTTAAGGGTACCTGGTGCACGTAATGATCAAAGAAGACCAAAGATTAATCGAAGCCCATGAAGGAAGGCCTAAGACGAAGAGTGTTTTCCAAGTTAGATCAAGTTATAGTCGGTTAAGGCTTTCCATACATGTAACCTTGGTCGGTTATGTTTCCCGAGACCCAGCCTCCTATATAAAGGCTGGGAGGGTGATCGATCAGGGCAAGGAATCCATAGCCACCAGAACCTCGACGAGATCAGCAGCTCGCCGAACCCTTGTAACCCTCATATTCATACCATAAACACAGACAAGCAGGAAGTAGGGGTTTTACCTCACTCGAGGGCCCTGAACCTGGGTAAATCCAGCTTGTCAGCCGTCGATTCCACCGATACTACGCGTTCTCTACCACACAATCAACCCTAGGTATAGCAACCATGGGAATTGCCGAGGGCACACCTCGACAAGCGCGCTTTCCTATGCGATAGGCAGACTTGAAGAGACATTGACTGTCTTGGTCGGGTCAGTCGGGTGCACCTGATGCGACCTTGTGTCATTGGTGGCGTTGAATGCTCTGTCGACTGCCACCTTCTTGTGCTCCGGCATAAGTGTTCGATCGTTGGAGACCGCTAGATCGGCGAGTGTTGCTTCCATGCCGAACATCTCAGAGATTTTGCTAAACTCTCGGTCCCAAGAGTCGGACTTTTGGAAGTTTCCTTTGACTGTGATTACTCCTTTTGGTCCAGGCATCTTCAGCTGGAGGTATGCATAGTGTGGAACCGCCATGAATCGAGCGAACGTCGGGCGTCCAAGTATGGCATGGTATTATGACTTCCAGTCAACGACTTCGAACTCAATCGACTCTGTCCTGAAGTGGTTTTTGTCCCCGAACGTAACGTCGAGTTGTATGGTGCCTTCTGGGCTTATTGCTTTGCCTGGGACGATACCGTGAAAGGTATTGCCGAGGATTTTGGCAGGTTTTTGACTGACCTGTTCATTTTGCGGAGCGTATCTGCGAAGATGATGTTTATGCCGCTGTCACCATCCATGAAGACCTTGGTCATGGCGTAACCTCCAATTTGGGCGTCGAGTACCAGAGCGGAGTGCCCTGGACGAACGACCGATGGTGGGTGGTCCTCTCTGCTGAAGCTTATTGCAGTTTCGGATCCCTTCAAGAATTCAGTCACGGCAGGAGGTGACATGACCGCCATGTTTACTTGTCATGTGCGAAGTTTTTGCTCCCTGTTGGAAGGGCGACCTTTCTGTATCATGTACATCTGCCCTTGGGGCAGAGGGTACTAAGGTTCATCCACCCGAGGTACGGGTTGTATGGCACCCGCGATATTTCTGCCTGCGGCAGGCTGTGGTGGTGGAGGTGGTGCCATCAAGACGGGCACATTGTTTGGCTGAGGCACAGGTGCAGGTGCGGGTGCGTGTGCGGCTGTTGCCTTTCTGAGTTGTACGTATTCAGACGCTAGTTGGTCGAATTCTCTGCAGTTTCTCATCGAGTGATTGGAGCGCAATTTTCCGTCTTCCCCCTTGTACAGGTGGAATCTGCAATCAGCATCCATCTTTTCTTCGAATGATCGCTCGGTTTGTGCGTCGGAGCACGACTTGCGCCAGTCTTTCCTCTTGTAGCTGTCGCTGCGTTGGCCGCGGTCTCGACTATCCCGGCGATCATCTCGACTGTCCCGGCGATCATCTCGACTGTCCCGTTGATCTTCTGACCGTCGGTCGCTTCTGTCTTGGTCTTTGCGGGGCGTGGAGAACCCAGCCGCCATGAATTCGGGTCTGTCGTCGTCGTAGTGACGTTTGGAACACTTGCGCCTTTGGTCGTCTCTGTATGAGTCTCTGCGGCTTCGACTACCGCTTTCGTGATTGTCACGGGGTGAGGACCCGCGTGTGGTGCGCGCCACGTCCTCTCCATCTGCCCACTCAGTCGCGATATTCAGGAGATTAGCCACAGAGGTTGGCTTTTGGCGACCAAGTGCTTCTTTAAAGTCTCGCCTGGCGAGGCCCATGATGAAAGCATCCATGGCCATATCTTCTGAAATTACTCCAACTGAGTTGCGTATCTCAGTCCATCGTCGGATGTATGACCTCAACGTTTCGTCTGACCGTTGAACGCAGGCTCGCAACTCTTCGAACATTTTTGGGCGCTCACATAGAGGCTCGAAGTTTTTGATGAAGTCCGCGCGGAAGTGATCCCACGAGTCGTATGTTGATGGAGGTAGAGCTTTGAGCCAGTCGCGGGATGTGCCTTCGAGCATGAGTCGAATGTATTGCATGGCTGTGATATTTGTGCCTCGCTGGCACGCGACAGCCAGTCTGTAGTCTTCCAGCCACCCTGAAGGTTCCTGTCGACCCGTGTACTTGGGCTGTTCAGATGTGAGTTTGAACCCTTTGGGCATCCGAGTCTCGCGGACGCGTCGAATGAAGCACAGAGCTCCGTGTGGTTCAGGCTCCTGATCAGAGTACGAGTCGCTACTGTAAGATCTGCGTGATCTGCTCCTGAACCTGCGCCGACGTGAGCCGCTTCTTTCCTTCGAGTGGTGGCGGTGACCACTGCGATTATGCTCTTCACGACGCGTGTCTACTATGGCACGATCTCGACTCCCTCCTGGAGTTTTTGGGATTTGGCGTATGGCCTTCGCCGCTAAGGCGAGTGATTTGATCTGTTGGCGATATAGTTTTGCATTGGGGTCATTAGCTGGAGACTTGATTGCCTCTAGGTATGCTGCAGCAGTAAAGAGAGCACCCGCAGTTGTTTTGGGTACTGGCACTCCCTCCTCGTCGTATGTCTTGAAAGAGTGGCCTAGGTTGCGGGTGAGTGCTGCCCTCTCATCTGCCGCGAGGTGTGACAGCCTTGATCTGGGTCTTGTGTCTGCTCGCTCGGTGGAGCTCAGGGAGAGCTGTCTTCTTCGCGCACTCGACAAGCTAGCTTGCTTTTTACGTTCATTGAGTGTTGCTCTGATCAGCTGCAGTCGAAGTGATTCCTGCCAGTTGAAGTACTGTAAGGTCAACATCTCCTCCCGTGTTGCGTCTGCTGGCATTATTGTGCACTCCTTGATGACTTTATCTGCTTTTGCTGCCATCTCAGCAGTAATAGTGAGATTTGTGACTCCATCCGGCATAGTAACCGTGCACGGAAACTCTGTAGGCCTGCGACTGGCCGCAGCATCAGATGATTCTGCGGCGAAGACAACGCAGACCTGCTGGGGTATCACCCGAGGGTATGTGTATGTGTTTTCGAGTCCCGTCATGGACTCGACGTCGTCATCAAGGCTCATGTTGGAGTCGATATGCCCATTGAGTGGTCCGTCTGGACGGATCTGAAAGGACAAGGATGTCGCCTAGAGGGAGGGGGTGAATAGGCGATTAAATTTTTTCCGGTTTAGGCTTGATAATTGCGGAATAAAACTATGTGTTTAGGGGAGTACGTGTCGTTGGAGAGGTGTGAACCAACACAATGGTTCAACAACCACAAAGGTTTCACCTTCTTCTCCGATGAACCGCACCACAAAGGTTTGGTTCACCTTCCACTATCGGAATCCTTCGAGGCGATAATCCGGAGCCTTTCAACAACGATCCGGGGCACAACCCACAACGGGATTGGGGGCTCCCGAACAGCTACAAGTGACCACACAAGGGTCTCAACCACCACACGGACGTCTAGGGTCCAAAGACCCAAGAGTAACAAGTTCACAAGCTTTCAACTTCCACGAATCCTCATGGAGAGCACAAACCGATGCAACGAAGCAATGGCAAGAGCACAAGGCTCAAATCCTTCACTCTCGAATCCCACCACAAGCAACTAATGCTTATGGGGGGAGAAGAGAGGAAGAACAACGAAGAACACAACAAATGGAACTTCAAGATCAAGATCTACTAGGTTCCTCTCACTTAGAGGAGGAATGGATTGGATGAATATGTAGATCTAGATCTCATCTCAATTTTCCTCAAAGATATGCAAGAATCATGGGAGGGAATGAGAGGAAGGCAAGCTTTTTCCAAAGATCAACAATGGAGGAGAGAGGGGAGAAAAACTTGCTCAAGAGATGTAAAAACCATTGGGGAAGAAACCCCTTTAAATAGGACCTCTAAAAAGATGACCGTTGGGCTGCAGGGAGGAGCGAGCCGGCCTGTGGCCCGGCCTGGGCCGGCCTGGGAGCCGGCCAGCTACCCGAGCCGCCCGGCCTAGAGCCCGGCCTGGGCCGGCCTGGGAGCCGGCCAGCTACCCGAGCCGCCCGGCCTAGAGCCCGGCCTGGGCCGGCCTGGGAGCCGGTCTGCTACCCGAGCCGCCCGGCCCGGGCCGGCCTGGGAGCCGGCCTGCGCAAAAACAAACATTCTAAACTCCATATCTTTTTCAATCCAAATGCGACGAAACCAACTTTGTTGGAAAGATAACGACGAGAGCTTTCCTACAAAAAGTGGAAATATTAAGGGTCACAAATATGGAGGAGATATCACACATGGGAGGTGTGGATCTTATCTCGAGGAGGACCGGTAATATTTCCAACATCGAGAACACAACAAGTTTTCCATCCGGACTCTGTTTTCAATGATCTTGGGCTTGCTCCGAAGATAATCACAACCACAACAAGATCATGCATATACACATCATAGTCCATCATGTGAGGAGGAAATCAAATGTAGAGAGGTAAAAACCTCTCTATAAAAAGAAGAACCGGCAAAACCTCCAAAACCGAAAACGCAACAAGTTTTCAATACGAAATCCGTTTTCGGTGAACTAGAGCTTGGTATGGAGATGAACACAAGCTCTACATTCTCACATGGATAAAAGCCAAATAAGAACCAAGAAAGATGATATGCCAAATATGCAAAGGTTTGAGCTCTCCACAAAGGTGCGATCAAGTTACTCACTTGAGAACCCCTCTTGATAGTACGCCGTCTATCCTATAACCCGGTCTCCCACACGAGACCGGTAAAATAGAAAACCTATCAAGGTCATACCTTTGCCTTGCGCGTTCCACTTGAGCTCGATGATGACAATCCTTGCACATGCTTGATGAAGACTTCTCCAAATACTCCCCCATACACAATTATGGGAGAGCCTCGCTTTGCTCCGACTTCATCAAGATGATGTCTTGAATCCTTCAAGACATACTTGCAATATGCTCAACTCTACACATGACCATTCTTCATATAAACCCTTGAATAGAGCATTGATCATCATGTAATCTTCTAGAGTCCAACACATGAACTCCAATCTTCTTCATGGACAAGATCTATAAAGATATCTCAATGCAAACATTAGTCCATAAGGATTGTCATTAATTACCAAAACCACGCATGGGCAGCACATGCACTTTCAATCTCCCCCATTTTGGTAATTGATGACAATCCCTTTTATGAGGGTTTATATAATGAATTGAGCAACCATGCAACACAAAGAGCAAGGATGCAAGAGAACAAAGAACAAAACCATATTCCCTTAAACCCTCTAAACTTCTCCCCCATTGGCATCAATTGCCGAAATGGGAGGAAAAATTTAGATGGCCAATATAGTAAGAGCTCCCCCATAATGTGTGCATTTCTCATAATATGAGTGAGATCAAATGCACATATCCAATGACGAATAGAAGAAGGGAGATCAAACTATATTGAGGATCCAAAGATTGCAAAAGAGAACCAAGTTGAAAGATACTTCGACAAAAAGAAGTAACCAAACAAAGGATCCGAAAAACCAATAGAACAAAAGAAAATATTATGATAAGATCAACCAAGTGTTCTAATAATCAAGAGGGAACTGCCCAAGGTACGTGCACAATGTAGAATTTGCAAAGCAAAATGGAGTGCACAACATGGAATCCTCACTCCCTCCTAGATAATTTTGAACACAAACAAAAGGGTAGCAAATAGGTTCACAAGCCTATTAAGATGCAAAAGTAAACCAAAAGAAAACAACCTTTTAGAAACCACCAAAAAAATCAAAGGCAATAAGAGGTGGTCGCAAAAGAATTGGAATATCAATTAAAGATGTAACTACTCTCATGTGTATAAGTTTCTAAGTAGACACCAATCATGAAGATATAGGTCCACAAAGAAACATGCACACACAAAATAGGTACAAAGGTAGAGAACATGATATCCAAAAGGAAGTCATAAATACACCAATAGGATCTTTGCTTAAAAGCATAGCACAAAGCTCAATTTTATCTTAAAGGGATATAGATGAACTTCCACCACACACTCATCATAGCATCAAAAATATCCACAAGGGATAAGGTGATAAAGGGGATGCTCCGAGAGAGATAACAAGTATCGCACAAAGGAAATCATGCCAAGAAACAACCTACACAGGGTTGAAAGCTATAAAAGTATGCATGAGGTAGATACTTGTTACCGAGATAGCATTGGTGATGTAGAAGATAAGAGTTCATGATCATCTGAGCTTGGCTCCAATAAGCACATGGTGACACCACCTTCCTTGTAAATGAGACAAGCTTCCAATGCATCTCCAAAGTACCTAAAACCAATTCAAGTACAAAATGGTTCCCAAACTTATTGGGCCCAAGTAGTTAGAACAACTACAATACATAGGACAAACTCCACATAAATATGTGCATATTGATATGAAATTGAATTTCATGCACATCTTAGCCATTTAGGATTTGATGGAGTTTTGTCCTATATATTGGATCAACGAAAGTAAGCATGCCATAAGATATACATCTAGTAAATATGCATGCACAAGACTTTCAAGAACCAAACAAGATACGATTTGGACAAAACACCAATTAAACCAAGAAAGCACACACAAGTGTGACAAGAGAAAGAATTGTCCAAATTATATCAAAAACCCAAATCAAGACATGATTGAAGGTACCACTTTGAAAAGATGCCAAATGAAAGTAAGATACCAATTGATGAAAATATCATCAAGGAATAAACCAAACCCTCTACACTTCTCATGATGGCACAAAGTACCAAGACGAGAAATGTTTTTCTTCCAAAGAGACTCGTCATCGAGATCAAACACCAATTGAAGACAACTAATGTTAAAAAACATATAGAATTGCTCCCCCAAGATTTGTGCATTATTTATGACAAGTGGGATCATCACTCTCCATACATATTATTCAAACACTAGTCATGTTCAAGGAAAGCAATAAGATGCAAAACCAATTTAAAGAATGATGTTCTACTCAAAGTAGGATAGCTTCTCCAAGAATGAGATCATTGCTTTTCCCACCTCAAGAAAGCACAAATTTTTTTTTGAGTAGAGCAACAAGGATCCAAAGATAAAATGAAGAGAAATGAGAGTTGGATCAAAACAAATCCTTGGCAATAAAATAAGGCAATTCAAAGCAAGAGACAAAGTGAAGATGGTCCACAAATTTCACCACACATATGAGTATCACTTGTCAAGGACAAGGAGTATATAGAGATATTTCTCGGTGGTATATAGGAATGATATTGAAGAACAATTTCACAACAAATAAGCATATGACAAAAGAGAAGATTTAAAGGCCAAAGCTTAAAAAGATAGATATTCTTGATAGCTTCAAGTATTCACGCGATCATGCAAAGCCACTACAAAGAGTAGCTTGAAGCAATCGATTTCCCAAAAGGATATGCGAACATATTTGGGGAAAACCGTACCAAGAATTCCATCACAAACAAGATCCTAAAGAAAGAGTAAATAAACTCATTTAAGCAAATATAGAACTTATTTGAGCAACAAGCCACATAGTAATAAGATAGTTAACAAATCAATTCTAGGTGGCAATACCTCACATGTTCACATTTTCTAGGTTTGTAATATGCACATAGCTTATTACTCCCCTATAATGTGATAATCCAAAATTTCTTAACAAGAGGCAAATAAAACCAACTAGAGATAATTAATGGACATTATAGAATTTGAATTTCTCATGCGAATGACATACCACATAGAGAATAGATAATATTAATATATCAACACTAAGTGGTATTCCTCATGTATACACAATTTTAGGATTGTGAAGTGCACGAAGCATATCACTCTCCCAAAATAGGATAGTCCATTAATCTCTCAAAAAAAATAGCCAACAAGATGAGATATCAAATAAAAGCAATAAGGCTCAACACAAGTAAATGATGTGCAAACCAACATATACATACTTGAGTACTCAAGATAAGTAAGTAGAGAGCACAACACATACAAACACTAGCAAGGTACAAAACCTAAAACATGCAAGGGTGCAAAGCAACTTTCAATGTATATATGATTTAAATAAAAGTTACCGCAAGGAGGAACATTGGATATGAGATAGAACAATATAATCCAAATGACTTTACTTGAGAGAATATAATTGATGAAGATCCCTTAATTCTTCATAAGGTAGCCAAGTCTCCAATGCCCTCCAACAACACCTATTGATCAAGTTTTGGCTTGTTGGTCCCCAACCAAGTTGGGTCCTAAGAGGTTAGTCACAATAGGCTTGGCAACCCAAATGGTTCTTTTCTTGACACCACTTTGAGTACTAACATATTTGGCAAACACATTGCCAACCTTATCCTTCCGAAGAGAATAATCATCATTAATAAAAATGGGGTTGGATACGGTACCATTTGTGCATGAAGACGCAACATGACCCTTCTCACGACATAGGTAGCAACATCTACTTCCTCCTCTCTTCTTAGTTGGAGTCTTGACTTGAGGAGGGGTAGCTTGATTCTTCTTAGAAAGAGGCCGTTCTTCAACTTGAGGAACTTGAGTTTGAACTTGAGGCTTCTTCCCTTGTTGCTTCTCACTAAGAGCCTTCTTCTTATTCAAAGGGCAAGATCTAACATGGTGCCCTTCAACTTTGCACTTGAAGCAAACAATCTTGGCCGAATCCTTGACTTGTTCTTGGCCCTTGTTCTTATTGTTATACTTGGACTTGATCTTAATATTGGAGTTGAATCCAATTCCACTCTTGTCATTGGGGCGTCTTTGAGCACTCAACATATTGTCAAGTGTAGAATCCCCAACATGACGCTTTTCCAAGTCTTTCTTCAAAGAAGTGACTTGGGCCTTGAGCTCATTTAATTCCTCTACATGGTTAGTATCAACAAAAACACTAGAGGAAGTAGAAGCTTCATTGTTAGAGCAACAAGGCAAGGAAAGTAATTCATCACAAGATGTAGCAACATTGTGAGTGGATGAATTACTAGGACTAGCACATGGCAACAAAGCATTTTTAGTCGAAGTTGTGCCTTTGTCCACATGAGGCTCACAAGATGTTACCTTTGTAGTGATAGCCTCATGAGCTAACTTTAGCCTAGCATAGGATGCTAGAAGATCATCATTAGAGCTAGATAGTTTTTCATGACTTTCTTCCAATTTCCTATACTTGCTAGTTAGCAACTCAAGTTGAGCCCTTAGCTCAACATTCTCCTTCAAAATAGATGCTTCACAAGAAGTGGAGTTAGTAGCACAAGCATCATTAACATTAGAATTGGAAGAAGACAACTTGGCAAGCTCATCATTTTTAGATAGTTGAGTTTGGAGTTGATCATGAGACTTGATAAGGAGAGAGTGTTCACTTTCTAAAGCCTTGTGAGCTTTGTTAAGTCTCTCTATGTCCTCACTTAGTCTAGCATTGCCAACACCAAATTCACCTTTTTCCTTTTTAAGCACTTTATATTTATCAATAGCATGATCTTTTTCCTTAATGATTTTAGCAATAATAAGATCATTAGACTCATCAAGAGACTCAAGTCTCTCCTCAAGAGACACTCGAAGCTCTTGCTCTTCCTCAAGGGCATTCATTAAGGATACCTTTTCATCGGCATCCTCTCTCTCAATTTGACATTTCTCGAGAAATTGAGTTTCTAAGTCCTCAATGATTTCCCTACTCTTAATTGCATAAACAATGATTTCACTTAGAGGAGGGATAGCTTTGCTACCTTTGGGGAGAGCACCAAATACCATCTCACCCTTCTTTGTTATGGATTCAACATCTGTCGTCGTATCGGCATCTTGGATAGGAGACGGGGTCCTGCTAGCCGAGGGTGAACGTAGGGCAAGAAGGTGGACGTCGTCGAGGTCGGGATTGTACATGGCAGTTTACCCAGCTTCAGGCCCCACGGCGATGGCGGTGCCCTACGTGCTGCTATAACTCACTATAAGGCAATATCGCCGTGAACAGGTTACAATGAGTTGGTTGTAGATTGATTCGATCGTGCCCTAAAGGCGTCCCGAGGTCCAGCTTATATAGGCGGATGGACTTAGGGTTACAAGCTGATTACGTATCCAGCAAGCATACGGAGTCCTAAACCTAGCCGGCAAGTATGCCGCCTTCCGTCTTGGTGGCTTCATGGGCTTCAGTCTTGGGCCTCCTCCTTGCCGGCATCCGCCTTCCTTGGTCGTCAGCTATCTGGGCCGCCCGGCAGGCAAAGCCTTTACCACCACTGCGGGCCACCCTGGACTAGCCGGATTGATCCATGCAGGTGATACCCCTAGTAGGTATATCCCCAACATTAGCCCCTGGAAGGGTTCGAGTTCTTTAGGCGCCGTCTTCTTCTTGTCGGCAACGTCCGCCTTATCTTGTTAGCGTCTGAAAAGCTTGAAGCATTCCAAAGTTGAAAATAAGCGGCGGTCCGCCTAACGTAGTCGGACGATTTTTCCGCCATCATGGGAAAGACGGCCTGACCTTTGCCAGGAATCTTCCCGGCACCAGTCTTGTCAATTGACTGGTCTTGTCAAATGTTGACGAATGATGTCATGCAGTCCACGACAGTTTGAACTTGGGCATGCGTCATGATGGTTTCTCCACTACGCACAAGAATCGGAGCAAGGGCCGCAGACACTGTTGCCACGACGTGCAAATCGTGGGCACGTGGCAGAAATCACACGTCGCCCCAATCTCGGGCACGAATCTTGGCGCGTGGGGATAAATACCCCAAAGGGCACATCGATGCAAACCTTCTTCCCCATTCGCACCCACCGTGGCCTCCTCACCTTCCCGAGCTCCTCTCCTCCCCGTACTCAACTCCGGCGAGCACGAGCAGAGCCTTCTCCCCCAAATGGCGAGCACTCAGCAGGATGCGGCGGCGACGGCGGCACTGGCTGCGTCCTCAGCGACCCCCCTGGATCTAGATCTGCACCAGTGGCGGCGGCGGTGCCCGGGGGCGCGCCGATGACCCTCCCATTGCCACCGTGGCTGCGGGCGAGGTTTCTACTTCTTCCCCAGCTCCGGCGGCGCCTGCAATGACTGCTCCGACCTTTCCCCTCCCATCCCTTGCGGCGACCAGCTCTGAGGCTGCGGCGGAATCTGCCGCCGACGATGATGACGACGCCGAGGAAGAGGAAGAGACTGGAGACCTTGGCTCCAGGTACTGGCTGCCGTCAGTTATGACGTCAGCCTATCTGAAGGAGCTGGAGGAAGGCGGATACATTCCGCCAAAGACGGAATGCTCCTGGAGGGTTCCAGGCGACGAGGCGGTGCCTGACCCACAAGACGGCGAGCGCGTCATGTTGGCGTCGCACAGCCTCCGCGGTATGTCTCTGCCGCTTTCCGCCTTCTTCTTGGCGGTACTTAGTTTCTATGGGCTGCAGCCGCACAACATTGCGCCCAATAGTATACTAGTGCTAGCCGGCTTCCAGCTTTGTGCGAAGGGTACTTAGGCATAGCTGTCCATAGAGCTATTCAAGTACTGCTTCTTGTGCCGCCGGCAAACCATACCAGGCGGCCACCTAGCAACCTGCGGTAGTGTCACGTTAACTGCCGCCGCCCCGACTGGTACCCAAAGATACCATACATCGAGTCGGTGAAGCACTGGACCAGCACTTTCTTCTACTGCAAGGACATCCCGACACCTGGCAGCACACAGGGGATGCCGGCCTTCGTCAACGGTCCGCCAACCCACAAGGCCTGTTGGACGGCAAAGGTGCCGCTCAGCAGCTTGTCGGCGGAACTTCGAATTGCCGTTAGGCGGATCGAATTCTTGACGAAGACGATGATGGCTCCACAACTTGACGGAGTTGACACCGTCATCTGCTGGGTGTCGAGGAAGATAATGCCACTCCGCCATCGCCCACTGAAGATGTGCGAGTACAAGGCGGATGACGCCGGCAACAGCACCCTTGATCAGGATGCCTTAGAATACCGGCTCAGAGAGCTTATCAAGCCTCTGTCGGTGAAGGCGGCTGAAGGCGTCGCCATGTTCACCCACGACAACCCAGCCCCAGCGGTAAGTCAAAGCTACTTTGTCATTTCACTGACATCCTTACCCACTGGGTACTGGATTAATATTGTCTTCTCCTTTTCAGCTGCAAACCTTGGGGAGGAAGAGTTGGCTCCAAACTGGTACGACACCGGTGCCAGCAAATCGAAGAAGCGCAAGCTGAGCGCCTCCACCAAGGATTTGGAGAAGAGGAAGAAGGCGGCCACCTCTGTCGATGCAGAGGATGAGACCGTGGGGAATGTCCCCTTCAAGCGGTAAGCAAACTTTTGCTTTCCCTGACTTAGCTATTTTGATATAAGTTTTGCTGACAAACTTGCACTTTTCTGCTTACAGGGGCAAGCCTGCCATGCCCAAGCTCCGCTCCAACTTGAAGATTGCTGCCGGCAGGGGCAAGCCACCACGCTCTTCTCCAGCCCTGCGCCGACAACGCCCACAGTTGGCGTTCCCGTGGTTGTATGCCAGGGAACGTACACAGCTGCTGGTACCTCAGAGGCGGCTACGGAGAAGATGGCGGGCAAAAATCAGTTGCCGGACCTACCACTTCCAAGACGGCTGAAGCTTCGGCTAGTGATGCCGCTCGATTTATTGCCATGAAGCAGGAGATGGATGACCAGATGGCGGCCGACAAGGCGGATCGTCCTCCCATCCTGGCTCTCAATCTGGCAAAGGGTTGCAAGACCCCCGGCAAACACTGAAGACCATGCGTGACGGTACCCGCAACTGGTACGCGCACATGGACGAACTCCACGAGACCCTGCACGGACAACTTGAGGTAAAATAGCCTATGGTCCCAGCCCCCGAGCACTTTGGCGGCTGAAAAATTTTAGCCGGCAAAGTGGTCTCGTTGACTAAATAGTGCTAACCATAATGTTGTTTTCGTGCATGCAGGCCGTTCTTGCTTCCAATCTTGAGCTATTTCGTGCTCAAGAGAAGAAAAACAAGGAATGCCAGCAACTGCAGCAGGACGTGGAGTTGAAGAACGCCCAAATTGCGAGCTTGGAAGAAGCTCGCAAGAAGGATGAAGGTGACAAAGCTTTCTTTGCCTTCTTTTCGTCCGACTTCTTTTTCTTTTCCGACAAGTATTTTAGTCGTCTTTCTTTTTATTTGTAGAATTACTAAACACTGCGCAAGATATTCTCAAGAACTCCACTGACATGCAAGCTTTGATGAACGAAGCTGCAGATCTTGCCGGGCTGGTGGCCAAGCTGAAGGCGGATCACGCCAAGGAGCTGGATGAGCGTGCGTTGGCCCATGCTGCCGAGGTTAGCAAGTTGACGGGACAACTTGAGGCCATGAGCAACAACCTTGACCAGGTGAACAAGAACGCCAAGGAGCAGCAGGACCAACTGTCAAAGGCGGTCCAGCTAGCAAGAAACGCTTGAGAACCATCTGGATGAGGTCAACGCCATCCACGACCATGTCTTGGGTATGTCTAATCCTTCATCTTTGTCACCTTGCACTCTTGAAACTTGAAGCTGCAGTGTGTAACTTTGTGTTTGTGCAGTGCCGGCTAGCTTGGGAGATGACCTGGCTACAACGCCGCGCCTTGCCCGAATCTTGAAAGTTGGCGAAATCGTCAACCAGATTGTCGGCGCAGGCAAAGCATTTGCCGCCAAGTTCTACCCTGGGGAGGACGGCGATCCCGTCATCTTCGATGCTCTGCCGGACCTGCTGGAGAAGGCGGCAGCCGAACACGACAGCACGCTACGCTCAGCAGCACGAGGCGGCGCCAAGTTGGCATTGGCAATGACGGCGGCGTGGTACCCGGAGGCTGATATTCATCAAGTCACCGAGTACTTCCCCACCGAAGACGAAAACAACCAAGCCATCGTGATGCAGGACGTGCTGCGGTCTGTTCGCGGCTATGCGACCCGGGTTGCCAACATGGTTGACATCCGCAAGTTCTACAAGGAACACCCGGACCCGCATGTTGCCGTAGCCGATCCCTCCTTGGCGGATCCTGAAGCTGCCGAGGCGAGAAGGCGAAGCCGGAGCCGACAAGCGCAGCCCCAAGGATGGCGGAGCCAGCCCCAAGAATGCCGGCGTCAGCCCCCAGGATCTCTCCACCAGCTCTACCAAGGCGGCAATCCCTTGACTCCTCCTGCAAAGGCAGCACAAAACACTGCGTTAATCTGTTAACGCATAAAACTTTATTTTGGGTTGTAAATATTTATGGGCCAACTTTTATGCTACACTTGGCGGTAGGCTTATTTAAGTGGCCCGCCTTAATATGTATCTCGCTGCATGTTTAGCTTTTTCATATGTTGGCGGAACCTCATCTTAGTTACTTTAGCTGAGCCAACCAGGTGCAATACCAACTAATTTAGACTCAGAGACCAAAGCCAGCATGTTGGTGCCAACGACATACTACTAGGCGACCCACAACAAACAGACAGATAAGCATATTAGGCGGTGCAAAGATTGTTTGCGTTTTTAGCCGGCAGACGGCAAATGTCAAAAAGTTTGAACCTTAGCACGGAGCAAAAACTTATTTTGTTTGGTAACTTTTATGACAACAGATATATGATTGCGAGAAAAGACAAAAGATGGCATGATCCCAAAACTGAATGAGCAAACCACAGACTTTTATTTCATAATCATATAGTACTTATTACAATGTGGAAATTGCTAAGTGTAAAAAGGACGTAGCTGCTCAATGTTCCAGGTCGCTTGGTTTCTTCATACTTGTCGTCAACCTTCCTTTTGCGCTTGCGACCTCGCTTCTTCTTGTATCCGTCTCGTGCGTCTACCAAGTAATAAGAACCATTGAGCAACACCTTACTGACCACAAAAGGTCCTTCCCAAGGCGGGGATAACTTATGCAAGCCCTTCCTATCTTGGATTAGGCGGAGGACCAGGTCACCAACTCTAAAACTTCGTTGCCGCACCCTTCTGCTGTGATAACGCCTCAAACTTTGCTGATAGATGGCGGATCGTGCAAGGGCAACATCTCGTTCTTCATCAAGTAGGTCAAGGCCATCCTGTCTTGCATCTTCTGCGTCTTCCTGGACGTAGGCTTGAATTCTGGGAGAATCGTACATCATGTCGGTTGGCAACACTGCTTCTGCGCCATAGACTAAGAAGAAAGGAGTAAACTTGGTTGATCTGTTTGGAGTTGTGCGTAAACTCCAAAGGACAGACTGCAATTCATCCACCCAAGCCCCAGCCGCTCTGTGCAATGGTACTTCGAGACGTGGTTTGATTCCTTGTAGAACTAAACCATTTGTACGCTCTACTTGACCGTTTGCCTGCGGATGCGCTACTGAGGCTAGATCTAGGCGGATACCATGCTTATAACAGTATTCCTCGACTTCGCCTTGCGACAAGTTAGTGCCGTTATCGGTGATGATGCTATGAGGCACCCCGAACCGAGAGATTATTCCCCACAGAAAGTTTGCGGCTGTGGCGCCGTCTAGCTTTTTGATAGGCTTAGCTTCAACCCATTTGGTGAACTTGTCTACAGCCACAAGTAAATGTGTGTAGCCACCAGGCGCCGTTTTAAACGGACCAACCATGTCCAAGCCCCAGACTGCGAAAGGCCATGTGATGGGTATTGTTTTAAGCTCTTGAGCCGGCATGTGTGATTGTCTGGCATAAAGTTGGCAGCCCCTGCATCTTTTAACAATGTCTTCTGCATCTTGCTTGGCTGTCAACCAATAGAAACCTTGTCGGAAGGCTTTTGAAACAAGGGCGCGTGAGGAAGCATGATGTCCACATACGCCGGCATGTATCTCATCCAACAGTTCTCTGCCTTCTTCGGGCGAAATGCAGCGTTGGTAAACACCAGTGGTGCTACGCTTGTACAATTCGCCTTTGATTATTGTGAATGCCTTGGCTCTTCTTATTATTTGCCTTTTCAAAACCTCATCATCCGGTAACTCCTGATTGATCAGGAAGTCCAAATATGGCGTCGTCCAATCCGGCTTTACCAAGTAGACGGCATAGCTAGCATTGTCAACTGGTTCTGCCGATTCTGGGTCAAGGAGGTCTGCTCCTTTTATTGACGGCTTGTGTAGGTGTTCCAGGAAAACATCTTTTGGTACCTTTTTGCGTTCAGATCCCATTCTGGCAAGTGTATCTGCCGCCTCATTTTGAGCTCTTGGGATGTGGCGGACCTCGTAGCCTAGAAAACACTTGGCGAATTCGTCAACGGTAGCTCGATATGCCGCCATTGTCTCGCTCTTTGTGTCCCAAGTACCACGTATTGTTGCGCCACCAAGTCTGAATCTCCGTAGCAGAGGACACGCTGGACGCCAAGTTCCTTGGCAATGTGTAAACCATGAAGGAGAGCTTCGTATTCAGCAACATTATTAGTTGCCTTGAAGTGAATTTGTAACACATAACTAAGCTTGTCTCCTTGAGGGTTTCTTAAAACAATGCCAGCCCCCGAGCCCTGAAGCATTTTTGATCCATCAAAGTGCATGATCCAGTATGCATCTTCAGGGAGAGGTACTTCGTCCATAGCCTCCGTCCAATCGCTACAAATGCTAAGGCTTGAGACTTAATGGCCGTTCTGGGTTTATACATGATGTCGAAGGCGGCAAGTTCAATGCCCCATTTGGCAACGCGGCCTGTTGCATCTGTATTATTGATGATATCCCCCAGAGGTGCCTTGCTCACCACCGTTATTGAATGTTCCTGGAAATAGTGCCTTAACTTCCTGGCGGCGTAGAAAACACCGTAGACCAGCTTCTGGTAATGCGGATAACGCTGTTTTGAGGCGGAAAATACTTCACTGATGAAGTAAACCGGACGTTGTTCCGGCAAGTCTGAATTTTCCGTCTTGCGTTCCACAACCAGTACCACGCTAACAACCAAGTTAGTTGCCGCGATGTAGAGCAGCATTGGTTCCTGCGAACGAGGAGCTGCCAAAATTGGAGCAGACGTTAACGCGTCCTTGAGTTGCTGCAAGGCGGCGTCTGCTTCGTCTGTCCACTCGAAGTTGTCGGATTTCTTCAGAAGCCGGTAGAGAGGCAGTGCCTTCTCACCAAGACGGCTAATGAAACGACTGACGGCAGCCGCCGAGCCGGCAAGTCGCTGCACGTCCTTCAGGTCCTTGGGCCTGGATATGTTGAGGATCGCTTTGATTTTTTCTGGATTTACTTCTATCCCTCGTTCGGAAACGAATAAAGCCAAGCAATTTGCCGGCAGGAACCCCGAAGACGCATTTTTTCGGGTTGAGCTTCATCCTATATACCCGGAGGCTATCAAAGGTTTCTCTCAAATCGTCAAGCAAATCTGCCTTCTTTCTTGACATGACGGCAATGTCGTCAACATAGACGTGAACATTGCGGCCAATTTGCTCGTGAAGGCATCTTTGCATACACCGCTGATACGTTGCGCCGGCATTTTTTAGCCGAAGGGCATCGTGATGTAGCAGAAGGTCCCGTAGGGCGTAGTGAACGCTGTTTTGATTTGGTCGGATTCTCGCATTTTGATTTGGTGGTACCCGGAGTACGCATCCAAAAAGCACAGCAGCTCGGAGCCGGCTGTGGAGTCTATGACCTGATCTATACGAGGCAAAGCAAAGTGGTCCTTAGGACAGCACTTGTTCAAACCGGTATAATCAATGCACATTCTCATTTCCTTATTAGGTTTTGGAACCATTACAGGATTTGCCAACCAATCAGTGTGTACTACCTCCCTAATGAACTTGGCTTCTTGCAACTTGATGATCTCCTTCCCTATTGCTGTCCGCTTCTTCTCACCGTAGCGCCTTATTCCTTGCTTCACTGGTTTGGCTCCTTCGTAGACGTTAAGAGAGTGCTCGGCAAGTTCCCTCGGGACACCTGGCATGTCAGCTGATGACCATGCAAAGATGTCCTGATTCTCACGGAGGAACCTGACGAGCGCGCTTTCCTATTTGTCGTCCAAGCCAGCCCCTATGGTGACTTGCTTGGAGCTGTCACCTGGGACCAGATCCGCCTTCTTTGTGTCTTCGGACGCCTTGAAAGTGTTCTTTTGCTCAGCGGTCTTTACATGCTCCGGCAACTGCGACGTATCAGCTCTTTTTCAACATGGCTAATTCCTCTGCGTGGGACTGCCTCAGCGAAGGCGGCGTTGCCACGCGCACTCCTTTGCTTTCTTGAAGTTGCCACTGATGGTAATTGTACCATTGGGTCCCGGCATCTTCAGCTTGCTGTATATGTAACACGGGCGAGCCATGAATTTGGCGAAAGCTGGCCGTCCAAAATGGTGGTAGGCACTTGAAGGGGACTACTTCGAACCTGAGATACTGAGCGGTAGTTTGTCTCAGGTCCAAAAGTAACCTCCAATTGATGCTTCCCATTGACTTGGCTTGCTTTCCCGGAACGATGCCATGAACTTGACTTTGCTGTAGTCAAGCTGGCTTTCCGACAAGTTCATGCGCTTCAGAGTGTCGCGTAGATGATGTTGAGGCTGCTGCCGCCATCCATCAACACCTTGGTGAGCCTGAAGTTATCGACAATTGGGTCGACGACAAGGGCGTATTTGCCGGGGTGAGGTACGTGATCTGGGTGATCATCTCTATCCCAAGTTATTGGCTCCTCTGACCAGTCTAGTACTGGGGAACGTCTGGTACTGTGGCGTTTAGCTCGCGCATCTCCGCCTTTTCTTCTTGCCGAAGGAGTGCCCAAGAAGCACACCAATTGGCCATGTACCTTGGGATATTTCTTTCTTTGCGCACCAGCTTGGGTTCCTCATCCTCGGACATGGAAACTGCCCCATCATCATCTTCCTTCTTTGTCTTCTCAGCCTTTTTGCTCTTTTTTGATTTCCAGCCAACCTCGGGGTCCTTCTTGAAGTCCTCCATGAACCGGCATTCCCCTAATGTGTGGTTGACTTTGCCTAAGGACGCGTGGATTGGGCAGGGCAAGGCTTTTGCTTGATCGTACGTCAGCGCTGCTTGCTGGAGCCGCCATCTTTTCCCTTTCCTTTCCACTTGCGGTTGCCGCCTTTGCCTTCGAAGGCGGCGGCGACCTCGTTTGATGGTCCGGCTTTGTCGTCCTGGGGAGCCTTGCGTTTGTGACTTGCTCGCCTGTTTGGCGCCATATCATGTGCGCCATCTCCATCGCGTGCATCATCATCCGCCTGTGCGTACATGGCTGCTACTTCGAGCATGACTCCGAGATCCTTGACTTGCATGCGTACGAGCTTATGTCTGAGACTTGAGCCCTTCAGGAGGCCTGTGGTGAAGGCATGGATTGCTTGATTGTCGTCTACGTTCTCGCAGCTTGCCTTTGTTTGAATCCACCTTGCCAAGAAGCTTGTAGCTGTTTCATCTGGCTTTTGCACGCAACGAACCAAATCTGTGTATGTATTGGGTCGCTTGTACGTGCCTTGGAAGTGCTGCGTGAACACCTTTTCCATGTCATGCCAACTATGAATGCTTTTCTCCGGCAAGTTTTCGATCCAGCTTCGGGCTGTCCCCTCCAGCATGAGGGAAGGAAGGTGCGGCGACGAGGCCATTGCCTCCGGCAATTTCAACTGCCAGCGCGTAGTCCGACAACCATGAGTTTGGCTTGTCCGCTCCATTGTACCTTTGATGAGTTTTTGACACTGATGTCATGTCTCGAGGTACTTGAACGTTGCGGATGGCTGGGCCAAAGCACTCAGGTCCTAGATAGGCATCTTGCTTTCCAGCCTTGATGTCATTGAGACGATGTCTGCGTCTTGCGGACTGAGCTGTTTGCCAGATCTATCGGCATGAGGCTCGTCCTGCGCTGCCCGGCTGTGCCTAGGCTCGTTGTTGTGTCCCCGGCTTCCGCCTTCGTGCCTGGGCACTGGTGGTGGGGACTGTGTGCGGTCCCTGCTTCTTCTTGGCGGCGGGGCGTTGTCACGATTGCCGCCACTCCTTGGCGGCTGCTTGCTGCCCCTGCTTCCGCCTTCGTCCCGCCTAGGCGGGGGGGTGAGGCCTTGCGCCTGTTGCCGGTTCTGGACGCCTCGTCACGCTGCCTTTTGGGAGGTGGTGACTTGCGGGTCTTTCCTTGTCCTTCCCTTTTCCGTGGCTACTGGAGCCGGACGGATTTGGGTTGCCACCGGCGCAGCTTTGCAAGCGTTGGATTTTGATTCCAACTTTCCTCCCTTGCGTCCGCCATGTCGGCGCGAGAATCAGCACGGGCCTGCTGCTCTAGAGCTTTGTGAGCAAGGATCGATGCGTAGTAGATCTTCTCGTCCTTGTCAAGACATCATTGTGGAGGATGTCAAGGCGGCTTGCGATTTGAGGACAGGGGTTGCGAGGATGACGTCC